>JARHVA010003718.1:1415000-1435000 GCA_037957365.1 Torreya grandis
AGATGTTGTCTTGTCACCTAAAATTTATAAGAATGCTTTAGATCCTACCATTGCAGTTTTTGTGCATAGGGTAGTTAGAGTTACTAATTTGACATAAACTTATGTTGAATAAATAGAGGTTAATAAAAAAATGAACCCCCAGTCTCCAAGCTTATTAGGGCCAAATGCGTATCAAACCTACCCCTGGTTAAACATGATTCCAAATGTAAACATTGTGTCCTAGAATCAAAACTAGGCCCATATTTAGTTGCCTCTTTCTCATGTTGCACCCAACTAGGATTTAAGTCCCCTAAATAACTCTATCCAAGCTACCAATCCCCACATAGTTTAGGCTATAGTCTTAGTCAACAATTCCACCACCTAAGGTACCACTGATAAATCTAATAAAGATGAATTAGATACTATTCAAATGATGTTATAGAAATTAATTAATTAGTTATTAAGCATGAAAAAAAGGATGGGAAATACTAGAGGTAAGAATACCAATCATAACTTTGGATATCAGAGGTACAACACACCATTCAATAGGTTTGGGGAAAAAAATGGAGTAGCCACCTAGCAAGGGGCCTAAGATGAATAATCTAGAGGTAGAACTACCCAACTAGATTAAGTGTAAGGCCCTAATCCTAGGTCTATAGTTCACCTTGAACCATGGTGTTAATTAGCTATAAATATTTGGTGATTTTGAGTTGGTGCTTAGTCAGATTAGAATAGAGTATCTATAAAATCTAGCTTATATAAATAAATATAAGCATAGATCTTGGGGCATGATTGAATCTTTTAAGGCTTTCAACATTAGATACATCCCAAGGGAAGAAAATTAGGTAGTAGATGTGTTGGCATCTTTGGCATCCAACTTGGCACCATTATAATATTCTACAAATAAAAAAAATTTGGTGGATTTAGTGCCATATTCTTTAGTCCCTGACAATGTAGAAAACTTCTAGGTCTTTGAGGATGATTGATAGATTATCTAGTGCATAAGTAATTCTAGAACTTTTGAAGTCCATATTATAGATGAAAAGGAATTAGACTATCTAGAAGTAGAAGACCTTGGGGATGATGGTATCATGAAACTAAAGGAGAATATAATCCCCATGAGAATGGTATCCTTAGAAATGATCTTTGACTTGGGTATGATATCCTATTTTTCCTATGTTTCTCAAACTCCCAACCTATCAGTTTATACAAGACTACATGGAAGATGAACCAAGAGTTTAGTCTCGATTATTGGAAATATTCCATCTTTAGGATGAAATAAATGAAGCACTAAAAATCTTCAAAAAACACCAAGAATTTGTTAAAAGGTGGTTCCATAAAATATCCAAGATCAAGGTCTTTCAGATCTCAAACTTGGTTCTCCTATGAGACAAAACTCATGAAAAAGGGATAACATGACTAGTTCACTCCCTTTTTTATTAGACCAAATAAAGTGTCTAAGATTTTAGGAAACAAAACCTTCCATTTGAAAGACCTTGAAGGTAATAACCTAGCCTTCTTATTTAATAAGAAGTTTTTGAAGCACTACTTCATGGCTTGTTACATCCCAATTTTCCTCTAGACTTATTGATCTATTTATTACTAAATTTTGTTGCTATTGATTGGTTAGATTAATGTGTTAAGTGATTGGATTATTAATATTTTAATTAAATATGGTTATTTATTACTTTTTATCATGATAGTTAACATTATATTGGTTTTTTGTATTCTGCTATGATACATTTTGATCATGATTATATAATTTATTCTATTACAATAGTTTATTATGAGTGTTTCATGAAATGGTATAACTAATATTAATTATAGTGAGGTGGATGTAGGATGAATTCCACCCTCTTGACTATGAATAATGGAGGTTGTCGTTGGAGAAGATGGAGAAAATGGAGATGAGTGGATAATAAGAGAATGAGATGGTAACCCTGAACACACCATGTAAAAAAGATGTATGTTTATTTTGTGTTAATCATTAGATATTATTTATTAAATCATATATTAAATTACTAATGTGTTTTCTTCATTTGGTAGTTTTTATTATCATTATTTCATATTGATTTAGGTATCTAGGATATACTTTCATAATTTAACATTTTACTAGGTTTTACTTCATATATATAATCATCATAACTTGTGCTTCTATGTCCTTATATGATCTTGTTGTGATGTGAAGTCTTATTTCATTAATTTATCAACTATTAGATTTATGATTGGTAGATTATGGGTTGATTATAATTTTGGCATGTTATGAAAAGTAATTAAGATGTTATTTAAAATCATATTTCATACTATAAGGTTTGGGGATTAACCTTAGGGCATGTTTGATAAAGTTGAAGTCATATTTATAATGGAAAAGGCCTAATTATCTTATTGTTAGATGGTTTTACTTAGCATTATTTTAAACTAAAGAAGGTTTTGAAAATAAAATAAAGGTATTTTTTTGTTATCCAAAGACATAATTGCATATTGAAAAGGGTTGATAGATTAATATAGTCTATGATGGAAATATTGATTTGCATGATTATTTTATTAACATTTTTGTTTTGGTTAAATATTATCATACAAACTATAATGTGAATGTGATTATTAAATTTGACATATTAATAGAATATATGGTTGGATTTAGCTGGTTCTATATTATTTGAATCCATCATTTGGGGAGAAAACATAGACATTTATTTTTCATGATTTTGTCATGATGGGTTTTTCTACTAGTTAACTTGATTGTTGAGGATTTGGTAATGTTATCATGTCAAAATTTTACCATAAAAATTTGAAAATGAGAGGTGTAAATGGAATCTAAGTGTTATGGATTAGATTATGGTGGTAAGAATAACTTATAATAGGATGGCTCGAGGAGAGATGTGTAGAGAAGATTCCTTGGATTCTACTCTACCTAATTTTGAATTTGAGGTAGAGTTTGCTCAAAATTTTCATTTTGGTTACCATTTTTTAACATGAATTGATATGATGGATATGTCATTTATTTAAATAAATTATTTAATGGTTATTTTGTATATAAAATTTAAAAAAAAAATTAATACAGGGTAGTATATGTAGATGGCCCTAAGGATGGATACATCACATCCACAGGGCCACATATATAAAGCCTATCTTACTTATGAATGCCTGAGCATTGATCATAGTCATAAGTGTTGGATGACCAAGTTTAGCATTTTATTTGTTTAAAAAAACATATATAAGCTAGTCATAACTAGCTATAAAATTGTGTCATTGTTTTGATTCTAACCCTTCATTATTTTAGATGGAAAATAAAAGGGTTGACTTAAACAAAACTGTACATAAAAAATTCACTTGTGCTTATTTAGGGTTTGATAATAAGGTTCAGATGTTTATAAATAATAAAATTGTGTTTGATATGAGGTTTTTAAACTACATGTATAATTTGGTGTTTTTACATTTATGAAAAAAAATAGGAGGGTCATTTATAGATGACCTTGTGGAAGGGTTTGTCCCATCCATAGGACCTAATATAAATGTACCCTCATCTTGCTTTTTTGGGGATGTATGGTGTTTTATTATTTTCACGATGAGTGAACCACACTTAATATTTTAATGAATTTTGAAATAAATTATTATATGGATATGAATAAATATGTTTCTTGGTTTATACAGTTGGGTAAGGAATGAATAATTTTATGTTTTTACATATATGTATATCTTTGTGTTATAAAAATATTTGAAATAAATTTGAATGGATTTAGTTGGGTTAACTGTAGATAATAATATATGTTTTATATATACAACTCATGTAAATAAGATGGACTATCTATTATTTAGTATTTTGGTTAAATAAATTTTATTAACTTAAAATATCCCTAAAATTATAGTAAGACCACATTTTTTCTATAAACTTACTGTTGGTTGTGAAAATGATTTCCAAGTATTTCATTTAGTTAAAGGATCAAATTTTAGTATATAACTCCAGCCTTTAACTATTATTTGGTTATAAAGATATATTTGGGTTTTGTATTTGTGATGGGAAAATTGAATCAAACCATTTATATATGACTGAGTACTTAAGTTTTGAATGATTATTTTCAACTAGTTGTTTAGATAGGAATATTATTTTGACTATATGTTTTTAAATATTTGGTCATAGATAAATTATATAATATTAAATTAATTTCTTAAATTGATGATTAATTTCAAATTATGAAATTTTAATATATATTTATATATATAAACAAACGATCAATGGAATATTTTGTAGGTTGTATTATTTATGTATACATGTGTGTGTGTGTCTTCATATATATATATATATATATATATATATATATATATATATATAATAACTAATCTTATTACCATTTGATATTTTGTTGGTTTTGTATACTTTTGAATTGTTATTTAATTTTTATATGGAGTATATATTTCTATTGAGTATGGACATAATACGAGGATTACCTAGAACTAAACTTTGGTTCAGCATAATTTGCTAATTTACTTGTATCTTATAGTTATTACATTACTAAATAGATGATATTTTATCTAAGAATTTAGAATAAATAAGATACTATTCATTTGCATAAAATATATTACAATATCTCATTATGTTTTTTAGTCTGTTATGAGGCTATATGGGAAACAAGAATTATGTAAGTACAATGATGATAACTTTATAAATATTATGATCCAAGCTAAAATTTAGTATAGAAAATGATCATTAATTTGAATGAAGAATTAAATGATTAATACTATTGTGTTTATATTAAAAAATCAGCTAGCTTATCTTTAAGGTTATATATTATGATAATATTTGGTTTATATTAGTTAGAAGCATGAGATGAAGTATTTGTTAAATAATAATTTACTTGTATTATTCTATATTGTGGCATTTTTATGGAAGTCTATTATTTAGATCTATTGACTTATAGATATTTTAAATAGTAATCAATCTAGTATTAATGACACTAAACAAGTAGGGAGATGGACTTCTCTACTTAGTGCCACTAATAGTCAGAGTGAATTTATTTAAAAGAGTTGTGTGTGAATTTGACTAATCTTGAAATAAATAAAATTATTTTAAAACTTGGCCAAATTAATGTTTATGGTTTGAACATTGTCATTTTACTTGTTTGATTTAGTTTTCGTGTATTTCATGATATCATGTTAGAATCTATTTACTTATAATGTGTTGAATGTGATATTTGTCTTACAACACATGGGTTTCTAGTCAACTTTATCTATTTCTATATTGTCATTATCTACCCATCTATGAAGGTGGGGTCATTCCCTTGTTGGGATATTGTGTGAGAGATCAATGGTCCATGGTTGGTGTGAAAAGCACTCAGATGATACATTCCCTCCCCTTACAATAGTCAACTAATATAATATTTACTCAAGATTATGTTTGTATATTAACAAGATCATTAAGACTTGTACATTCTATGGCACATTATATAATTATAATATGATATCCCAATATGTAATATTGTATAATTTTACTATTTGATGTTAATTGTATAGTAGTAGCACTTAGTTATATATATGTACTTGTTATACTATTTAATTAGTAGTGTCTAAATTATTAAATTGGATAATTTTGTACTTTATTATGTTAAACTTATGAAAGCAAATCATCATATTTTGTTAATGATCATTAATTAAATGAATCAAACTCTTAACCTATTGGTTAATAACATAGTTTACTTTAAATGATTCATGTATTTAATGATAATTAGTGTTAAAGTAATTTTAATATTGAGTTAAAAATTAATAACCTAATTCTAATTAACCCTAAGGGGTTACAATTCAGTATCAGAGCTGAAGCTCAAATTTTAGACTTAATGACTCCACTAATGTATTCTTATTTTTTTTTATTCAGAAAGAATGTCATAATGAAGTCCAACTGGTGAGGGTACATCAAATCCCAATAATTTTAACCCTTTAGTTAACCAAAATTATTTTATCACTAAACAAGATACAAAGCTTGATCATATTTTTATATCCATGAATGAGACTAGGGATCGAATAGATACCCTTGAATAAGAAGTTCATGGCCATGTTGAGTAAAATAATTAGAATGAGCCTCAAGAGAATCCTTTTAAGCAATAAGTTACTTATGAACATATAAAGAGGAGGTCCCTCAAGATGTGATAGCACATGTAGCTATTGATATTGCATGAGACACAAAGAAATTTAATCCACCTAAGTTTGATGTAATTATTCCAGGAGATGGAGTTAAAGTATGGCTAACTGAGATGGAAAAGTATTTTGAGATTCATAGTTTTAATTTTTTTAATAAAAAGGTATGGATAATTTACCAATTGGATAGTGAAGTATCTATGTGGTGGGTAAATAAGAAATTAGAGATGAATCTTGACTCTACTACCACATGGGAATAGTTTGTGACCTTGTTTAGATCATGATGGTTTCCCAACTCTATTTTGATTAGAACATAACATGTTTTTATAATTTTAAGCAAGGATAATTTTTAGTGAATGAATATTGGGAGAAATTTACCAAGATCCTAAAGTATGTTCTTTAATATCAGGTAGATGAGAGATTTCATATCAGTTAAATCATTATGGGATTAAAACCCCAAATTATATGCAAAGTGGATGTGCATGGGCCATCTACTATGGACCAAGTCTTCAAAAAGGCAATAAATTAGGAGTAAAAATTGAATTAACTTGTTTAGGCTATAGAGAAATTATATAAAACATTTTTAGGTACAACAATAATTTCAAAAAGAAAAGTTAGAAAAGGAGTGGAAATGTTGAAACTCAGTTCAAGAATCAGAATGCCAAGTTTAGTAGTGATTCAAGAAATAAGAAATTGGTAAATAGTTTCAAGTGAGATTTCAAGGGAAATCAATAGCATAATAAGAAAGGAATACTTGTTCAATGCTTAATCTATGGAGGTAATCATTACACTAGGAAATGCACTTGAGGAAAATTAGATAGTAAGAATAAGGGTTTTGATCTGTTGCAAGGATCTTTTGAGTAGATAATTCATGGATTTGTTGATAATCATCAAGTTAAGTTTTAGGCTTCTCATGTTGAGATATTAGGTACTTTATTTGGCCAGCCAATTTTAATTTTGATTGACATAGGAGATATTAAATTTTTTGTTTATCCTAATATACTTAATAAGTTGTCTATAAAAGTTGGAGTTATGGAAAATGCATGGTCGATTCAATATGAGAACAAATCTAAGGTCAAGGTTAATAAATGTTTGGTCAAATTTGAGATTAAACTACTTGAATTAACTATGGTAGTGGATCTATTTACATCCACATTAGGTTCATATGATGTGATCATAGGATTAAATTGGGTAGCTCAACATAGATCTAAGGTAGATTGTTTAATTAAAAGGTTTAAATATCTAGATGATTTGGGTAATCAAACATAGAATTAAAGAGTAAAGAGACAGCTTAATTTTAGATATATTTTATAAATTTAATTGAAGAAAGCATATAGAAAAGGGTGTCAATCATTTATTATAAATATAAATTAGATGGAGGAATCAAAGGATCCTTCCCTTTAATATTATCGATTATTTTCAAGATGTATTTCCTGTATAAGTGTTGGGTTTACCCCCTAAAAGAGTATTTTATTTCTCAATTTACATCATTCTAGGGTCTGAACCATAGTCTAAATCACCCTATAAAATGATAACAACTAAATTAGTGGATTTGAAGGCTCAAATTTAAGAGTTATTATCTAAAGGATTGATTTAACCAAGTTTGTCACCTTGGGGTACACAATTTGTGTTCATTAAGAATAAGGATGGAAATATTTACCTATGTATTGATTACATGATGTTAAATAAGGCAATGATAAAAAACAGGTATCTTTTACCTCATATTGATGATTTATTTGATCAAATATGAGGAGAATTAGATTTTTTAAAGATTGATCTTTGAGAAGGATATCATCAATTAAAGATTCATGAGTAAGGCATTTTGAGAAAATATTTTAGGACTCATGATGGGAATTATGAGTTCACAGTTTGGACTCTCGGAAGACCTTCGCCTCCACGAAGTTAGAGCGGCCTCTTTGCTTGCGGAATGGGATCTTAGGGAGGAGATCTACTGGAAGCAGAAGGCAAGAATTGATTTGCTTCAGGAAGGAGATAAGAATACGGCCTTTTTTCATAAATCCGTACAAGGG
Organism: Torreya grandis; assembly: GCA_037957365.1. Taxonomy (NCBI): domain Eukaryota; kingdom Viridiplantae; phylum Streptophyta; class Pinopsida; order Cupressales; family Taxaceae; genus Torreya; species Torreya grandis. The sequence goes on from JARHVA010003718.1 coordinate 1,423,136, forward strand.
AGGCGCAACGGTAATTTTATTACTTCTCTTATCACTCAGGATGGAACTCACCTCTCCTCCTCTCAGGATATTAGTAGAGAAGCTGTCCGGTATTTCTCTGATCTTTTTGACAGTAACACTTTGATAGATGAAGGGGCAGAAAATGAAGTGCTGTCCTGTATTCTGTCCTTGGTGGATGATAGAATGAATGAAGATCTTTTGCATCCGATTGGCATAGCTGAAGTGGAGGAAGCTTTGTTTAGTATGAAGAGAGGTAAAGCCCCTGGACCGGATGGATTTCCTGCTGATTTTTTCCAAGACTTCTGGGATATAATTAAGCATGACCTGTTAAGTGTTATACAGGAGTCTTATTCTAACAAAGAAATGTTGCGGGCTTTGAATGCTACCTTCCTGGTGTTAATACCAAAGAAGGAGCAGGCAAATAAGCTGGATATGTACAGACCTATTGCGCTTTGTAATGTTGTCTACAAAGTGATTACTAAGCTCATAGCACAAAGGCTGAAAGGGCTCCTTCCCAATCTTATTTCGGAGGAACAAGGAGGCTTTGTGGCAGGTAAGCAAATTATTGATGGAGTTGTGATAGCCTCGGAAGCTATTCATTCCATGAAAAGATCTCATGTGAAGGTTATGTTTATCAAGCTTGATCTTGCTAAAGCCTATGACAGGGTTAGCTGGAGGTTGGTGCAGAAGGTTCTTTCTGCTTTTGGGTTCAAACAGGATTGGATTAGGTGGGTGTTAAGCTGTATCACTACGCCTTCCTTTTCTGTTCTTGTTAATGGAGCGCCAACGGAGCTTTTTGGAGCTTCTAGAGGGCTTCGGCAAGGGGACCCAATCTCTCCTTACTTGTTTGTCCTCATGGCGAAAGGGCTGGGAAGGTTCTTCAAATACAAAGTCTCTTAGAATGCTATTCAGGGATGGAAGTGGGAGGGCAGAATATCCACCTTATCCCACCTTCAATTTGTTGATGACACTATCTTGGTTGGAGAAGCTAGGATCAAAGAAGCTAAGGCTGTCCGCACCACTCTTGATAAGTATTTGGTGACTTCTGGACAGCAGATCAATGAGCATAAATCTTCTATTTACTTTTTCAACACTCCTGACTCTATCCAGACAAGAATAGCTACAATTCTTCGATTTCAGATTCAGACCCTCCCTGTGATTTATCTAGGCGTCCCTATTGTTGTGGGACGCCAACCTAGGCTATTTTGGCAGAACATTCTGGACAAGCTGAGACAGAAGGTAAGCCACTGGACTTATAGATGGTTATCTACTGCAGGTAGGGTGATTTTGTTACAATCGGTTATTCAGGCTTTACCAATATATAGGAGCATGGTTCAGTGTGCCCCAGCCTACTTTCTTAAAGAATATGATGCTCTGTCCAGGAAATTTTTGTGGAATGGTAATCTATAATCTTCTAAATGGAGTCTCGTCAATTGGGACATGGTGTGTAGACCTAAGCAGGTAGGTGGTCTGGGACTACGCTCGGCTAGTGTGGCTAGCATTGCTCTTGCTGCCAAGCTTTATTGGAGGTGGTGCACTAATCATTCGGCCTGGTGGGCACGTATCCTAACTACCAAATACTTTTCAGACATTCATATTCATGATATTGCCAGATTTCCTCTTGAGGGGAGAGGGTCTATGATATGGGAGACCCTCAAGCGTGGAGCGCATTTGGTTAAGCAAGGCTTATTCTGGATGTGCCGCAATGGTTCTGAGGCTCTATTCTGGATGGACTCATGGGATGGGTTTCCCCCACTTTTACAGTCCCACCCTCATCTCCAAACCATGGCAAACTCTTTTCATTTGGCTGGGTGGAGTGAGGTGAAGCATTACAAAGAACCTTATAACATAGGAGTGACTATTGGTTTCAGGTGGAAACACTCCTCGGATTGGCCGCCTGGAGGCTCGCCGGAGGAGAGAGATGAATTAGCCCTTATCCTGAAGAATAGAAGGTGTGGAGCACTGCATGGCTGTGATGAATTGGCCTGGAGTGGGGACTCAACAGGGAGGTACTCTGTTGCTGCTGGCTACAAAACTTTGCTTAAGCAAACAAGAGAGTTTGGGCAGTTTCAATGGGGAACGAAAGTGTGGAATTGAATGGCATGGCCCAAATGTAATTTTTTCCTCTGGCTCCTCACTCACAATAGATGTCTCACCTGGGATAATCTGTGTCGGAGAGGATTTCAGGGACCGTCTATTTGTGTGCTGTGTTTTAGCAATGAGGAGACAGTGGCCCATATGTTCTTCCAGTGTTCATTTGCTCAACAGGTTTGGCACCTGTGGTGGAGCGCGTGGAGAACCCCTTGCAGACATGTCTCCTCTGTTAATGAATTTTGGACCCGTATGGGCCAGGCTCCTCTTAAAAATTCCTTGCTACAGACGGCTTGGGCGGTGGGACCATCCTTCATACTCTAGAATTTATGGTTGGAGAGGAATAGGCGCATCTTCAGGGGAGTGCGGATGGATTTTAGGCAGCTGTGGAACAAGATTGATGTTTTGCTGCAAGAAACATGCCTGGCCAAGTATGCGCTAGAAGTCAAAGTGGAACAAGCTGCGGCTGATTTGCTTGGACGCCTGGGAATTGACGTCCCCAGCGATGGCGTGGGAAGGAAACACTCTGGTCTGCCAAAGGGAAGGAGCCAGTTGGCATGACCGGTCAACAGAGCTGGGCATTGGACACCCCCAGATAAAGATTGCATCAAAATTAACACAGATGGCTCTTCCCGTGGGAACCCAGGAGCTGCGGGTATTGGGGGAATTGCTCGGGACAGTGCTGGTAATATTAAATTTTTGTTTTCCATTTACAGAGGCTGTTATACTAACAACCAAATGGAAGCTGAAGCCATTCTTAAGGTGGTTGAAAGTTGTTGTCGGGAGTGCCATCGTAATGTCATCTGTGAATCAGATTCACAAGTGCTTGTTAATTTGCTAAATAACAGCAATTCTGGTAATACTGATTGGAGTTTACAAGTTATTATCCAGCATATTAAACTTTTTAGTTCGTCTCTAGATGAGATTTCTTTTCAACACATTCCACGGGAATGGAATGAGGTTGCGGACTGCTTAGCTAAGTGGGCCTCGGAGAATGGGGCAGATTGGAGAATTATGGAGGAGAATCTCCTTCCGCTGAATTTGTATCAAAAGCTGGTCCATTTGGTGGATCAGGAGAAAAACTTGTAATTGGCTTTGCCTGGTTTCTTAATAAATTTTTACCCCCGTCTTAGTTAAAAAATAACCTAATTCTAATTAACCCTAAGGGGTTACAATTCAGTATCAGAGCTGAAGCTCAAATTTTAGACTTAATGACTCCACTAATGTATTCTTATTTTTTTTTATTCAGAAAGAATGTCATAATGAAGTCCAACTGGTGAGGGTACATCAAATCCCAATAATTTTAACCCTTTAGTTAACCAAAATTATTTTATCACTAAACAAGATACAAAGCTTGATCATATTTTTATATCCATGAATGATACTAGGGATCGAATAGATACCCTTGAATAAGAAGTTCATGGCCATGTTGAGTAAAATAATTAGAATGAGCCTCAAGAGAATCCTTTTAAGCAATAAGTTACTTATGAACATATAAAGAGGAGGTCCCTCAAGATGTGATAGCACATGTAGCTATTGATATTGCATGAGACACAAAGAAATTTAATCCACCTAAGTTTGATGTAATTATTCCAGGAGATGGAGTTAAAGTATGGCTAACTGAGATGGAAAAGTATTTTGAGATTCATAGTTTTAATTTTTTTAATAAAAAGGTATGGATAATTTACCAATTGGATAGTGAAGTATCTATGTGGTGGGTAAATAAGAAATTAGAGATGAATCTTGACTCTACTACCACATGGGAATAGTTTGTGACCTTGTTTAGATCATGATGGTTTCCCAACTCTATTTTGATTAGAACATAACATGTTTTTATAATTTTAAGCAAGGATAATTTTTAGTGAATGAATATTGGGAGAAATTTACCAAGATCCTAAAGTATGTTCTTTAATATCAGGTAGATGAGAGATTTCATATCAGTTAAATCATTATGGGATTAAAACCCCAAATTATATGCAAAGTGGATGTGCATGGGCCATCTACTATGGACCAAGTCTTCAAAAAGGCAATAAATTAGGAGTAAAAATTGAATTAACTTGTTTAGGCTATAGAGAAATTATATAAAACATTTTTAGGTACAACAATAATTTCAAAAAGAAAAGTTAGAAAAGGAGTGGAAATGTTGAAACTCAGTTCAAGAATCAGAATGCCAAGTTTAGTAGTGATTCAAGAAATAAGAAATTGGTAAATAGTTTCAAGTGAGATTTCAAGGGAAATCAATAGTATAATAAGAAAGGAATACTTGTTCAATGCTTAATCTATGGAGGTAATCATTACACTAGGAAATGCACTTGAGGAAAATTAGATAGTAAGAATAAGGGTTTTGATCTGTTGCAAGGATCTTTTGAGTAGATAATTCATGGATTTGTTGATAATCATCAAGTTAAGTTTTAGGCTTCTCATGTTGAGATATTAGGTACTTTATTTGGCCAGCCAATTTTAATTTTGATTGACATAGGAGATATTAAATTTTTTGTTTATCCTAATATACTTAATAAGTTGTCTATAAAAGTTGGAGTTATGGAAAATGCATGGTCGATTCAATATGAGAACAAATCTAAGGTCAAGGTTAATAAATGTTTGGTCAAATTTGAGATTAAACTACTTGAATTAACTATGGTAGTGGATCTATTTACATCCACATTAGGTTCATATGATGTGATCATAGGATTAAATTCGGTAGCTCAACATAGATCTAAGGTAGATTGTTTAATTAAAAGGGTTAAATATCTAGATGATTTGGGTAATCAAACATAGAATTAAAGAGTAAAGAGACAGCTTAATTTTAGATATATTTTATAAATTTAATTGAAGAAAGCATATAGAAAAGGGCGTCAATCATTTATTATAAATATAAATTAGATGGAGGAATCAAAGGATCCTTCCCTTTAATATTATCGATTATTTTCAAGATGTATTTCCTGTATAAGTGTTGGGTTTACCCCCTAAAAGAGTATTTTATTTCTCAATTTACATCATTCTAGGGTCTGAACCATAGTCTAAATCACCCTATAAAATGATAACAACTAAATTAGTGGATTTGAAGGCTCAAATTTAAGATTTATTATCTAAAGGATTGATTCAACCAAGTTTGTCACCTTGGGGTACACAATTTGTGTTCATTAAGAATAAGGATGTAAATATTTACCTATGTATTGATTACATGATGTTAAATAAGGCAATGATAAAAAACAGGTATCTTTTACCTCATATTGATGATTTATTTGATCAAATATGAGGAGAATTAGATTTTTTAAAGATTGATCTTTGAGAAGGATATCATCAATTAAAGATTCATGAGTAAGGCATTTTGAGAAAATATTTTAGGACTCATGATGGGAATTATGAGTTCACAGTCCTTCCTTTTTTACTAATGAATGTGCCAACAACATTTATGAATCTCCTAAATAGTGTGTTCAGGGATTATCTAAATTTCTTTATGTTTTCTTAAATTTAGATGATATCATCATCTATTTAAAATATAAGGAGGAACATATAAAGCATTTTAAGTTGGTTTTTTAATAGTTTTAGAAACATAAACTTTTTAAGAAGTTATCAAAGTGTGCCTTCTTTATGAAAAAGGTATAGTATCTTAGGCACATTATATCTGTAAAAAGAATATACATGTATCCTTATAAGATTAAATCCATTATGGAATGCCTATCACCTAAAAAAATCCATGAAGTTAGGATTTTAATGGGTTTGGCTTGATATTATAGGAAGTTTGTTCCAAACTTCTCTAAAATAGAAAATCTTATAAACTCTCTTTAGTGAAAAAATCAATATTTTGTGTGGTTAGTGAAGTGTAAGGAAGCTTTTTAGGATCTCAAAATAAGACTTACCTCAACATGAGTGTTGAGATTTCCTCATCAAAATGGCTAATTCTTGGTAATAATCGATGATCTAGGAAACAATATTGAAGGAGTTCACATATAATAATATTATATTTTAGCTTATGAGTCTAGAAAGTTGAATATGTATGAGTTAAATTATGCTCTTCATGATTTGGAATGTTAATTACTTTCATATTTGGAGGTATTATCTATAAATACAACCATTTGAAGTCAAGATTCATAATTTGGCACTCAAGTATACCTTCACCCAACCTAACCTAAATGCACATCAGAGATGATAGTTAAAATTATTGTTAGATTATGATTTTGACATCAAATACATTAAAGGAAAGTAAAATAGGGTTGATTATTCCCTTATTCATCAAAGTTATATATCATGTTTGGCTACTATCAGGAGTACCTTTCATGATTAGGTAGTTAAATTCTCTCTAGAATATGAATTTTATGAACATGTAAAGTTGGCATTGCCTCAAAATGCTCAAGATCTTAATTTTGAAGGATTCAAATTTCAAGATGATGGTTTTTAAGGTACAAAATAAGGATTTATATACCAGATAAATATAATTTGAGGAGTGTATTACTCAAGTAAATACACAATGCTCCTTATTCAGGCTATCCAAGTGTGACTAAGCTCTTCATAGAGCTAAGGCCTTTATATTTATGGAAAAGAATTAAGAAAGATGAATCATAAAAAAATTCATGATGTTTTTAATGTTAGTAATTAAAGGTTCATAATGTGCATCATATTGGGTTATTATACCCACATATTATACCAGAATAGAAGTGGTAGGTCATTAGTATGGGTTTTATCTAGGGGCTACCAATGTCTTAAAACTGACATGACATGATTTTGGTGGTGGTTGATAAACTCACCAAGGTATCTCACTTCATTATTGGTAACATTTTAGATCTTGCACCTATGCTTGTGAAAATATTCATGAAATAAGTGTATAGATTGCATGAGTTTCTTAACAATATTATTTCAGATAGGGACCCAAAACTAAATTCTATATTCTAGTTTAATCTCAATTTAGATTTGGATACTCAGTTGAACTTTAGTACAACATACCATTTATAAATAGATAGACAAACGAAGAAAATAAATTAGTTTTTAGAAGATATTATAAGGATGTGTTGTATGGACCAGTAATATAGGTGGGAAGAATATCTTCTATTGGTTGAGTTTACCTATAACAACTCATACCAATCAAATTTGAAAATGGCTTTATTTGAGGTATTGTATCAAAGAAGGTGTATAACACCAATCAACTAGGATAGGCTAGAAGATAGGGTAGTCTTTGATCTAGATATGCTTCTTGAAATGGAATAATATATTAAGTTAATAAGGCAAAGGTTGGTTGAATCTAATGATAGATAGAAGAGCTATGTTAATCTAAAAAGAAAAACAAGGCGAGTTTTAGTTGGATACAAATTATATATGTGGGTTAATCCATAAAAAATATTGATTAAATATGAAATATCATCTAAATTATCTCCTAGATATGTGGGACACTTCAAGGTATTATAAGTTGTCAATCCTATGGCATATAGGCTTACTTTTCCACTATCTTTAGCACTCGTGCATAATGTTTTCCATGTGTACTATCTTAAAAAGTATGTTGGTGATCCTTCTCATATATTGAATTGGAATGATTTATAGGTTTTGGATATCAAGGTGGTCACAATAGAACTAGTCATAATAATTAACACTTGAAAACTTAATTTGCATAACAAAGAAGTATCATAGTGCAATGTCTAGTGGGACCAATATTCTTAAGATAGTGATACTTAAGAATATTATGAAGAGTTTCATAAGTTGTTTCCTCATTTGTTTTCATAGTATTTTCTTAGATATTATGTTTATTTTTTGATAAATATTATTGAATTTTAGAACTTATGTTAAAATAAGTGTCATCAAGATGATGACTAGTTTTAGAGGGAAGGATGTTACATCTCAATTTTACTCTATTCTTATTGATATATTTATTACTAAATTTTATGGTTAGTGATTGGTTAATGTGTTAAGTGACTATATTAATAATATGTTGATTATAGACAATTATTTATTACTTCTGATCATGATAGTTAACTTGATGTTAGCTTTTCATAATTTGTTATGATACATTTTAATCATGATTATGCAATTTATTTTATTATGATAGTTTATTATGATTATTTCATGATATGATCTTACTATTATTCATTGTAGTGATGTGCATGTAAGATGGAATCCAACCTCTTGACTATGACTGAGGGAGAGTATCATCAGAGAGGATTTAGTAGATGGAGATGAGTAGGGAATGAGATAATGAGAAAACAACCCTACATACCACACATATAAAATATGTATTTTTGTTATTTTCTAGTTGTTAGATATTATTGATTTCAGCATGCATTAAATTACTAATGTGTTTTCTTCATTTTTTAGTGTTAATTGTCTAAATTTCTTTAGGTATTTGGGATATACTTTCAAATTTTAATATTTTTCTTGGTTTCAATTCACACACACACACACACACACACACACACACACATATATATATATATATATATATATATATATATATATATATATATATATATATATATATATATTGTAACTTATACTTCGATGCCCTTGTATGATCTTGTTGTGATGTGAAGTTTTAACCTATTATTTTCTCAATGATTGCATTTATGACTGGTAAATTTTGGGTTGAGTACCATGTCAACATGTTATGAAAAGTAATCAATATGTTTTTAAAAAGTAGATTACATATTATAAGGTTTGGGTACTAACCTTAGGACATGTTTGATTAAGTTGAAGTCATAGTTATAATGGGAAAGGCTTAATTGTATTATTGTTTTATGGTTTGCTTAGCCTAAATTCAAGCTAAAGAAGACTTTGAAAATTAAATAAAGGTATTTTTGTGTTAGTAAAAGGCATAATTGCATATTAAAAAGGGTCAATGGATTAATATAGTCTATGATGGAGATATTGATTTGCATGATTATTTTATTAGCATTCAAATACTATCATACAAACTATAATGTGAAGGTGATTATTAAACTTGGCATCTTCAAAGAATCTAGGGTTAGACTTAATTAGTTCTAGATTATTTGACTCCATAATTTGGGGAGAAATCATAGACATTTATTTTGTATGGTTTTATCATTATGGGTTATTTAACTAGTTAACTTAGCAATTAAGGATTTTTAGCAAGTAATCATTCTAAAATTTTGGCATGAAAAAGCGGAAATGAGAGGCATAAATGGAAGTTGATGGTTATGGATCAAAGTACGATGGCAAGAAGAACTTAGCAGAAGAGAGGTCTAGGGTTGGACTTAATCAGTTATAGATTATTTGAATCCATAATTTGGGGATAAAATGTAGACATTTATTTTGCATGGTCTTGTCATTATGGGTTATTCAATTGGTTAACTTAACTATTGAGGATTTTGGGAAAGTTATCATTCCAAAATTTTGGCATGAAAATTTGGAAATGAGAGGAATAAATGGAAGCTGATGGTTATGGAGAAAAGTATGATGGCATTAAGAAGTTATAAGAGAAGAGGTTGAGGAGAGATGGGAAAAGAATATTTCTTGGATTTTATTATACCTAGTTTTGAGTTTGAGATAGGGTTTGTTTAAAAATAGTGTTATGGTTATAAATTTTGAATATGAATTGATATGATGGATATTTCATTTATTTTTAAAAATGAGTTAATGGGTCTTTTGTATAGAATTTTAAAAACAAACATGGTATTTTGTGTGTATGGTCATGAGGATGGGTACAACCCATCCATAGGACCACATACATATAAAAGTTATCTTACTAATGAATAGATGAGAAATGGTCATATTCATGAATGGTGAATGACCAGGGGTAACATTTTGTTTCTTTCTAAAAAATATAGAAACTAGTCATAATTAGCTGTAGAATTGTTTGTCTTTGTTCTAATTCAAACCCTTCATCATTTTTAATAGAAAATAAAATGGTTGAATTAAATGAAATTGTGCACAAAATTTTCACCTATTGTGCTTTTTAGGGTTTGATAGTAATGTTAAAGTGTTTGTAAATAATAAAATTATGGTTGAGAAGGGGTTTGTAAACTACTTGTATAAATTTAGAGTTTTTACAATTAGGAAATTTAAAAAATAAATAAAAATTCAAGGGTATACAAACCCAATGGAATATAAAATGGTAATAAGCCTAAGTCCTAATAAATATTATAGTTATATATGCATATGAATGTACACACACATGTATACATAAACAATATAGTCTATGGTTTTTGTTTTAATTATTCAAAATAGACTTTTTGGGTTTGCACATGAGTAATATGAACAAGTACTAATGATGTGCTCCAAGTAGTGGTTTGAGGTAAAAAAATATTTTAGAACTTATATAAACTTATCATAGGTCTATTGGAATGGAATATGATGTGTATCTTCCATGTAATGTGTTTGAATGTTCTCCAATAAGATCAAAGGGTAACATGTGCTAAGAAGGCCTAATGGGATTAGCTCTCCATGAGACCTATTTGGGTTTTGTATATATGACAAGAAAATTGAATCAAACCATTTATATATGACTGAGTACTTAATTTTTGAATCATTATTTTCAATAAGTTGTTTGGATGGGAATATTATTTTGACTATATAGTTTTTAATATTTGGTCATAGATAAATTATGTATATTTGAATGAATTTCTTAAATCGATGATTAATCTAAAATTATGCAAATTTAATATATATATATATATATATATATATATATATCAAGGTTTAATGGAATATTCCATAGACTGTATTGTTTATTTATACATGTGTGTGTTATAACTGTAATATATATCAGGACTTAGGCTTATTATCATTTGATACTCTATTGGGTTTGTATACTCTTGAATTGTTATTTTAGTATTATACAAAGTATATATCTCTATTGAGTATGGTTTATGAACATATACTTGTATTATGATAACAATGGATATAATATAAGGATTAATTAGAATTAAACTTTGGTTTGGCATAATTTGTTCATTTACCTATATTCTATGGTTATTGCATGAATATATAGATGATATTTTAGATGGGAATTTTCAAATAAAGAAAAGACTATTCATTTGCATAAAAATAGATTATAAAGATCTTGTTATATTTTATTAGTCTGTTATGAAGCTATATGGGTAACAAGAATTATGTAAGTACAATGACTAGAAATTTATGAATATTATGATCTAAGACGAAAGTTAGTATAATAAATGATCATTAATTTAAATGAAGAATTAGATGATTAATATTATCATGTTTATATTAAATAAATCAACTAGTTTATATATAAGGATGTATTTATGACAGTTAGTTGATTTATATTAGTTAGAAGCATGAGATGAAGTATTTGGTAAATAATAATTTACTTGTATTATTTTGTGCTATGGCATTTTTATGAAAGTCTTTTATTTGGATATGTTGATTTATATATCATTTAAATATGAATAAATATGGTATTAATGACTCTAAACAAGTATGGAGATTGACTTTTGTACTTACTTAGTGCCATTGATAGTTAGAATAAAGTTATTCAAAAGAGTTGTGTGTGAATTTGACTGATCTTGAGATCTATAAAATTATACTAAAACTTTGGCCAACGTAATGTTTATAGTTTGAACATTGTCATTTCACATGTTTGATTTAGTTTGCATGAATTTAATGATATCATGTTAGAATGCATTTCTTTATGATATATTACATGTGATATTTATCTTACATCACATGAATTTTTAGTTGACTTTTTTTATTTCTACACTCCCACTATCTACCCATTCATAAAGGGAGGTCCATTCCCTTGTTGGGAGTTTTTGCAAGGGATCAATGGTCTATGGTTGGTGTGTAAAATCACTGAATAATATTCTTGTT
>JARHVA010003718.1:1440000-1865189 GCA_037957365.1 Torreya grandis
GATGAGATCAAACTATTAGAATTAACTATAGTATTGGATCTATTTTTATCCCCATCAGGGTCATATGACATGATCTTAGGAGTAAACTTGTTAGCTCATCATAAAGCTAAGGTAGATTATCTACTTAAAAGGGTTGAATGCCTAGATGATTTGGGTAATCAAACCCAAATCCATGGAGCAAATAGGGATCTTAAGCTTAAATAGATTTCAGAAATTTAGTTGAAGAAATCATAGAGAAAAGGGTGTCATTCATTTATTTTAAAGATAAATGAGATGAAGGAATCAAAAGAACCTTACATCAAAGATTATCCTTTTCTCTAGAATTTTTAAGATGTATCTCCAAAATAATTTATGGGTTTACCCCCTAAGAGAGAGTTTGATTTCTCAATTGACATAATTTGATGGTCTGAACCATAATCTAAATCCCCATAAATAATGATTATAATTAAATTAGTGAATTTGAAGGCTCAACTTCAAGAGTTTTTATCCAAAGGGATGATTCAATCAAGTGTGTCACCTTAGGGTGCATTAATTATGTTCATTAAGAATAAGGATGGAACCCTTCACTTGTGTATTGATTACAAGATATTGAATAAGGTAATGATCAAAAACATGTATCCTTTACTTCATATTCATGTCCTCTTTTATCAAATATGAAGAGCATCAGCTTTCTCAAATATTGATTTTTGAGCAAGATATCATCAATTAAGGATTCCTGAGGAAGACATTATAAAAGCATATTTTTGGAATCGTTACAGGCATTATGAGTTCACAGTCCTTATTTTTCAACTAACAAATGTGCTGGTAGCATTTATGAATCTCATTAATAATATGTTTAGGGATTATTTAATTCTCTTTGTGTTGGTTTCTCTAGATGATATCCTCATTTATTCATAATCTAAGGAGGAACATCTAGATAATTTGAAATTGGTTATGAATGGTTGTAGAAACATAAAATTTTTGGGAAGCTATCAAAGTGTGATTTATTTTTAAAAAAGATACAATATCTTGGGCATATTTTATCTACAAAAATAATATTCATAGATCCTTCAAAGATTAAATCCATTATTGAGTGGCCGACACCTAAAAATGTCCATGAAGTTAGGATTTTTATGGGTTTGGATAGATATTACAAGAAGTTTATTCTAAAATTTTGAAAAATAGAAAACCCTATTACATCTCTTAAATGGAAAAATTAGAAGTTCTTATGGTCAATGAAGTATAGAGAAGTTTTTTATGAGCTAAAAATAAGACTTACCTCAGCACCAGTGTTGAGATTTCTTGATCCAAATGGCTAATTATTAGTAATAATTGATGTTTCAGTAAATAATATTTGAGTTCTCATTAAGGAAGGTTTTATTTTAACTTATGAGTGGAAAAATATAAAGTTGTATGAGGTAACTTATGCCCTATATGATCTGGAATTGGCTGCAATAGTTTATGCCATATAGCTTTGGACCCATTATCTATTAGGAAAATCATTTGAGCTCAAGACTAATAACTTGGGACTCAAGTATGTCTTCACCCAACCTAACCTGAATGTACATCAAAGATGATGGCTAGAATTATTATCAAATTACTATTTTGACATCAACTATATTAAAGGTAAGGAAAATAGGGTTGTTAATGTCCTTATTCATTGAAGTTATATATCATCTTTGGCTACTATCAGGAGTACTTTTTGTGATTAGGTAGTTAAATTATCTCAAGGAGAAGATTTTTATGAACATGTAAAGTTGGAATTTGATCAGAATTATTAGGATCCTAAGTTTGAAGAATTAAATTTCAAAGATGATGGTTTGTTGAGATACAAAGGAGGGATTTATGTACTAGATAAAGAGAATTTGAGGAGTATATTACTCAAGGAGATACATAAGGCTCCTTATTCAATTCATATAGGTGTGAGTAAGTTCTTAGTATAGTTAAGGCTTTTTATATTTATGGAAAAGAATTAATAAATATGCAATAGATTTTATTTCAAAATGTTTAGAATGTTAGACATTTAAGGCTAAGCATGTGCACCCTGTTGGGTTTTATACCTTCATACCATACTATAATGGAAATGTCATGTCATTAATATGGACTTTGTCCAAGGGTTACTGATGTTTTAGATTAAGATAAAAGCAAGTTTTGAAGGGACCCTGAAACTCTTTAATAGAATCAAAAAAGACAAAGCATTAACAACCACCAGGAAAAGCAGTCCTGAAACCTACTAAAGAGCATCATCAAAATTAGGTTTTACAGGGACCTGAAACCACAAACATAGTCCAATAAAAGTATCCAGGTTTTACAAGGACCTGGAACCTCAAATAAAGTTTAAGACCAAGAACCAAGAAACAGGACCAAAAATAAGAACCAGTTACAACAACCAACAATAAGGACCTGAACAGGAACAAAACCAAAAAAGAAGACCCTAAGCTTCTATTGCAGTTCCATGATCATCTTGACAACATCCTTCCCAATCATAGCACTATCCTAGATGGAGTTAGCAGCTGAAGTAGTAGCATCTTGCAAGGCTTTCTTCCTCAAACTCTACCTTGTCCTCTTACTTGGACCCTTTGAGCATATTATTTCTTCATTTTCTCTTTTACCAAGGCTAGCTGTAGTAACAAAAATGCTTGATGTTACCTGCTCCATCTTTGTTCCACTTTCCTTAATAAGCATTCTAAGATTATGCTCATAATATTTAAGTTTTTTTGGGATATCTCCCATTTGCACCTCCAAGTGGTTGATTATGGCCTGATCAACATCCTGATTGTGTTGCATTGTTTCCACTTTCTTCTTCAACCCCATTATTTCATTATAGATCCAAGAATCAACTTGGAGAATAGAGTCGGCATTGAACTTGGTAGAATGCAGGAATGAAAGCTTGGATTTCCTCTGTGAAGAGTCACAAATGTCTTCTACAATCTCATGTGGAGGGGAATCAACCTTTTTAATTTGTTCCTCCTTGTCCATTAGTTCCTCCTCTCTAGTCTCAATAGGGTCTTCATGCTGAACAGGGTCCTCCTTTTCTTGTCCCCTAGTCTCCATAGCAAGATTTGAAGCCAAAACCATGTGATCCTCCTCTCTCATAGAAATTGGATCATTAATTAAGTTATCTTTGTATTTAACACCTCTCTCAAACACAATCTGATTACCCTCATTGTCAGAATTGCTCTGTTCTGAGTTTCCCTGAGTTGTATCCTCTTCATTCCCTTTCTCAAATTTTCCTTTAGTTTCTGGATATCCGTCCAAATTGAAGTTGAAATCCCCAACATCCATCCCTTCCTCTTCCTCTGGGACATCCTTCTCAAAACTTTCAGTACTCTCTAACTCAAAATCCTCTTCTACAATTTGTTTTTGAGAACTAGAGGGTTTTGGTTTTGCCTTTTCTATCCCTTTAACATTCTCATCATTCTTACAATTTTTGGACTGAGAACCCTTATGTTTGTCAGAAGAAGGAGTTGAAGCTATGGATTTATTTTTACAAAAACCCTCTATGAGAAGTATTAGACCTTCATGTAAAATGGGGTGAGACTCCTTCCTATGGGCATACAAGCTTTGAAGCAATAAAAAATGTAGATAGAAAGGGAAATAAATTCTATCTTTGTGCCTGAAGTGGTTGAGAAAAACAAAATGAAATTTGTGAACTCTTTTATTCCTACCATCAAGGATAAAGTACTCACGGATATAGCATAACACATCTCACCAAATTCCTTTTATCAGTTCCACGTCAAAGAAGTCTCCATTCTTTTCCAGTTGCTTCTCCTCTGCATCCATCTTCAGAATTTTTTTCTAGGCTACATTGGAGATACTAGTCTATTTTGAGAACTTAATACCACCCATGGGAATCCCCGTGACCTTGGCAATGAAGTCCTCAGTAAGCTTCATAGTGACTTCGTGGAGAGTAACTCTGTCATCAACCCAATTTTTAAAGAAGGTGGTAGTGACATGGGGTTTAAAGCCATGTGAATGCTCCAGATAACTGACCACCTTCCCTTTCTATAGAATCTTCCATACATCTTGTCTAGCCTTCCAGTCATCACATTTATTGGGCTCTTGCTTCCTCAGTTCACCCCCCATGTTGCAGAGCAAATGAAAAACTAGAAGCACCCAAACACAGAAGGTAGAAAGGTTGAAATGGAACAAGTTATTTATTACTTGAAATGGAGTTCACCTTTTTGATGATACATGTAGTGGTCACATTACATTCTCATGAATGTACCTCCTCAGGGAAGGTAATCTGACAGCCATAAGGCCACTCCACCAAATCATTAAATTGCTAATCTAAGTAGATCTTTCCCACTTTGGAATGAATGGCATCATAATTAATAATCACTTTAAGATCAACGTGCTTATTTAATTCATCAAGCCACCTCACCTTATGCCCCATTTGAATAGCATGATTGGCTATCCAGTCAATGAGCCCTTTGGCCTCTCGATATGTATGGGATATGGCCACTTTTTCAAATTTTTGAATTATGGCTTTGATTTCCATAACCATAGCCTCAATAGACCAGGAGATTGAATTTTTATTATTTAGGGTGTTAATAATATTCAAATAATCACCTTCCAACCATAATTTAGCTAATTTAATAGTGTAGAGGGCTACAGTAGCTTCAACAATATGGCTATTTGAATTACCAATTGGGACAACGATAGCATCAATTACATTTCCCACATGATCTCTCAAGACCCCTCCACATCCCACTCTTCCTAAATTTCACTTAGTTGCTCCATCAAAGTTCCCTTTGATCCATCCAATAGGAGGAACATACCATTTTATGATCGATCTTAGATTATCAGTTTTCAAATTAGACCCTTCAGATCGTAAAGGGTTATCAAATTGGAAGGTTTTATCAGAATCCCTCTGGGATTTAAAGTTCTCCTTGATGGCTCTAATGATATTCTAACCAAGCACCCATATTGGAAGTTCTTTACTCCTAAATATTATATTGTTTCTTTCTTTCCAGATACCCCACCAGAGATGAGGGAGAGTTAGTTTCCAAAGAAAATGAGCATCAAGATCCTTAGAGGGGCAGCACCAGATTTTAAAAGAGAGTTCCACATTGTTTTGATGGACCCATGTTATACCCCAAAAAATAATAATCTCAATCCAAACTTGCTGGGTGTAAGAGCAATTCAAAAACATATGGTCTCTATCTTCAAGTCCATTTTTGCATAAAGTACACCTATTAACCACATTTATACCTCTTTTTTGCAAATTGTCAAGGGTCAGAATTTTATTTTGAAGCAGAGTCCAAAAGAAGATATTAATTTTGGGGGTGAGCCCCTTAATCCAGGCATGAGACCAAAAAGGTTGATTATCCTTTTCCTTTGAAGTAAAGATAGTAGAGACTTTAAATTGGCCACTAGGGTCAGCATGCCAAATAATCTCATCCTCAAGATAAGGATAAAGAGAGAGAGCATTGAGAGATAATTGGATGTTACTGAAGCCTTGATCAACATCAATTAAATTCACCTAGGAATCATTTTGCCAATAATGACTAACTAATATGCCATATCTCTGCTTACATCAATCAAATAAATCCTTGTCATGAAAATCTCCAATCAAGGGATGATCCTTTAACCAGACATCTTCCCAAAATTTCACCTTAAACCCATTACCAATTTTATAGGAACATCCTTTTCCTAGAGTTTTCTTGGTCCCCTAAATAGCCCCCCATATGGAAGAAGGATGAATAACATCAGGAGAAGAAAAGAAATTAGGAAGGGATTTAGCATTGAAGAGGTACTATGTTTCCATATGGTACTCCACTCTTTGTTGTCATGGTTAACTCTCTAACCTAGTTTGGCTAAAAGAGCTTTGTTCATACTATTGATCTTCCTGATTCCCAATCTCCCTTCACTGAGAGGTTTGTAAACATGATCCCAAGAAATTAAAGGCATTCTCCTTTTTTCCTCAGTGCCAGTCCATAAAAAATTTCTTTGAATTTTTTCAATAGACTCAACAAATTTAATAGGAATTCTAAAGAGACTTAAAGCATAAGTAGGTATGCTTTGAAGACAAGCTTTGAGAAGAGTTAACTTACCTGCTTGGATCAAAGTTTTCCTTCCATCCTGCAAGTTTCTTATTGAATTTGTTAATAAGATCTTCCTAGAAGGCATCAGGGACCTTCAAGCTAAGAGGAAGACCCAAGTAAGAAGAGGGGAGAGATCCTATAGAACATCCAAAGATTTTAGCAATTTTATTTTGTCTCTAGATAGGAGTGTTGATAAAGAACATAACACTTTTATTCTAGTTAACCAATTGACCAGAGGCAGAAGAATATAAGTTAATAGCTTGCTTCAAATTTCTGGCTTCCTTGACTTCAGCCTTACCCATAAAGAAGGTGTCATCAACAAATTGTCCATGAGAACAAATTAGAGGATGGGAAGAAGGTTGTAATCCCTTAAAGAAACCTCTATGGACCAACTCCCCCATATATCTCCCCAAGCAATCAACCATAATAATAAAAAGGATGGGGGATAAGGGATCACCTTGTCTCAATCCCCGAGAGGGATAAAAGAAACGAGATGAGCTTCCATTAACCAGAACAACAATAGAGGAGGTAGAAATCAATTGATGAATAAGACCAACAACCTTTTGGTCAAATCCAAAAGCTAATAGAGTGTTTGAGAGGAATGACCAATCAACTCTGTCATAGGCCTTTGCAATGTCAACTTTCATAATGAACCCCTGATTGTTAGAACAAGATAAGGAGTGAACATTCTCATGAGCAGAGATGATAGAGTTAAGGATTTGTCTACCTGGGATGAAGCCATTTTGTTGATCAACAATAATCAAAGGAATCACTTGGATAAGTCTGGAAGTAAGAACTTTGGAAATAATTTTATAGAAAGAATTAATAATCAGGACTAGTAGTTAATAATATTCAAAGAATCACCTTCCAACCATAATTTAGCTAATTTAATAGTGTAGAGGGCTACAGTAGCTTCAACAATATGGCTATTTGAATTACCAATTGGGACAATGATAGCATCAATTACATTTCCCACATGATCTCTCAAGACCCCTCCACATCCCACTCTTCCTAAATTTCACTTAGTTGCTCCATCAAAGTTCCCTTTGATCCATCCAATAGGAGGAACATACCATTTTATGATCGATCTTAGATTATCAGTTTTCAAATTAGACCCTTCAGATCGTAAAGGGTTATCAAATTGGAAGGTTTTATCAGAATCCCTCTGGGATTTAAAGTTCTCCTTGATGGCTCTAATGATATTCTAACCAAGCACCCATATTGTAAGTTCTTTACTCCTAAATATTATATTGTTTCTTTCTTTCCAGATACCCCACCAGAGATGAGGGAGAGTTTGTTTCCAAAGAAAATGAGCATCAAGATCCTTAGAGGGGCAGCACCAGATTTTAAAAGAGAGTTCCACATTGTTTTGATGGACCCATGTTATACCCCAAAAAATAATAATCTCAATCCAAACTTGCTGGGTGTAAGAGCAATTCAAAAACATATGGTCTCTATCTTCAAGTCCATTTTTGCATAAAGTACACCTATTAACCACATTTATACCTCTTTTTTGCAAATTGTCAAGGGTCAGAATTTTATTTTGAAGCAGAGTCCAAAAGAAGATATTAATTTTGGGGGTGAGCCCCTTAATCCAGGCATGAGACCAAAAAGGTTGATTATCCTTTTCCTTTGAAGCAAATATAGTAGAGACTTTAAATTGGCCACTAGGGTCAGCATGCCAAATAATCTCATCCTCAAGATAAGGATAAAGAGAGAGAGCATTGAGAGATAATTAGATGTTACTGAAGCCTTGATCAACATCAATTAAATTCACCTAGGAATCATTTTGCCAATAATGACTAACTAATATGCCATATCTCTACTTACATCAATCAAATAAATCCTTGTCATGAAAATCTCCAATCAAGGGATGATCCTTTAACCAGACATCTTCCCAAAATTTCACCTTAAACCCATTACCAATTTTATAGGAACATCCTTTTCCTAGAGTTTTCTTGGTCCCCTAAATAGCCCCCCATATGGAAGAAGGATGAATAACATCAGGAGAAGAAAATAAATTAGGAAGGGATTTAGCATTGAAGAGGTACTATGTTTCCATATGGTACTCCACTCTTTGTTGTCATGGTTAACTCTCTAACCTAGTTTGGCTAAAAGAGCTTTGTTCATACTATTGATCTTCCTAATTCCCAATCTCCCTTCACTGAGAGGTTTGTAAACATGATCCCAAGAAATTAAAGGCATTCTCCTTTTTTCCTCAGTGCCAGTCCATAAAAAATTTCTTTGAATTTTTTCAATAGACTCAACAAATTTAATAGGAATTCTAAAGAGACTTAAAGCATAAGTAGGTATGCTTTGAAGACAAGCTTTGAGAAGAGTTAACTTACCTGCCTGGATCAAAGTTTTCCTTCCATCCTACAAGTTTCTTATTGAATTTGTTAATAAGATCTTTCTAGAAGGCATCAGGGACCTTCAAGCTAAGAGGAAGACCCAAGTAAGAAGAGGGGAGAGATCCTATAGAACATCCAAAGATTTTAGCAATTTTATTTTGTCTCTAGATAGGAGTGTTGATAAAGAACATAACACTTTTATTCTAGTTAACCAATTGACCAGAGGCAGAAGAATATAAGTTAATAGCTTGCTTCAAATTTCTGGCTTCCTTGACTTCAGCCTTACCCATAAAGAAGGTGTCATCAACAAATTGTCCATGAGAACAAATTAGAGGATGGGAAGAAGGTTGTAATCCCTTAAAGAAACCTCTATGGACCAACTCCCCAATATATCTCCCCAAGCAATCAACCATAATAATAAAAAGGATGGGGGATAAGGGATCACCTTGTCTCAATCCCCGAGAGGGATAAAAGAAACGAGATGAGCTTCCATTAACCAGAACAACAATAGAGGAGGTAGAAATCAATTGATGAATAAGACCAACAACCTTTTGGTCAAATCCAAAAGCTAATAGAGTGTTTGAGAGGAATGACCAATCAACTCTGTCATAGGCCTTTGTAATGTCAACTTTCATAATGAACCCCTGATTGTTAGAACAAGATAAGGAGTGAACATTCTCATGAGCAGAGATGATAGAGTTAAGGATTTGTCTACCTGGGATGAAGCCATTTTGTTGATCAACAATAATCAAAGGAATCACTTGGATAAGTCTGGAAGTAAGAACTTTGGAAATAATTTTATAAAAAGAATTACAAAGGTTGATCGATCTAAACTGATCAGGAGAATCAACACCAATTTTCTTAGGAATCAGGCACAAAAAGGTGGAGTTGACTTCCTTAAGCATCTGTTTAGCTCCATAGAATTCCTTCATAGCATCACATACATCTTTACCAACAAATTTCCAAAAATTTTGGAAGAAAAACATGGGGAAGCCATCAGGACTAGGAGCTTTATCTCCTCCCAGAGAACAAACAACTTTGAAAATTTCATCATCCTTAGGAATTGAGCTTAACATTTTATTCTATTCCTTCAAAACTAGAGAAGGAATCACTCTAAGGATTTTAGCCTAACTATCCAAATTGATGTTAGGATCAGACTTCATTAGAGAAGAGAAAAAAGTCACCATTTCATCCATGATGGCCTTATCCTCTATAATCTTCAAGTCTCCCTTTTTTAGGTGTGATATGTGAATTTTGGCTCTATGCTTAAGAGTGGAAAGATGGAAAAATTTTGTGTTTTTATCTCCTTCACTCAACCATAACAACCTTGATCTTTGTCTCTAGTAGATTTCCTCTTTAGTGATGATGTCATGATACTGAGCCAACTTTTCATTTTCTTCAATGAGGAGGTCAGGAGTATATCCTTCCTTCTGAATTTTTTCCTATGTTTTTAGAATATCCTCCTTAATAGAATTTTTGTTCTCAAAGATATTCCCAAAACTATTCTTATTCCATATTTTAACTTCCCTTTTAACATTTTTGAGCTTAGAAGCAACTCTAAAGAGGGTCATGCCTTCAATATCAATACTCCACCATTCTTCCAATTTACTTTCAAACTGTGGATGTTGCATCCACATCTTCTCAAATCTAAAAGGAAAATTCTTCTTAAGATTAATCTTTGTAGTAGTGAAAATGAGGGGAAAATGATCTGATCCAATTTTCTGGGAGGCTTCCAACTTGCAAATGAATTCTTTGGTCCAATCAAGAGAAATAAGAGCACGATCAAGCCTAGCCTGAATACATTCATTACCAACTCTCTTGTTACTCCAAGTAAACTGAATTCCTTGGAGGTCCATATCCATTAAACCCTCTTTATTCATAAAATCTAGTAAATCCAATCTCCCTTCCAGCTGGGTAGCATTACCTCCCATTTTCTCATGATCATAGAGAGGCACATTGAAGTCTCCCATTATAATCCATCGTCCAGAATAATCCTTACTTTTAAAATTGGAAACAGACTCCTAGACCTATTTCCTTAGGTGCTTAATGTTAAGAGCATAAATATTCACAATATACCAACCCTCCTTCTGGTCAACACTAGTAATTTTGGATATCATAAGATATTTACTAGCAATCATAATAGTTTTAGAATAATAATTCTTCTTCCATAACATCAGAGTTCCCCCTGATGCACCTTCTGAACTACTGGCATTTATAGAATAATTTTTAAAATCTTTAATCTGTTCCACTTTCTCTTTATTCATCTTAGTTTCTTGTTGCAAGAGAAAATTAGGCTTTTGTTCTCTAACAAAATTCCTAACAATATCTAGATTATGAATACTATTCAGCCCCCTAATATTCCAAGTAATGATTTTCATATCTATTTTTTAGGGGTAAAATCTAGAATAGTTGTCTGCCTACCATTAGTAATATTATGCATACTTTCTAACTCTCTGGTTTTCTTAGCGGATCTTCTTCCAGGTTAGTCTAGGGAACCAACATCCGGTTTCACCTTAGAATGTTGTTTAGCTCTTTTTCTAGATTTATTCAAAGTAGAAGCAAGAGGTTTCACCTTAGTTTGCTAATCTATTTTTTTGCTTCTAGTTTCTACCCCCTTAGTATTGATCTTTTTTTCATCCCTTTTTCTTTGGTTTAGTTTATGCTTTGAATTTTCTCCATTATCTTTCACAACTTCTAGGGGAGGAGGCTCATCCAAAGGAAAGTCATTATTAGCCTGAGATAACACCTGGATCTCCCTGGACTGAGAAAAAAGATCTCCCTCCTCTAATTTATTTTCAGCTTCAACTAAGAATTCACCTTCCTCTAGCACAATTTTATCATCTACATCCCTCCATCGATATTCTATCCTTTGATAGGTAACGATTTGTTTTGATAGATCTGTTAGATCATCTATTCTTTGTTCAGGTATTATGATATCTGATTGCAAACCATGTCCTTTCTTAGAGTTTATGTTCTCAAAAGAAAGCTCTTTATCCACCTCAGCATGTAGAACATTTGAATCTTCAAAAGAAGGCTCTTTATCCACGTTAGCATGTGGAGATTTAGAATCTTCATTATTCTTTTGTTCTTGGTGATGATATTCTTTGGGTTTCCATACTTTCTTTTGCTTGACCTTGGTCTTTTTCCCATTCAAAACACTACTAGGTTTACTTTTGGAGGGACAATTTTTAACTAGATGCCCCTATTTCTTACAAGCATAGCAAGAGTTGGGCAAATCTTCAAAAAAAAATTCTTGAGTTTTTTTACCAAGCTTGGATATTAGTTCCACCTTTTCTGGGAGATGATTCAGATCTGCCACTTTAACATAAAGTATGGCACTTTCAAGTTTGGTTCTAGAAGCCGTACCATTATCCAATGCCACAAGTTTGGTTAAAGAACTAGCAATACCTTTAAAATTGTCCTCATGCCAAAATTCTAAAGGGAGACCAAGAAGTCTAGCCCAAATGGGAGTGGTTAAGAAAAAAGAATCTAAGAGATCCATGTTAGGCTCCCATTTTTTAATATTGAGAGAGCATTTACCAAAAGACCACGGTCCTCCACTAAGAACCGTATTCATGTCTCCCTTACAATTAAAGATAAACGAGAAGAAACCATTAGACATTGGTGCAATATCTACCTTTATTCAAATAACCCAATTCCTTTTAACCATTTTTCTAAGAGATTCTAGATCTGGTCTTACTCCTAAAAATTTTCCCACTAGGGTGAAATCCATGGAAGACACAAAAAAATTGACTAAAGGATCTGGAATAAAAACTTGAAACTCACCTTTCTCCCAGCAAGACTTAGTAGTCACTGGTAGGAAAAGAGATTTTCCAATAGGTTTCTTGCCAAACAGAGATGACCAAGTCCTTCATTTTGAGAACCCTACCTTCATCCCTTCTGAGGACTTTTCCTTGTTAGAATCAACATTATCTTTCTCCTTTTTGGGATCCTTTTAGGGTTACCGATGTTTGTAAGCCAACATGACATAATTTTAGTGGTTATTAATAAACTTATCAAAGAAGCTTACTCTATTCCTAGTAACATTTATGATGATGCACCCATGTCTATAAAAGTATTTGTAAAATAAGTATATAGATTACATGGGTTTATAGAAAAGATTATTTTAGATAGGGACCCAAAAATAACTTTTAGATTCTGGTTGCCTCTTAATTTAGCTTTGGGTAATCAATTGAAATTTAGTATAACATACCATTTAGAAATAGATGGATAAACAAAGAGGGTGAATTAGGTTTTATAATATCTTATAAGTATGTACAACATGGATGAGTCGTATAAGTGGGAAGAATATACTCCATTTGTTGAGTTTGCCTATAACAACTCATACATATTAGCTCTAAAAATGGCTTTGTTTAAGGCATGGTATGGAAGAAGGTGTAGAATACCAATAAACTAGGATAGGTTAGAATATAGGGTAGTCTATGGTCCATATATGCTTCTTGAAATGGAATATCAAGTTAATTTAATAAGGAAAAAGTTGGTTAAATCCAATATATAGAAAAGAGCTACACTAATCGAAAAATAATAGAAAGGTAGTTTTATATTAGAGATAAAGTATTTATGTGGATTAAACCACATAAAATATCAATTAAATTTGTAAAATTGGCTAATCTCTTAGATATGTGGGACCTTTTTAATTCTTGGAAGTTG
Organism: Torreya grandis; assembly: GCA_037957365.1. Classification (NCBI taxonomy): domain Eukaryota; kingdom Viridiplantae; phylum Streptophyta; class Pinopsida; order Cupressales; family Taxaceae; genus Torreya; species Torreya grandis. The sequence goes on from JARHVA010003718.1 coordinate 1,453,049, forward strand.
TTAATCCTGTGGTGTATACAATTTCTTTTGCCACCAACTTTAGCACTCATGAATAATGTTTTTGATGTGTCCTATATTAAAAAGTATATTGTTGATCCTTCTCATGTATTGAATTGGAATGCTTGATAGGTTTTGGATCTTAGGGTGGTCATATTAGAACTATTTATAATAATTGACACTAGTAAACTTAGTTTTCATAACAAAGAAATGTCATAGTATAAGGTCTAGTGGGACCAATATTATGAATATAGTACTACTTAAGAAGATTATGAAGAGTTTCATAATTTTTTTCATAATTTTTTTTCTTATTATTTTGTTGGATATTATGTTTATTTTTAATTAAATACTATTTTATTTTAGAACTTATTTTTAAATAAGTGTTATCAAAATGATCACCAACTTTAAGGGCAAAGCATGTTACATCTTGATTTTCCTATAGACTTATTGATATGTTTATTATTGGATTATGTGGTTAGTGATTGGTTAGCTTAATATGTTAAGTGATTAGATTAGTAATATGTTGATTTTACACAATTATTTATTACATGTGAATGATAGTTAACTTGATATTAGTTCTTCATATTCTATTATAATAAATTTTAATCATGATTATGTAGTTTACTTTATTACAATAGTTTATTTTGATTTTTTCATGATATGATCTATATATTTTTCATTGTAATGAGGTAGATGCAAGATGGATTCCACCTTCCTAACTATGACTAAGGAAACGTATCATTAGAGAGGATGGAATAGGTGGATATGAGTGGGGATTGAAAGAATGAGATGTGAACCCTGCACACACCACATAGAAAAGATGTCTATTTGTTATGTGCTAGTTGTTAGATATTATTAATCATAGCATGCTAAAAATTACTAATGTCTTTTCTTCAATTTTTAGTCTTGATTATCATAATTTAATATAGATTTAGGTATTTGGGATATACTTTCATAATTTAACATTTTTATTAGTTTCATTCCATGTATATAATTATCTTAACTTGTTCTTTGATTTCCTTATATGATCTTCTTGTGATGTGAGGTCTTATTCTATTATTTTACATTTATGAATGGTAAATTTTGGGTTGAGTATCATGTCAAAATATTATGAAATGTAATTAAGATTTTATTTAAAATATATATTTCATATTATAAGGTTTAAGGACTAACCTTAGGACATGTTTTATTAAGTTGAAGTCATAGTTATAATGGGAAAGGCTTAATTGTATTATTGTTTGATGGTTTTACTTAGCCTAAATTTGAGCTAAAGAAGGTTTTGAAAAATAAATAAATGTATTTTTTTGTTATCAAAAGGCATAATTGCAATTGAAAATGGGTGATGGCTTAATATAATATTATGGAGATATTGATTTGCATGATTATTTTATTGGCATTTTTTTGGTCAAATACTATCATGCAAACTACAATGTGAAGGTAATTATTAAACTTGGCATATTCAAATAATCTAGGGTTAGAGTTAATCAGTTACAGATTATTTGAAGCCATAATTTGATGAGAAAATTTAGACATTTATTTTGCATGGTTTTTTCATGATGGTTTATTCTACTGGTTAACTTAACTATTTAGGATTTTGGGTAAGTTGTCATGGTAGAATGTTGGCATGTAAAATTGGGAATGAGAGGCATAAATGGAAGTTGAGGGTTATGGATTAGAGTAAAATATCAATAAGAACTTATCAGAGGAGGGTTCGAGGAGATATGGGCATAGAATATTTCTTGGATTTTACTCTACCTAGTTTTGTCTTCAAGTTAGGGTTTGCTTAAAAATTACATTCTAGTTTCATTTTTGAATATAAATTTATATGATGGATATGTCATGTATTTTTTGAAATGAGTTAATGGGTATATATATATATATATATATATATATATATATATATATATATATATATATATATATATATATATATATATATATATATATATATATATAATAAAGGGTAGTATATGTATATGGCCTTGAGGATGGGTGCAATCCATCTATAGGGATACATACATATAAAACATATCTTACCTATGAATAACTTAGCATTGATCATATTCATGAATGGTGGATGACCAGGGTTAAAATTTTGTTTGTTTTAAAAAATATATAGAAGTTAGTCATAGCTAGTTGTAGAATTGTTTGTTTTTGTTTTGATTTGAGCCCTTCATCATTTTTTATGGAAAATAAAAGGGTTGACTTAAATGAAACTATGCAAATAAAATTCACTTATTGTGCTTATTTAAGGCTTAATGGTAAGGTGTAGGCATTTGGAAAGAATAAAATTGTATTTGAGATGGGTTTTGTACACTTCATATATAAATTTAGTGTTTCAAAAATTATGAAATTAAAAAAAAAATAGGAGGGTCATTTATTAGAAGGGTTTGCCCCATCCATAGGGTTGAGTATAAATGGACCCTCATCTTGCCTTTTTGGGGTTGTGTAGTGTGTGATTATTTTAAATGTGAGTGGACTACTCTTAAGGTTTTAATGACTTTTGATTTTAATTATTATATGGCTATGTATAAATATGGCTCTTGGTTTATATGGCTAGGTAAGGACTAGATAATTTTAGGTTTTTACATATATGTATATCTCTATAATATATATATATTTTAAATGACTTTGAATGGATTTAGTCAGCTTAACTATAGATAAACATATATGTTGTATATATACACCTCACAGAAATAAGATGGACTATGTATTGTTTAGTCTTTTAGTTAAATTTTTTTTGTTAACTTAGAATATCCCTAAAATTATTGTAAGACCACATTTCTACTATAAATTTAATGTTGATTGATAAAATCATTTCTAAGTATTTCATTTAGTTAAAGGATTGAATTTTAGTATACAAGTTGATCCTATAAATATGATTTGTTTATAATGAGATATTTGGGTTTTCTATTTATGACATGAAAATTGAATTGAACCATTTATATATGATTGATTACTTTAGTTTTGAATGACTATTCTCAACTAGTTGTTTTTGATTATATGTTTTTAAATAGTTGGTCATAGATAAATTATGTATTTTTGAAGGAGTTTATTAAATCGATGATTAATCAAATTATGTAATTTTAATGTGTGTGTGTGTGTGTGTGTGTGTGTGTGTGTGTGTGTGTGTGTGTGTGTGTGTGCCTATTATATATATATATATATATATATATATGTATATATATATATACATATATATATATATATCTATATATATATATATATATATATATATACATATATATATATATATATATGTATATATATATAATAACAACTTAGGCTTATTACTATTTGATATTCCACTGGGTTTGTATACTCTTGAATTGTTATTTAAGTCTTATATGGAGTATATATCTCTATTAAGTATGGTTTATGAACATATACTTGTATTATGAAAATAATGGATATAATACAAGGATTATATATATATATATATATATATATATATATATATATATATATATATATATATATATAATCCTCGTATTATATCCATTATTTTCATAATACAAGTATATGTTCATAAACCATACTTAATATACATATATATATATATATATATATATATATATATATATATATATATATATATATATATATATATATATATATATATATATATAATAACAACTTAGGCTTATTACTATTTGATATTCCACTGGGTTTGTATACTCTTGATTTTAATTTAAGTTTTATATGGAGTATATATCTCTATTAAGTATGGTTTATGAACATATACTTGTATTATGAAAATAATGGATATAATACGAGGATTACCTAGAATTAAACTTTGGTTGGTATAATTTATTCATTTACCTATATTATGTAATTATTGTATGAATATATATATAGATGATAGTTCAACTAGGAATTTTAGAATAAAGAAGAGATTGTTCATTTGCATAAAATATATTATAAGGATCTTCTTATATTTTATTAGTCTATTATGAGGCTATATGATAAATAATAATTATGTAAGTATAGTGATTAGAAATTTATGAATATTCATATCTGAGGTGGAAGTTAGTATAACAAATGATCATCATATAAATGAAGAATTTGGTGATTAATACTATTGTGTTTATATTAAATAAATCATATAGTTTATCTATAAGTCTATATATTATGATAGTTAGTTGATTTATTTTAGTTAGAAGCATGAAATGAAGTATTTGGTAAATGATAATTTACTTGTATTATTCTATGCTATGGAATTTTTATGGAAGTCTATTATTTGGATCTATTGATTTTTATATAATTTAAATATGAATAAATATGGTATTAATGACTCTAAGTATGGATATGGACTCATCTACTTACTTAGTGCCACTAATAGTTATAATGAAGTTATTGAAAAGAGTTGTGTGTGAATTTGAGTGATCTTGAGATCTAAACAACTATACTAAAACTTTGGCCAAAGTAATGTTTATGGTTTGAACATTGTCATTTCACCTATTTGATTTAATTTTCATGTATTTCATGATGTCATGTTAGAACATATTTATTTATGATATGCTACATATGATAGTTATCTCATAGCACACAAATTTTTAGTTGACTTTCTTAGTTTTCCCATTGTCACTATATGCCCAACCATGAAGGGAGGGGCATTATTTATTTGGGAGGTTGTGTAGGGGATAAATGGTCTATGGTTGGTGTGCAAAATCAATCATATGATATTATCCATCCCTTTCCAATGGTCAACCAATAGAGGGTTTAATCAGGTTTATTTTTAGATATTAATGTTTTCATTGACACTCATATGTTTTATGGAACATTGTATAATTATAATATGACATCCAACTATGAAATATTGTATACTTGTAATATTTTATGTTAATTATATAATAGTAGTATTTAGTTGTATATATATGTGCTTTTTGTACAATTTAATCAATAGTTCTTGAATTATTAACTTGGATAATGGTTTACTCTATTATGTTGAAATTATAAAAGTGAATCATCATATGTTATTAATGATCATTATCTAAATGAATCAAACACTTAACCTATTAGTTAATAACATAGTTAACTTTAAATTATGCATTTAGTTAAGGATCATTAGTGCTAAAATAATTTTGCTATTGAGGTAAAAAATAACCCAGTTCTAGTTAAACTTGAGGGGTTGTTACATTGTGGTATTAGAATTAAGGCTCAAACTCTTAGACTTGATGAGTCCAACAACGTATTCTTATTCTTTTATTTTTAGAAATAAAAATGTTATAATGAAGGCTAATTGGTGAGCATACATCAAATACCAATAAAACTAAGCTTCTAGTTAACCTAAATCAGTTGTCACTAAACAAGATGTAAAGCTTGATCAAATTCTCATAGACATGAATGAGGATAGGGATCAAATAGTTTCCCTTGAATAAGAATTTGATGGCCATTTTGAGGAAAATAATTAGAATGAACTTGAAGAGCATCCTATTGAGAAAGAAGCTCATTACAAACCTAGGTAAGAGAAGGTAACTCAAAATGCAAGAGCACATGTAGCTCTTGAGATTGTATGAGACATGAAGAAATTTAATCCACCCAAGTTTAATGGAACCATTTTGGGAGATGGAGTGAATTCATGGATAACTTGTATGAAAAAGTATTTGTAGATTCATAATTATTCTAAAATTATAAAATTAGTATAGATAGCTTACCAGTTGGATGGTGAAGTAGCTACGTGGTGGGCAAGTAAGAAATTAGTGATGAATCTTGACTCTACCACCACCACATGGGACCAATATGGTGACCTTGTTTAGATAATGATGATTTCCCAACTCTATTTTGATCAAAAGCTGACATATTTTTAGAATCTAAAGTAAGGAGACTTTTTAGTGAATGAATACTAGGAGTAATTCATCAAGATAATAAAGTACATTCCTTAGTATCAGTCAAATGATAGGTATTATATTATAATATTCATTATGGGATTAAAACCCCAAATTGGATGTAAATTGGATGTGCATGGGCCATATATTATGTACTAAACCTTCAAAAAGGTAGTAAAGTAGGATCAAAAACTTAATTCACTTACTCAAGTTAGAGATAAATTTAGTAAAAATTTTGGAGGTCAAAAAATGACTTTAAAAAATAATAATTAGAAAAGGAGTGGTGATCCAAAACTCAAAAGTTATGGTTGATAAATATTTCAATAGCATAGAAATAACACATTAACAATGAATTCTCTAAGAAAAGATGTAGTATTACTCAAGATCACAATACAAATATATGTTTATCTTTGGGAAAAGATGTCTATCTTCACATTTTAGGTTACCTCTTCATTTATACACATTTTGAAATCATGGGGAGGATGTGGAAGGTCACCAATCTCAAGGGAGATTAAGTGGTTCAAATTCCAAGATTTAAAATAATATAAAATTTGAGGAATTAACTATCACCTAAAATAATACAAAATTTGAGGAACTAACTGTCACCTAAATTGTCACCTAAATTATTTCCTAGATCATTCCTCCCTCCTTGAAAAGAAATGCTCCCCATTGTGTCAAGGTTCCCCATCAGGTGTGGTAGTTGTGTCTTGATTTTATTCTTTATGAGCCACTCACTTTGGTGGCTAAGCTGGCCCCTTTTGACCACTCAATAAAGTGGAATAGAGCATCCTCTTATTATCTTCATCTAGGTATCCACAATCTAATCCTCTTCCATTGGAGCAAAAATTTGTGGATCAAGCTCATCAATGTTTAGTTGTTTTGCTATAACTAAAGTGTCTAATAGAGGTGGGTGATATGGTTTGAGGAGCTCCACATTGAATATTAGATGCAGACCAAGGTAGGCTGGTAGGTTCAACACAAAAGCATTTTCTCCAAATATTCTGGTGATTGTGTATGGACCATATCGTAGAGGCCAAATATTTTTGTGTAGGCCTACAAGCCATTCCTTCTGAAGCCATAACCAAACCTTGTCACCCACAGCAAAATGGTGTGTAATCCTATGTTTTTCATGGCATTTCTTATACTTCTGATTCATCTTCTCCAGGATTTCATGAAATTGTTGCATTTGTTCAATAAACTTTATTACTTTTGCTGCCTCAGATCTTCCATGAGGTGTGTATTCCATGGTGGAAAATGGAATAGCTATATCAATTGGTGCCATGGGTTGGAACCCAAAACATACTTGTAATGGACTATGCTTGGTCAACCTATGTAGTGCTCGATTATATCCATGTTGTATGAAAATAAGTCTCTCATCCCATGTGCATGGATGCTTAGAGTGATACATCTGAATCATGTGAACAATCAAGTGGTTTACCACCTCTATCTAACCATCAGTCTGTGGATGGATGGCTATGGAATTCATCAACTTAGTATCCACCATCTTCAATAGAGTGGACTAAAAGATGCTCAGGAACTTGTTATCTCAATCTGAGACAATGGACTTGGGGAGACCAAAATGGAGCCATACATGACTAAAATATAGTTGAGCAGTTTCCTCAGTAGATATATTTTTCTTACAAGCAATCATGATAGCCATTTTTTTTAAATGATCAAATACCACAAAAATATAGTCCTTTCCATGTTATGAAGTGGGCAAACTTGAGAGAAAATCCATTGAGATGGATTCCCAAGGCCTGGTTGGTGTTGGCAATGGCGTGTACAATCCTTGCTTCTTATTTATTGGCTTGGCTATTACACATGGGGTGCAAGATTTGAGATATCTTTCCACATATTTTTGCATATGGGGCTAGTAGAAGTTTTCTAAAGAACTACAAATGTCTTTTTGATACCAAAGTGTCCATCTATCCTACTAAAGTGTGCTTCCCATATAAACTTATATTGCTTTACAACTAGAACACAGATGTGCCCCATATGATAGAGGGCATTATCTTTCAAATAGAAATTAGAAACATGTTTACCTTTTTGAAGTGCTTGATATGTATTAGTAAAGGTAGTATATACTTCATATAGAGCACCCCAAGTGGCAGTCTCATGTTTGCATAGGTTAAGAACTATTGTGAGTGCAGTAATTGGTGGGCAGCTCAGACAATCTATAGTTGTATTTGAGCTCCCTTTTTTTTGTTTGATTATCAAGTGGAATTATTGAAGATATGTGGCCCACTTTTTGGTGCCTCTCATTTCATAGTTTGCTTTATGTCTAGATGAATTCTAATGGTTTGTGGTCAGTGTGGATGACCATCTCTTTCTCTAAGATGTAGTGTTTCCATTATTTTCAAGCTTGCACAATGGCATAGAGCTCCTTATCATATGTTGGATATTTCCTGACTATATCAGTGAAATTTTCACTATGATATGCAATAAGATGGCCATGTTGCATGATGGAAACTCCCATGGCATATTCAAATACATCTATCATCAACTCAAATGGTTGATGTAAATCTAGCAAGGAAAGAATAGGGGTTGAGCAGAGTCTATTCTTCAAATTCTCAAATGCCCTTTGTTGTATTTCACCCCACTAAAATGTATCTTTGGCTCCTCCTTTAGTCACTTGGGTTAGTGACCAAACAATATGTGAAAATCCAAGAATAGACCTATGGTAGAAATTTTCAAGACCCAAAAAGCTATGAAGCTCTATGAATGTCCTTGGTGTGGGCCATTCTCGAATAACTTGGATCTTTTCTGGATCAACATGGACCCCTTCCTCATTCACAATGTACTTGAGGTACTAAATTTTTGTCATCCTGAATGTGCATTTGTCAAGATTTGCATACAACTAGTGCTCCCAAAGAGTTTGAAGCACCTTACAAACATGTTGCAAATGTTTTTCCCATGTTTTGCTATAGATGAGTATGTCATCTAAGTAGACAACCATGAATGAGTTGGTGAAGGGTCGTAGGATGTCATCCATCATACTCATGAAGGTTGTAGGTGTGTTAGTTAAGCCAAAAGGCATAACCAACCATTCAAAGAGCCCCTCCTTAGATTTGAATTCAGTCTTCTAGACATCAGTGGGATTGATGGGAATTTGGTGATAACCAAATTTGAGATCAATTTTGGTGAATAACTTCACACCATAGAGCTAGTCTAGCAGGTCATCAATATTGGGGAGAGTGTAGTGATTCCTCATAGAGATTTTATTCAAGGCTCGGTAGTTAATACAAAGCCTCCATGTTCCATCTTTCTTCAGTGCCAAGACAATTAGGCTACCACAAGGTGAAGAGATTGGCCTGATGTGACCCTTTTGGATCAATTCTTGAAACTATATTTTTATCTCATCATTCTACAAAATTGATCTGTGATACATATGACTAAAAGGCAAAAGTGATCCTGGGATCAAATCGATAAAATGTTTTACCTAGAAATGCAGTGGAACTCTTGTGGGTGACTTGAATAAGTCATCATATTCTCCTGTGATTCATCCTATCTACTTTTGTTATTGTGTTGATTGTGTAGTTAGGACTGCAACATCAGCCTTCTTGGATTTATGTGGTTTGACCACCATGAGAACAAATTGCTTTGTCTTTTCCACCAATCTCTTGCTTTGCTTAACATTGATCAGGGAGACAGATGTGGGAGGTGGTACCTCTGGTACCCTATAGCACTATGTTCCAAGAGTGAGGGTGATCCTTCAAGTTAGTGATTTATAGATGCCATGTCACTCATACATGAATAGTTAACCAAAGAGTACATCACAAACATCTAGATTGACCACATCACACAAGAATTCATCTTGGAATGGTTTTATAACACATGAGAGAAGATACTGATGGGTGACACAAAGGTCTCTCCTTGGGCTCAACCATCCAATACTATAGGGCTTTGGATGAGGCTTCAGTGATAGATTTAGACTTTTCAAAACTTTAGTAGAGATTAAATTCTTTTGACTCCCACTATCAAGAATGAAATGTAGAGGCTTACCTTTTACCCATAATTTGGAGTGAAACAATATTTCTTTATCATTTGGTCTTTCCTCATAGGTCTGTGATAAAGTGATGATAGTGTTAGGCTCAACATCTATAATTTCTTCTTCATCTTCTTCGACTATGGGTTATGTATGAGGCAGAGTAGTAGATGTCGAGTATTGTGACTCAGAGAGTAGTGACTTGATGGTTCAACATTCTTATTTAGAGTGAGTTCTAGTTTTGTGGTAATCACACCATTTTCTAGCCTTCCCCTTCTGGGATTTCTTATCCTGAAACTCCTTTTGCTTCTAATTTTAGCCTCATGTTTGACCTTCTTTATCACTTTTCCATTTTGAAGGTTGACTCTTTGTATTCTTTTTTCCATGCTTCTGTTCAATCTTCACTACAAATTTATATTCCTCACCAAGGGTTTCCAAATTGAAGAGTTCTATTTCCCCTCATATGTACCATTTTAGTCCACCATGATATTTGAGAGTCTTATGTTTCTCACTTTCTTGAATGCCCAATCTTGCAGCAAGGAATGAAAAATGTCTATGTAATATTGAATAGATTAGTCCTTACCTTAGCGAAGTTGTTTCCACTATATGTATAGATCATCATATGCTCTGATGGGATAGTATTCTTCTTTCACTAATTCCACAAAATCATCCCCAGTAGGTTCCATCTCAAGGCCAATGACATTTATACTAAACCTCTTTTTGTACACTTCCCACCAATTTTTCAAGGGAAATGATGATTTCAAAAGAGCAAAAGTGATCTTTTCTCCATCGGTGAACTTATTTACAGAGAAGTAGGAAGACAGTTGATCCAACCAATTTTCTACTACATCAATAATTATTTTTCCTTCAAATGTGGGAATATCAAAATTTACCTGAACCTTGAAGGGTTTTGGGGAAATGAAAGGATGTTCCCTAGATGAGGAGCCAAGAAGTGTAGCTGCAGAGCTAGAATTTCCCATTAGAAGTGTTTGAAGAATTTGGGAAAATTATTGTAGCATCTATGTTTATTTCCATTAGAGGGCTTCATTCACCATTTCCTTGAAAGGATCAGATGTCTCAATATTATCTACCATTTGAAGTCATTTGGAGTGAACAAGTGGAAAGTTTGGAAGCTCTGTTGCTTCCCACTCAAGTTTCTTGTAGTCGGACCTCGTCCTCGAGATCATACACTCTCAAGACAAACCACTCTAATACCACTGATCCAAAACTCAAAAGTTTTGGTTGATAAATATTTCAATAGCATAGAAATAACATAGTAAAAATGAATTCTTTGAGAAGAGATGTAGTATTACTCAAGATCGCAATACAAATATATGCTTATCTCTGGGAAGGGATGTATGTCTTCACATTTTAGGTTACCTCTTCATTTATACACATTTTGAAAGCATGGGGAGGATGTGGAAGGTCACCAATCTTGATGGAGATTAAGTGGTTCAACTTCCAAGATTTAAAACAATATAAAATTTGAGGAATTAACTGTCACCTGAAACAATACAGAATTCAAGGAATTAACTGTCACCTAAATTATTGCCCAGATAAAGTGGAAATATTAAAAATCATTTCAAGAATTAGAATACCAAGTTTAGCAATGATTAAAGAAATAAGAAATTAAGAAATGGTTTCAAGGAAGGTTTCAAGGGAAATCTATAGTCTAATAGGAAAGGACCACCTAGTAGATGTTTCATTTGTGGAGGTGATCATTACACTAGGGAATGCACTCAAGATAAAATTATATGGTAATAATAAGGTTTCCTCTCTATAATAAGGATATTTTTAGCAAAGAACTCATGCAGTTGTTGACAATTATTAAGATAAGTTTTAACCTTCTATTGATATATTAGGTACTTTATTTAGTTAGCCAATTTTAATTTGGATTGATATAGGATCCACTAAAATTTTTATTGCTCTTAATATACCTAACATGATGTCTAAAAATTTTAGATTTATGGAAAATTTATGGTTGATTCAATATGAAAATGAATTTAAGGTTAAGGTTGATAATTTTTTGGTCAAAGATGAGATTAAACTACCTAAATTAACTATGGTATTGTATCTAGATGATTTGGATAATCAAACCCAAATCTAGGGAGCAAAGAGGGAGCTTAAGCTAAAAAGGGTTGAATGTCTAGATGATTTGGGTAATCAAACCCAAATATAGGGAGAATATATGGAGCTTATTCTTAGAGATATTTCAATAATTCAATTTAAGAATTCATAAATAAAAGGATGTAAAACATTTATTATAAAGATAAATGAGATGAAGGAATCAAATGAACCTTCCATAAAATATTGTCTTTTTCTCCAAGATTTTTGAGATGTATTTCCTAAAGAATCACTAGGTTTACCCCCCAAGAAATAATTTGATTTCTTAATTTACATCATTTTAGGGTTTGAACCATAGTCTAAATCCCCTATAGAATGATAACAACCAAATTAATGGAGTTGACGGCTTTAACTCAAGATTTGTTATCCAAAGGGTTGATTTAATAAAGTGTGTCACCTTGGGGTGCACCAATTGTATTAATTAATAACTAGGATGAAACCATTTACTTATGTATTGTTTACAAGATGTTGAAAAAGGAAACAAAAAATATAGGTATCCTTTACCTCTCATTGATTATCTCTTTGATCAAATGCGAGGAGCACCAATTTTCTTGAAGATTGATCTTCAAACAAGATATCATCAGTTAAAGATTCATGAGGAAAACATTCCAAAGACAATTTTTATGATTCTTTATGGGAATTATGAGTTCACAATCCTTCCTTTTCAACTAATGACTTCACCAATAACATTTATGAATCTCATGAATAGTGTGTTCATAGATTATCTAGATCACTTCGTGTTGGTTTTTCTAGATGATATCCTCATCTATTCATAATCTGAGGAGGAACATATATAATATTTAAATTTGGTTATGTAATGGTTATGGAAATATAATTTTTTTGGGAAGTTGTAAATGTGTGCCCTATTTCATAAAAAGGTACATTATCTTGGGAAAATTATATCTACAAAAGGAATATATGTGGATATTTCAAAGATTAAAGCTATTATGGAGTGGCCAACACCTTAAAACATCCATGAAGTTAGGATTTTTATGGGTTTGACTAGACATTATAATAATTTTGTTCCAAACTTTCCTAAAATGAAAAATCATATTACTTCTCTTCAGCAAAAAATCAAAATTCTATGTGGTTAATGAAGTGTGAGGATGCTTGTCAAGATCTTAAACTAAGACTTACCTCAACACCAGTGTTGAGATTTCCTGATCCTAATGGCCAATTCTCAATAATAAATGATGCCTTAAGAGATGGTCTTGGATTTATCATGGAAGAGGGTTATATTTTATCTTGAGTCCAAAAATTTGTAGCTATATGAGGCAAATTATACCCCACATGATCTAGAATTGGCTGCAATAATTTATGCCCTGTAGGTTTGGAGATATTATCTATTGGGGAAACAATTTGATCTCAAGACTAATAACTTGGGACTCAAGTATATCTTCACCCAACCTAACTTAAATGCATGATAAATACAATGGTTAGAATTCTTATCAGATTATGAATTTGACATCAACTACATTAAACTCAAGGAAAATAGGGTTTTTATTTCCCTCAATCATCGAAGATATATAATAGTTTTGGCTACTATCAAGAGTACCTTTTAGGATTAGGTAATTGAATTTTATATAGGAGATGAATTTTAAAAATAGGTAAATTTGGAATTACCTCAAAATGATCTAAATCCTATGTTTGAAGGATTCGAGTTTGAATATGATGGTTTGTTGAGGTACAAAGGAAGGATTTATGTATCAAATAAAGAGAATTTGAGGAGTGTAGTTCTCAAGGAACTACACAATGCTCCTTGTTCAGGTCATCCAAGTGTTAATAATATCTTATTAGAGTTGAGGCATTTATATTTATAGAAAGGAATTAAGAAAGATGTAGTATATGTTGTTTCATGATGTCTAAAATGTTAGTGAGATAAAGTTGAGCATGTACATCCTGCTCATTTTTATACCCACATACCATATTAGAATGGAAGTGGTGGGTCATTAGTATGGAATTTTTCCAAGGGTTACCGATGTCTTGAAAATAGCATGATATTATTTTGGTGGTTGTTGATGAACACACCAAGGTAGAGTACTTTATTTCTAGTAACATTTTTAATAATTCACCTATGCTTACAATTTTTTTTAAAAGTGTATAGATTGCATGGGTTTATGGAAAATACTATTTGTATAGGGACCCAAAAATGAATTTTAGATTTTGGTTAACCCTCAATTTAGCATTATGTACTTAGTTAAACTTTAATACAACATACAATCTAAAAATAGATGGACAAATAGAGAGTGTGAATAAGGTTTTAAAATAGCTTCTAAAGATGTAATGCATTGAATAGTAGCATAGGTGGAAATAATATATTCTATTGGTTTACCAATCAAATTTGAAAATGGATCTATTTGAATCATTATACTTAAGAATGTGTAGAACACTAATCAACTGAGACATGTTAGTAGACAGGGTAGTCTTTGGTCCAGATATGCCTCTAGAAATAGAAGATAAGGTTAAGTTAATATGGAAAAGGTTAGCTAAATCCAATTATAAGCATAAGAGTTATGTTGATCTGAAAAGAACAATAGGGTATTTTTTAATTAGAGAGAAAGTATTTCTATAGATTAAACCATAGAAATGCTCGATTAAATTTGGAAAATCAGCCAAATTATCTCCTAGATACATGGGACCCGTATAGGTATTGGAAGTTGTCAATAGTTTTATGTATATACTTTATTTTCCACCATATTTATCATTCATTCATAATGTTTTCCATGTGTCCTATCTTAAAAAGTATGTTTTTGATCCTTCTCATGTATTGAATTGGAATGTGTTATAGGTTTTAGATCTCAAGGTTGTCATAGTAGAACTAGTCAGAATAATTTGCACTCATAAACATAGTTTTCATAACAAAGAAGTGCCACAAAGCAAGGTCTAGTGAGACAAATATTATGAATATAAGTTTACTTGAGAATATTATTAATATTTTCATAAGTTTTTTCCTCTTTTGTTTTCTTAATATTTTGCTAGATATTATGTTTATTTTTTGTTAAATACTACTTTATGTCATAACTTATGTTGAAATAAGTGTCATCATGATGATGACCAACTTTAGGGGGGAGGATGTTACATCTTGATTTTCCTATAGACTTATTGATCTATTTATTACTAGATTATGTGATTTATGATTGGTTAACTTAATATGATAAGTGATTAGATTAGTAATATATTGATTATAGATTGATATTTATTATTTGTGATCGTGATAGTTAACTTTATGTTAGTTTTTCATATTTTATTATAATACATCTTGATCATGATTATGTAGTCTATTATGTTCTAATAAGTTCTAATGATTATTTCATGATATGGTCTAACAATTGTTTATTATACTAAGGTGGATGTAATATGGAGTCCACCCTCCTGACTATGATTGAGGGAGGGTGTCATCAAAGAGGATAGAGTAGATGGAGATGAGTGGGGATTGAGAGAATAAGATGGGAACCCTACACACACCATGTAGAAAAGATTATTTTTTATGTGTTAGTTGTTAGATATTATTGTTTGCAACATACATTAAATTACTAATGTGTTTTATTCATTTTTTAGTGTTGATTATCATGATTTCATATTGATTTAGGTATTTCAAATATATTTACATAATTTAAAAAAATTATTGGTTTCAATCCATGTATATAATCATCGTAACTTTTTCTTTTATGTCCTTATATGATCTTGTTGTGATGTGAAGTCTTGTTCCATTATTTTTTCAATGATTAAATTTATGAATGGTAAGTTATGGATTAAGGACCATGTTGGCATATTATACAAAGTAATTAATATTTTATTTAAAAATCATATTTCATATTATAATGTTTGGGGACTAACCTTAGGACATGTTTGATTAAGTTGAAATCATAGTTATAATAGAAAAGGTTTAATTTTATTATTGTTCGATGGTTTTACTTAGCTTAAGTTTGAGATAAAGAAAGTTTTGAAAATTAAATAAAGGTATTTTGTTTTATCCAGAGGCATAATTTCATATTTAAAAGGGTCGGTGGTATAATATAGTCTATTTTGGAGATATTGATTTGCATGATTGTTTTATTAGCATTTTGGTTTCAATCAAAGAATATCGTACAAAATATAATGTGAAGGTGATTATTAAACTTATCATATTCAAATAATCAAGGGTTATACATATGTAGTTATATATTATTTGAATCCATCATTTGGGGACGAAACATAGACATTTGTTTTTCATGGTTTTGTCATGATGGGTTCTTATACTAGTTAACTTGACTATTGAGGATTTTGGGAAAGATGTCATGTCAAAATTTTAGCATGAAAAATTGGAAATGAGAGGAATAAATTTAATTTTATGGTTAAGGAGTAGAGTATGGTGGAAATAATAAACTATTAGAGGGAAGGTCAAGGAGATCTGGATAGTGAAAATTTCTTGGATTTTGCTCTACCTAGTTTTGCATTCAAGGTAGGGTTTTCTTAAAGATTACATTATAGTTACCATTTTTGAATATGAATTGATATGATGGATATGTCATTTATTTTTGAAAATTAGTTAATGGTTCTTCTGTATAGAAAATTAAAAAAATAATATATATTAGTATATGTAGATGGCCCTGAGTATGGGTACGGCCATCCACAGGGACACACACACACACACAAATATATATATATATATATATATATATATATATATATATATATATATATATATATATATATATGACCTATCTTACTTGTGAATAGCTAAGCATTGGTCATATTCATGAATGGTGGATGACTAGGGTGAACATTTTGTTTATTTTTAAAAATATATAGAAGTTAGTCCTAGCTAGATATAGAATTTTTTATCTTTATTTTGATTCTAACCCTTCATAATTTTTTATGGAAAATAAAAGGGTTGACTTAAAAGAAACTATGCAAAATAATTTCACTTGTGTTTATTTAGAGTTTGATAGTAATGTTGAGGTATTTAGAAAGAATAAAATTTTGTTTGACATGGGGTTTGTAAACTTCCTATATAAATTTTTTGTTTTTAAAATTATAAAATCTAAAAAAATAGGAGGGTCATTTATAGATGACCCTATGGAAGGGTTTGGCCAATCCACAGGGCTGAGTATAAATGGACCCTCATCTTACCTTTTTTGGGTTGTGTGGTGTGTGACTATTTTCACTATGAGTGAACCACTCTTAGGTTTTTAATGAATTTTTATTTAAATTATTATGTGGATATGTAAAAATATGGTTCTTGGATTATACGGTTGGGTAAGGATTCATTAATCTTATGTTTTTACATATATGTATATCTCCATGTTATAAAATTTATTGATATGATTTTGAATGGACTTAGGTTAATTGTAGATAGGAATTTGTGTTGTATATATACATCTCATGGAAATATTATGGACTGTGTATTGTTTAATATTTTGGTTAAATAAATTCTTTTAATTTGGAATATCCATAAAATTATAGTAAAACCACATTTATGATATAAATTTAATGTTGGTTTAGAAAATGATTTATGAGTATTTCATTTAGTTAGAATATAAAATTTTAGTATACAAGTTGGGATGTAATTGTTATTTGGTTATAACAAGATATTTGGGTTTTGTATTTACGATGGGAAAATTAAATATAATCATTTATATATGATAGAGAACTTAAGTTTTGAATTATTGTTTTCAACTAGTTGTTTGGATGGAAATATTATTTTGACTATATGTTTTTAAATATTTGCTCATAGATAAATTTTGTAGTTTTGAAGGAATTTATTGAATTGATGATTAATATCAAATTATGTAATTTTAATATAAATATGTATATATAAAAACAAAGGTTCAATGGAATCTTTTGTAGACATATATACATCTCTCTCTCTCTCTCTCTCTCTCTCTCTCTCTCTCTCTCTCTCTCTCTCTCTCTCTCTCTCTCTCTCTCTCTCTCTCTCTCTCTCTCTCTCTCTCTCTCTCTCTCTCTCTCTCTCTCTCTCTCTCTCTCTCTCTCTCTCTCTCTCTCTCTCTCTCTCTCTCTCTCTCTGTGTGTGTGTGTGTGTGTGTGTGTGTGTGTGTGTGTGTGCGCATTTATAACCATGATATATATATATATATATATATATATATATATATATATATATATATATATATATATATATATATATTAGATTTTAGGATTATTAATATTTAAGTCTTATATGGAGTATATATCTTTATTTAGTATGGTTTACAAATACATACTTTTAATATGATAATAATGGTTATAATATGGGGATCACCTAGAATTAAAATTTGGTTTGGCATAATTAGTTCATTTACCTATATCTTGTAGTTATTGCATGAAGATATATAGAGGACAGTTCAACTCAAAATTTTAGAATAAAGCAGAGACTATCATTTTCATAAAATATATAAAAGTATCTTGTTATATTTTATTAGTCTCTTATGAGGTTATATGGGAAATAAGAATTATGTAAGTATGATTATAACTTTATGAATATTTTGATCTGAGCTAAAATTTAGTATTGAAAATGATCATTAATTTAAATGAAGAATTAGATGATTAATATTATTGTGTTTATATTAAATAAATTATCTTTTTTATGTTTAAGGCTATATATTATGATGGTTAACTAGTTTATATTAGTTATAATCATAAGATGAAGTATTTGGTAAATAATAATTTACTTGTATTATTATGTGTTGTGGCATTTTTATGGAAGTCTATTATTTGGGTCTGTTGATTTATATATTGTTTAAATATGAATAAATCTAGTATTAGTGACTCCAAGCAAGTAGGGAGATGGAATTTTCTACTTACTTATTGCCACTAATAGTAAGAATGAAGTTATTCAAAAGAGTTGTGTTTGAATTTGACTAAACTTGATATCTAGAAAACTATAAACTTTGGCCAAATTAATGTTTATGGTTTGAACATTATCATTTCACTTATTTGATTTATTTTTTATGTATTGCATGATATCATGTTAGAATATATTATTTTATGATATGTTTCATGTGATAGTTATCTTATAGCACACAAATTTCTACTTGACTTTCTCAATTTATGCAACCTATGAAGGGAGGGCCATTCCATTATTGAGAGGTTGTGTGGGGGATCAATGGTTCATGGTTGGTGTATAAAAGCATTTCGATGATACTCTCTCTCCATTTCCAATAATCAAGTAGTAGAGGGTTTACTCAAGACTATTTTTGGATATTAATGAGATCATTGAGACTCATATGTTCTATGGAACATTATATAATTATAATCTGATATGTAAATATGTAATATTGTATACTTGTACTATTTGATGTTAATTGTATAGTAGTATAATTTTTTTGTACATATATGTACTTTTTGTGTTATTTAATCAACAGTGGCTAAATTATTAACTTAAATAATTTTGTACTTTATTATGTTGAAATTATGAAATCAAATTAGCATATGTTATTAATGATACATGGTTAGTGTGTAAAATAACTTGGATGATACTCTCCCTTCCCTTCTAAAAATCAATCGATAGAGTATTTACTCAAGATTATTTTTATATATTAACAAGTTCATTAAGACTCTTATGTTCTATGTAATATTGTAAAATTATAATATGATATCTAGATATGTAATATTTTATGCTTGTATTATTTAATGTTAATTATATAATAGGAGAAATTAGAAACACACACACACACACACACACACACACACACACACACACACACACACACACACACACACACACACACACACACACACACACACACACACTTATTGTACTATTTAATTAATATTGGTAGAATTATTAACTTGGATAATTTTTTAATTTATTATGTTGAACTTAAAATCAATTTAACATATGTTATTAATGATCATTATCTAAATGAATCAAACACTTAACCTATTGTTTAATAGCATAGTTTACTTTAGATGATACATTTAGTTAATAATCTTTAGTGCTGAAGTAATTTTTCTATTGAGTTAAAAAACTTAACCTAATTCTAGTTAACCCTGAGGGGTTGTCACATGGTTGTTCCCATTAAGAATGTCTTTGATTAATGCTAGATATTATAGTAGAGGTAAATTTAGAATATATTTTACTACTTTCATAATTAACTTTCATTTTTTTATCTTTCATTGTCATTAGGGGTAGTTTTCATGCGTACTAGATTAACCTTTCCTACTTTCAACATTTTGGTTTCCTTCGATTAGCTTTCATGTTTTTTAGAGTATGCATCTTTTGTTTCAAAGCAACCTGATTGACTCATTTTTAAATAATAAATATAATATCCAATATATTATTTTTTATATATAAGTTTGAGATTATATACTAAATCCTTAAGGTAGTCCTCAAAGAGAAAGTGAAGCAAGAGTCTGAGTGAAGTACACCAATGGGTTGATTCATAAGTTTTTTACCCATGTATTTAAGACTTATGAGATTAAATTATATAATAAGAAATATACCATGATTATTTCATAATTAAATAATGATAGTAGGTATGTAAAATTTACTCTCATTTCCACATGCAAAATAAGAAAGTTTGTTTAATTCATTGGGCCAAACATGATTTTTATGCTAATACTTGTTTTTTAAATAATACCCATTGGTATGAAGGATATTGGAAGGGACATTCTATAAGTTTGAATTTTATTTCTCCCATACACCATATCACTTTGGTTCCCAACCCTTTATCCCATTTGTATTCTAAAAAAAAGGATCAATGCATCCTAAAGAGTAATGAAATAAGCCTTAAAAAAATCTAAAGGTGATCCAAGACTCACATGATGAAACAAGATCAATGTATCATGCATCATATAATTTTATGAAGGAAGAATAGGGTAAAATCAAAGGTAACTCTATTTGGGATATAAATGCTTGGATGGTAGTGGAGCAATGCTTGAGCCCCTAAATTTTTTTTATGCTTCAAAGAAGCTATTGTGAAATCTACAATCAACTCCAAGTTTTTGCTAAAAATTTCAAACAAGGATAAAATAAAATCACTATTTCACACACAAACCCAAGGTATAAAAAAGGCTAATATGTTTCATGTGGTTTTGGGAACCTCATTCATGTTTTTATTTTAATTATTTTCTTATGGTATGATTCATGTTTTATTTATATTTTCTAACCAAAGATTCTACATTATTGAATACTTGGAAGTATTTTCCTTATGAGTCACCAATTTTTGTGTCCCAACATACCCCACTTGTATTTTTTAAATGGGGACCCACTTTTCCATGTATCCTTCCTTTTATTTTGATATCAGTAGGGTAACCTAAGCTTGTTTATTGAAGATTAAACTGACACAATGACACTTATATTATTATAAACCAAAGCTATGTTAGGATTATCTTGAGTTGCATCTCAAGCATTTGGTTTATTTTGTGAATGTCTATTTAAGTCTTTTTATATTGTAATGATTCATAAAGTTCATTTGTTTAATCTAGAAGCATGTCACGTTTTACCTCTTTGAGACTAATTGACTTACGTATTCATGAAGGTCTTGTTGATTTGTGTTTTATCTTATGTAGATGGTTCTTTAATTATAATTATTTCTAATTTTCACCCAAATAGCTACTGAGTCAACAAAGCCTACCACTTGAAATTCATTTTCTCTCTTGGATCCCCAAAGGAAAGTGAAGTATGCTTTATACTTCAATGTTCTAAAAGGTTTTTATGCTTCTCAATATCACAAACTTTATAAACTATTAATTTTTAGACACTTATAAATCTCTAAAAATACTCCTAGGCAAGTAGAGCATTTATATGTATCCAAATGTTACAATCTCGCTCACCCAATGACTGACAAACTAAAGTTTAGTATAAAAAGGTACTAGGGTAGTAGAACAATGACAACCATCCACATGTTATGATCTTGATCACCCAATGATTGATAGGATAAAGTTTAGTGTATAAAGGTCTTGGTTATAGTAGAGTAGGACATCTATCAACAAGTCATGATATTGCTCATCCAATGACTATAATATTAAAGTTTAGCATATGAAAGTCTTAGGGCTAGTAAAGTACTGATAGTCATCTATGTGTCATTATCCTATAGACCCACCACTATCAAATTAGTACAATGAGTATTTAAGTCTCATGAATGAGTGGATAATCAATGTGTAGCCATGTATAATCATCTCTCTCACCTAGATCTTGCATAGTGATGGAAGGGGGTATGGCACTCTTGGCATAGTGTAGTGGCGATAACCCTCAACATGTGATCTTGTAATCCTGAAGAAATAAAGAAACAATTCAGTAAAGAATGATCTTAGGAAATAGTAATGTGATGTTCTTTGAGGAAGTATAATGTTTCTAAGTGACAAATGGAGATGAAAAATCACTCAAAGAAAAATTAAGAGAAGACACCTAGCATTGAGGACCAAAAAGGGGGATGCCACTTCACTGGGAAAATTCAAAATATAAAAATATAAGAAAGCAAATAAATTAAGGGCCATTAGTTCCATTAATTTATAATAATTAGATAACTAAGTACTTTCAATTCAATAGAGGTAAAGAATCTAAAGGAAATATATACCATCAAAGAAGTTAATTATAAATACATTGTCATCTAGCAAATAGTTATTAGTGTGAATTTGATCTCTCCTACAACTAACAAATTCCATAGTTTGAAATAACTAGAGCTCTTAAGTGTGAAATAATGGATTTTACATCATACCTTCCACTACCCCCATATACATATTCCATTTTAACACTTGAGTAGTACATAAATACAAGGTTTGATGAATTTACCCTCAACCATGAATTTAAACATTATTCCACTATATGGGAGGAATTTGAAGTATCAAAACCCTATGGCCCTATATATCAACTCTTGGCTTTTACACCAAGATATAGAGAGTACCTAGTGGTAATAAAATTAGTAGGCCTACATAATGCTATGGCAAAACTTGAGGTAATGCCCTACATTGACCTATTATTTGATTTATTTGTAAATTGCCAAATTTATGGTAAAATCCTACATTTATACCAATGTAGCACCCCAATAACATATATTAGTGGAACCCCATTTAAAAATACTATAGGATAACCATACATGAAATGACCTATAATCAAGCCCTAGTTAATTCATGGATGTATGCAAAAATTATAACCAACAAGTTACATGAATAAGGTAGAAACCCTAGTACCTTCATAATTAGGGGCCCTATTTCTACTATTCCCATTACCATCTTCAGGCCTAGAATCTAAATTTATATGGCTTTGCTAAACTAAATTTATGGTTTCCCTAATATAACTTACATCAATGAGTTTTGGATTACCCTATTGGACATAATCCTCACTTCCACCAAGGTCATAACTATTGACAAGATCCTTAGAGCTGATTCAACTAGCAAAGTCCTCAATTTAACAAATAGACTAGACAACAACTTTTATATGATGTCATATTTAGATGCCATAATATGTACTATTCACTCAGCTTTTGAGGATCCCTAGGAGCTATAAATTAAGTATCCTAAGAACTAAATTTATGATGAATTCATTATTATTCATATACATAAACTCAAGAAGAATATGACTAGACTAACCAAGACCTTCTATCCAATGGCATACAAGTCATTTATGGAAAAGGCATGCCTAGATTGTTTAATCAAATCTAAATAAACATTAAAAATAGTGTTGATTATTGGTTGTATCTAGACCATATGATGACCATAATAGAGGGAACTAGAGATACTCCTATGTATCTACCCTGATTAGCCTAGATAAGGTGGTAGAGTATGAAATTATATCCCAACTAGTTGGTTCTATGGATGTTAGACTAATAAGTACAAAACAAGAAGTTGTCCACCCACCTCCCATTAGTATTGATAGGATCTAATACACTAGATGGGAGCACTTTCATCTAATGGATAGAATCATAACATACTATGATTTCAAGTGGGCACATTACATATAATGGGATCCAAGGCAAAGTGTCAAGAAGCACTTGAAAAGAGTCAAGGGAAAGGTGAAGATTAATTATGGCCATGTATCATATCCATATAATGAAGTATTCATAAATTATTTGAAGGATATAGAGGTCCACACAAGAATGAACTAGGTAAATATGTCTACATTAGTAGTTAGACACATGAAATATCATTTAGAAACTATGTTAGAAGAGGCCAAGAAAATTGAGGTAGAGCATTGGGTCTCAAAACCTCCTCAAGGATCTTTACCACATGTTCAATCCAAAGGACAAGAATAGGCTAGTCCATTTGGATAAGAACTAATTAGAAGTGGATAGGAAGTTAGCTAAAGGCCTCCCCAACATCTCATCTTAGTGGTAATACTTACAACAACCACAATAGTGTCCACCCTTCCTCAACTAGCAGCCACTACTCATGGTCTAGTAGATATAACTCACTCTAAAGGGCCATTCTCTATGTTTCATTTTCCTCCACTCATATCAGTATAGTAGGTGAGTCTCCCATATTTCCTCTCACCTATTTATAGTTTAGTTCCATTCATACCCCTAGTCCAAACCATTTCACCATCGATATTCTCTTCCCATAGACAATTATTCACTTTCCCAAATTCACACCGAATTGTCATTGCTATTATCACCTCATTACCACCTATTTCCCCATCAAATTAACTTGGTATTGTTTCACCCCTTATAGAATCAACTTATATTCCTACCAGACCCCATTCTATATAAGAATAAGTAGGGAGCTCCTTTAATTTCTTCTCAGAGTACCCCATCAAAGGAGGCCTCACAAGGAAAGTCAAATGGAGGTTAGACCAAAGAAATTGTTTTAAGGTGATAGAACCTATTGAGGTGAGAGACATTAAAAATAAGTGATTTATCAAGGAATAATGGGAGGATAAGATGGATACATCATTATATAAAATTGTTAGTGAGACCATAAAAAGTGATCTCAATGATGAATGGTTATCAGAGGAGGCTCAATCATGTGACACTAAAATCTTAAAGACTAGTTTAATGTCAACTAAATTGCTTCAAGACCTAAATGGAGATAAAGGAGATTAAACATATTTTAATCCCTTAGATTATACACATGGGAAATTAGTGAACCTATCTCTAGCCTTAACACCTCTCAACACAATGATGACACCTATAGTAACATCTCCCCTAGTTGTTACTTCTCAAGTGGTAGGTACATAATCTACTCATTCTTTACCTACTATTACAACTGTTATTCTAGTTAATGCATTTGCTATAATACATATTCTAAAATCTCTAGTTTTAGAACTATTAATTAAGATTATGGCACTCCCAACCAACCTTCTGAAGATCCTACTAGAATTAATTTCTTGTCGATGATGGATTATTTATATAATTTATTTAGTACCCCTCTTATTTATTCATTATTATCTTCCCCAGTTACTCAATCCTCTAGACTTAATAAATAAGTACATGTTGAATATTTGGTCTCCATCACCATTTTTGTTTCCCCATTTACTCCATACCAACAATACACTCAATTATACATACCAATTAGTCATGAATCCCAAACAAAAGATACATCCATTACAACACAAAAGGGAGTGAATAAAGGAAAGATAATAATTGACATAGTGACCCTAAAGAAGGTCATTGGTTGGAGAAGAGTTATTCCCAATTTACATCAACTAAAAAATTCTTCTCCTAAGCTCATTATCCCTCTAGGGAAATACCCATCTAACACTTCTATAGATCAAATAGAACCTTCACAACAGTAATATGCCTTAAATATTCTTAAATGGATTTAGAAAATGAAATAAGTAGAAGAAGGTAGGTAGGACCTAGTTATTATTAGACAACCAATACTCAAGTTTATTTTTTATAGATAAATTAAGACGATGAGGAAGTTCAAGAGGAAAACTATAATGTCTGATGGATATTAGGTAGAGTTTGAAGAGAGAGAAGATGTTTTCTCTTTAACAAAGAAGAGAAATTTGATCCCCTCTGATATTGTCAATTACATAGAAGTCCCTTACACCTTTGTAAACTCTATGGGAGGACTAATAAAATAAATTTTCAAAGTCTTTGATCAATCATTAGATTCACTATAGTGGATAAATACCATACAACCTCCAAGGGACATTGTGAATAATGTGCAAGGATCATATCAGAAGTTGTATGGCATTATCTAGTTAATAAAAAGTGAAATAAGGAGTCATATCCCAAGTGGGTAGATGTATTCACCCTTGATGATAAGATTAAGAGAATGGAGGCTAGAATCCATTTCTTAATCCAAGTTTCATTGAACAAAGCTTACGACCATTTAACTTAATAACTATTTTAGATGTATAATGAGCATTAAACTACATATTTTTCTAGGAAGGATAACTTGATTAGATGGCATTAATAAATCTAAAAAATATTTCAACAACTCACTAGCTATGAAGATTAGGTCATTATAATTTTGGGGGAAATGAGAATTAATGGTGTGATTAGCCCAAGTAGGGAATTGGTTGTCCAGGCCATCTTTGAAGACCTTATCGAGATAGTAAAAAATAGTTTTAATGTATAAGTCAAGGTTGTAGTATACAAGACCAAAGATGACTTGTTGTAGTTGGTAAATTTTGTTATAAGTAGGGTCATTATCATAAAGGCTCTTTATGTGGATCTTGGGGATACATTAAAAATACATATAAAATTGATGTATAAAATCCCACATCTCTTCAAAATACCTTTGTTGGACTTCAAAGTAATTAAAATGGAATTTTAGGTGAGTCACACCCTGTATTTGAAAATTTAGGTGAGAAGGTAGGCATCTCTAGTTACCCTATCCCCACCAACTATTTCAATTTCAACTACTTATTATATGCCCAAGATAGCCACATCTAAAACTCCATTTATAACTATAACATCCTCTTCATATGTAATTTCCATTATAACTACATAAATTGATAATAATAGAGTATTGTTGTAATAATTTGTTGTCCCCCTTGTGAATGATTGGCTACGTCATGGCCATGTATGTCCTAATGATGATGAAACTTTGAGTATGGATTGAGGGATGAGGCATCCCCATCTAAATATAATATATGCATGTAACCTTTGAATTTCAAAGGGAGGAGAAATTTTGATATTAAATATAGATAGAGAACTTTTTGGTTATTCTAAAAAATCTATGTTGCATAGCTTTCTCTTTCATTTTTGTGTTATAGTTTTTATGCATTTTATCTAATTGGTAGCTTAGTTTATTCATATATTCTCTAGTAGTTTTAATGTAGTAGTTTTAGATTGTATCTTGTAGTTAATTAGTAATGTTTTTATCAATTGATACAAAAATGTGCACAACATACAAAAGATAACAAAAGGGGAACAAAGATCAGTACCAGTTTCTAAACCAACAAGAAGGACTAGATTATTCATCCAGTTCCAGTATCAATTTCATGGCTTCTTTTCCTTTCAAAACATTTTCCTGAGTGGTAGCCTCCAGCAACGCTCCTTTTTGTGTATCTTTCTTTCTGGAGCTTTGCCTTGTCCTTTTGTTGGGACCCTCTAGTGCTTTGGTCTCCTCATTGGCTTGTTTACCTATATTGATAGCAGCTGCACAAATGTTGACATTATTTCCTCCATTTTCTTTTTGTTGTCCTTTATTAGTTCCCAGAGGTTGTTTTCATAAGTTTGAGCTTGACAGGGATCTTAACTGATTTTCCATGTTGTTTAATTTATTCCAAGCAGCTTTCAGAGAATCTTCCAAATTTTCCGCTTTTCTCTTGAGATCGATGATCTCCCTACACAACCAGGAATCAAATTGGGAAGAAGACTCAGCTTTACAGTTAACCTAGGTCATAAGAGTGTGTGTTTCATCTTTCTGATTCTTCCCTCTCCAATCCTCATACTTTTTATTAGGGCTATTCCTCTCTTCTTCAAAGATGTCTTCTTGACTCTTTTGTTCCCGCTCATTGATTCTGATTTGAATTTCCATATCCATATTTTGAATATCATCCTAGACAGAAATTTCCTTTTCATTCTTAGAAGTTGGGTCCTCAACAGGATCTTCCTAGACAAATTCATCCTCTAACGCTTTCTGGTTTTCCTCCATCTCTTCTGTTCTGATAGAAGAATCCTCTTCTGTATTGACATTATCTTTTTCAATTTCCACAGATCCTTCTTCATCATTACTAGAGTTGGTGTCCCAGCTCTCAGTTCCTTCTTCCTCCTCTGGTTTTTCCTCCTTGGGTTCTTCAAGTCTCTCCCGACCCCTTTCTTCTTCTACAGTCTGTTTATTAGGACTAGGGGTCTTAATTTTGCCTCTCCTGCTTACATTTTCATTCTTTTTGTTTCCTGTCAACTTATTTTTCCCCTATTTGGGATACATAACCAGTGCCCTGTTCTTGTAATAGCCTTCAATAAGCAGAATAAGGCCTTCGTGGAGAATAGGGCACATATCCTTTTTCCTATGAGCATGTAGGCTTTGGATCAGGGAGTAACGAAGATAGAAAGGAAAAGACAAGCTAACCTTATGCCTGAAGTGGTTGAGGAAGACAAAATGGAACTTATGCACTCATTTGCTTCTTCTGTCTAGGATGAAGTACTCCCTTATACAGCTTAGGATGTCCCTCCATATCCCTTTAATCTGGTCCAGCTCGTAGAAATCCCCATTTTTGACTAGCTTCTGCTCCTCCTCATCCATTTTGGGGAACTTACAAAAGGCCTCGTTCGAAATGCTGGTCTGCTTGGAAAATTTGAGTCCATCCATTGGCAACGCTGTTACCTCAGCAAGAAAATCCTCTGTTAAGTTTACAGTTATTCCATGCAAGGTGACCCTGTCAGCAGACCAATTTTTACCTTACCCTTCCCTCTATTTAGAATTCTAATTTCCATTTAGCTCTTGGGCTCCTATTTACGGGGTTCTCCCTTTCTTTCACGCGCCATACTCATATTCTTTGAAACCCAATTAATGTATCTTGTAGTTAATTAGTAATGTTTTTATCAATTGAAAATGTGAAGTAGCAATTTTAGGTTGATAGATCTTATTTTTTTGCAAGAAGTTTTCTAGGTTGATCTTTAAATTTGTGTATACACGTTGTTTGATGCAACTTCTTAGATTGAGATATAGTTAGTAGAAGGTGATCTTTGGTATTTTCTATATTTTTTTATTAATAAATGCTACAACATTATTAATAACAAAAACCTTTAGATAATAACTAGGAGTTACCTACATTAAATTCCTTAGACATCTTTATTATGTTTGTCACTTCTATGTGCTAAATCAAAAAATTGAAAGCATTATTTCCTTAACATTTGTCCTTGTTTTAAATTTGATTAAAAATAATTCATGTTCTCTATTTACATATCCTCTTTCCTACCTTACCCTTCCCTCTATTTATAATTTCTTTAAATTTTTCCCACTTTAGTTACATCTATTTCCATTCCATTAAACCCAAGTGAATCTAGGATTCATATCCATATATGAACCATCCTAGTTAATTGTTGCTTCACTCAATGTTATTCCACCATTGGTCACTACAAGGCCCAATACCTAAAACTCATAACCTAGAGTGAATTCATTCTTCACTGATATCTTAAAATATTAGAGGTTACCTTGTTATTGTTTTTAGGTGTGTATAAAACCCACATCAATAGGTTATATCTCCGCTAGTTGAATTTTTATACCAACTAAAATGTAACTGTGAACTTACAAATATGGGTACATTCTAGAAATTGTGATTTAATTTCAATTTCCTTTTCATGTATATAGGTGTGTGTGTGTGTGTGTGTGTGTGTGTGTGTGGTATAGGATATTGTATTTATGAAAAATATATATAGATAACATCTTGCATTTGAATTTTTAAAATATTATAAATAAATTTTGTGGGTTATGTAGCTATACTTGTATTATAAAAATTTGAGTGTTATCTCTCCTTTGGTACCTAGCTGGGTTTTTCCAATGTGACCTGAGAACTTGAATATAGATGATAGTAAATAAAGGAATGGAAACCATTTTTACAGTATATATTTATGTATGTTTTAAACATAAAACTTTGGGATACACATATGTAAAGGGTATTATGTTGATACAAAATTTAAAATGGTAAATTCAGGCCTACGTATAAATGGTTGGAGAAACCTTAACTTGATCTTGTAATTTATATCAACAAACACCTTATTTTTTTTAACTACATTAGTGGTGTCAAAGGAATCTAGTTAATATGGAACAAATTAGTTCAAGGATTATAAATATTAATTTGAGCTTATAATTATTCTTTATGTATTTAATACTAGGTTCATTTATTGAAAGGATTATAAATCTGATGGATGTACACATGTATAAGAGAGCCTTAAGGAATAAGAATTGATGCTTAGAAATATGAATTAGAAATGTGTTGTAGTTGTATATTTAATGTATATATATATAGTTATAAATATATGTGAGAGAAGTGTAAATCATCTATTTAAGATGGTGCTATAAAAACTTAAATTAAGATCTGCCATTCTCTAAAGATGTTTTAAACTATTTTATAGTTTTTAGTTTTCTAATGAGAGTTGGGCCAAGATGGCTATTTGAACTTAACCCATTTTTTAATCAAATGAATGATATGGATTTAGTTATTATATTTATATCAAATCTACATAAGATTCAATAAGGATTTATTGAGTTAAATGTATCCTAAAAATCATTAACTTTTAAGTATATATTCCTCTAGTATTTATGATGGCATTTTTATGGGGGATTATGAGGGTAAATTTTGAGGAAGATCATACCAAGATTAGAATGTGATAGTTTCCTAATATAATATGAGTTATAAAAATTATTTTTGTTATAATATATTATAATTTTTTCATAGTTACCTGCATATTGAGATGGTGATAAGATAAATTGAAGGCATAAAATAAATTTATTTTTTTAATGAGCATAATTGATGTAAAATTAAGTGTTTGATTATATCTTATCATGTAGATCATAACTTAGTTAGATTCTTGACTTATGGTTATTGGATGATTGATTTGTATGATTGTTTACATCATTTATTACTACATAGAATTTAATGTTGGTTTTAGATTAGAAGTATAAGTTTGGATAAAAGTATAGAATGACTTGATTCTTGTTATAACTTAATAAACCATCTACTATGGAATATTTGGATTCATAATTTATTATTTCTTACATATTTCACTATTACATAGTACTTTCTTTCTCTACTTTTGAATATTTATTTATATAGTATGTTTGGATAGCAGGAAGTACATATATGAGTATGCTAATGGGTAACTAATATACATACCCCTTACTATTATTATGGCATGATTTAGTAGTATAGAGTTTTGTCTGAGTGAAATTGACTCAAATTGTTAAATCTTAATTATATAATGAAAACTTTGGCCAAAGTAATGTTATATCTAAGACATTTCCATTTCACTATGCTTTTAGTTTACATGTATTGCCGATATCATTAGATAGAGGACTGGATTCCATTGTCTATTTTATTATTCCATGTAATAGTGTTATTAAAAACATGGGTTCTGGTTGTTTCTTGATATTTGTACTATTTTTTTCTACCCCTCTATGAAGGTTAGGTCCACTCTCAGAAGGGAGGTGTGCAAGAGATCATTGGTCTATAGTTGGAGTTAAATCACTTAGATGATGTTCTCCCTTTGTTAGCTGATTTAACTAAATGGAATTACACTAATGCTATATGATGGATCATGGAGATATTTTATGTATCTCATATTATACTTTTATACTTATTGATATGTATATTTGACATTGTACTACATTTTACTTTTTTATGATTGGATATTCAACATAGCAATGGTTGTGTATTTGTGTATTTTACTATAAATAAAAATGGTAGTGGATGTAAATGTATTTAAGACTAATTTATGGATTATATAATTAGTGGTATACTTATTTCATTATTATTATTGTAAATGGTGGATAATTTTTTAGAATGTATTCTAATTTAATTCTTGAGTAATAAATGGGTTTCTTATGCCACTAGGCTAGGATGATTATAGAATATAATGCTTGGGAATCATTTAATTTTCAAGTTGTAAATTTTTTGTTGTAATTAATCTAAAAATAAATTTTATAATAAAAAAATTAGTATATTTTTTAGTTATCCTAGTATGGTCTAACACAAATTAGGAACTGAGTCTCTAGACATGCCCAGAAAAAATTGTCAAATTTTGGATAAAACCAGATAATGCTAGTGCGTAAAACTTGACATATTCAATTGAGTTAATTTTTATTATTTGTTTTAGTGAATTACACTAATATTTATTTTAAACCATCTTTATGTGAAGTCTTCAAAATTCACCTATGTTCACAACTCTTAAAACTTATCTCCTTCTCTTTGAAACCCTAGGTCCACCTTCAACATAAGGATTAAGAATATAAAATGGGGAAAATTGTGTGTTGAGATGATCTAAAACACTCCTTAATGAATTATTGGGTATTTACTACATATCCATGCTCCAAATATGAAATTAAAACCATTTTTAGTTCTATATATTAGGTGAATGTGTGAAATAGTACTCCTTTAATGAGTGCAACTTCTAAACTATCTTTTGACACTTAAAAAATGGAAACTTTGTCTTGGCTTTGAGGTGATTCAGATTATGATATCACTTACTCCTTATGACCAATGATATAATTGGAAAGAATTGGGAAGTCCATTTCAATATATGTGAATGTGTATATGTATCTTTGTTGAGTTATATATATATGTAATAGGCATATACCTATTATGTATATATGGGACTCTTTAGATACTTTCTTACACCATAAAAATTTAAAATATATGGGTTTACCCATAATAAGGATTTGAATTTTAAAATTGATTATTTCTTATCACAAAATGAGTGTGTCTATATTAAATGAGTCTAGAATTTTAGAGTAATCTAAGTTTAATATATTTTTCCAAAATGTAGGAATATTGATATGATAATCTATAGATGGTCTAAATAATACTTTGAGTAGGTTGGACACAAACAAGGGAGTTATTGTACATGATTGATAACAAATAAGTAAGGGTAAACCCATGGAAAACATGTGGATGTGAGAGAATGGAAAATAAGATCCATATGTGTATGCATAAGTCATGTAAATTAAAGATATGCCAAACTAACATTTTCAAGTATCTAATAACAAGATTTTAGTGTTTACATCAATAGTTTTTATACCCTTATTTAGGGTAATGTTAATCTTGATAAGGATATAAAATGTGTATAATTCAAATCATAAAATATTGGAATAAATAATATATATTATAGTCATCTAAAATGTCATTTTAGTGTAATGAGTGTCACTTGAGACTACATTGTCCTTATCTTAGATCTGAACCTATTTTAGGGCCTCTCTTGATCATTTTCTATCTTTTGTGCAAGTCTAACCCATCCCCATATATACCAAAAGCATCACTAATCTACCCCTAGGCACCCAAGTCTTATTTTAACCCATTTTTTCCACCTAGACATTAGTTTAGTCCTTTGGACTATAACACACTATGCTATTAACCAAAGGGTAGTGATAATGTCCCCTTAATCTTTACTCTCTCAATCGATATCTATTTATTCCTCTAAGAAAACTTAAGATTCGAATAGACCTATTTCATAACTTGATAAGCACTAGAACTCTATATATAGAGCACTTGCATTCATTTATCCACTAGATGGAAATTAGATGCAAATACTCATAAAAAAACTTAGAAATAATTGTGAAAATCAAATTCATTGATCCTTATTCTACCCTAATTCAACATACCCCCATATATAACAACCTAAATATTAGACTACTCATATTTCTAGTCTCAATTCACACTCAAATCACTCAACTTTGCACTCATACTAGCATTCACTTACACTTACACTAGCACTTAGATTGGGAGAACTACATTGGGATTGATACTCTTTAAAGGTATTGGTACATAATCAACACTAAGCACATTGGGTGTTGAGCTTACATCCATCCTAACCTAATAATTCCACTCATTTTCTAATTTTGATCCTCAACTACCCTAAAATCCATGGAGGCCTAGGGTTTCACATTGAATCAATTAAAATAGGGAATAGATAGTGAACTTGCATTCATGCACACATGCATAGAATGATTAGAACCAAGTGAAGTTCCACTAGAATTCCACTATACTTATTAATAAAATGACACTATCATGGTACAAAGGGTGCTAACATAATGCACTATTATCTAGAGGATTACACTATTATCCCAGAGGGTTTTTGACTCCTAATTATTGTTCACTACACATTTCATAAATTTTTAACCATTTTTTAGCATGCCACTTGTCCATCTTAGTTAATTTATAGCTAATTAAATATCTTATAATTAATTTTATATTTATATAATAATTAGATAAATCAATTATTGTATAAATTAGAGGTTATTGATATTATATATTTATTACTTGATTTATTTTTCCAACATTTTAGCAACTTAGGGTTTTACATTCAATAACTCTATTAACATTTAAATCATTTGGTGAACCTAATTTATTTTGAATACCATCCACATCATATCCTTAGATGATCATAGGGTTTGTATCATTTTTTCTATGCTTAGTAATTAATTTCAAATTTTCATATCTAATTCATTATTCTATTTCTATAATTTTTCATAGATTTAATTTTTTAAAAGGTTCAAAATATATAACTTTTTGTTTTCTTACTTCCCAAACTAAAATTGTAGAATTCAATAATTCATTTGATGAGAATGATAAGAGACATTTACATGATTTCATTTCTAAACATACTAATTTTCAAGATGAGTTTATCCTTGTTATTCAAGGAGAGATCTTGAAATTCACTACAAGTACATCTTCTAACCTCAAATATACTAATATTGTCACACCTACTATACAGAAAAATCAAATTCTAAAACAATCTATTATAATAAATCAAATCTTACTAATGTCACCACCTCTTGTGGATAGTACACATCCTTCCTCTTTAGATGTACACTCCCTTCAATAGGAGATCAATTCTCTATAGTCCAAAGTGTTACATCTTTAACAAGGTGATACTATACCATATTATGCCTTGGAATCTCATATGCTTCTAAATACACCTTTGGCAATATATATAATAGTAAATCCTTTGACTTATAAATTTATGGCACCCAAGCTTGCTTTATATGATGGTAAGGGTAACCTAAAGTATCATTTGTGTGATTTTCATGTGACAAGATTTTATACTCTCAAGTTGCATAACTCAAGCAAAAATCTAATGAGCCAATTGAATATGTCTTGAAATATAAAATTATATTAGCAAAGATGGCTATACCCATGGTAGATATAGAACTCTATGACATATTCAAGTAGATTTTATTACTGGAATTACATGAAACTATAATATTCAAGACATTTCCATCATTCATAGATCTATGCCATATAATGAAATAAAGGGAAGTCAACCTTCTCTTGATGGGAAAGTTAAAGTACTACACTAGATTATATTTAACTAATAGGATCTACAATAATAACCCATACAAGGTGAGTAGAATATAATAGTTAATTTATCCTCAATTACATATCTTTGAATGGTTTTATCATATCCTCCAAGGGGACATTTTACAAATCTTCATGAATCTCCAACACATGTTCTTCAAAAAATCTTGTAATGTAACATCATGTCTCTCACTCCCATAAAAAAGGTTAACATGAATAGGCCTCTTCTAATTAATTATGATTCCAATGTATTTTGAAATTATCATAGAACACTAGGCTAAATGACAAATAGATGTATCAAATTATGACATAAGATAGAATATTTGATAGATGATAATATCATTAATATGAGCTCTCTTATATAGGAACCCAGGGCAAAACCAATAGAAGTGAAATCATTGAAAATATTTTTAGGCCTATTTCTATAACATATGGCTAATGATACAATAGGCACTTCAGGTGTTCATTATACTTACTAGGCATATCCATCAAAAACATATTATCATACTCATAGGATGGAGACACACCCTTTAAAAAATATCATTTATGTGTATCATACTACAGTGCCATCTATATGTATCATCACTTTCTCAGATCAAGATATCATCAATGATGACTCATATTTATATGCACTCTTTATACAAGATTAATTGATCATCATCCTATTTGGAGTTTCATGGTTAAAAATAGGTTAAACATTAATATGTGTACTATTAAACTTCTAAAACAATTGCATTATTCAAAGAAAGATATTTCTTAAATAGATATAATTATTCATGTCTTTAGTGGCCATGTTTAAAGCTCCATAAGGGAGATATTAATTCTATTATAGGTTGGTCCTACACATGTGTCCACCATATTTTTAGTTTTACCTAGTGTTGACACATTTGACATGTTATTGGGTAGGCCTTGGATACAGTATCTTCGATCCATCCCATCCACTATACACAAATGTATTAAATATATATGTGATAATTAGGTGGTTACAATTGAGGGCCTTTTATATGAGTATCCTTTACCTATTCCATAACTAGTTACATAATAGCCACCAGTCATATCTCTACACATAGATTCCATTACAACACCTCTGATATCAGTTGAGACACCATTGTAGGTGAGGTTTAGTCATATAGCATTACCACATACACATACTCTCCCAAAGAGACCTATATTAGAGAGACCCATACGTCAGAGACATGTTGTGGATTTTAGAGAGACTTTCTCTACCCCATTATCATCTAGATTAGTGTTATAGCATAAAACACTCATGCTAGTAATAGTTTCTTCTACTATATGGGTCCCCAAGAACCCCATACTTCACAAGCCTATTTAGTCAACCCTATGGATTTAAAGCCCCACTCCATAGGTAGTTTTATTTATATATTACTTAGTACATATGATTCACATATCTCAAATACCTCCTTGCACAACATGTGTGATCACTCTTCCCTTATTTTATATAGGACACCTTGATAGTTAGTTTCTTGTGAGACTCATTGGTTAGTATGTTCCTCTCCACTTGTACATAGTTGTTCTTATCTTGTTCCTTGTATATAGTTTAATTTTAATGTTTATTATACATAAATTACACTCATAAAATAAAAAAACAATATAACACATTCAAAAATATAAAAACCTTCAAATATTTACTTAAAAAATACAAATTTTAGATTATGTACATTTCCATGTTTACATTCATTCTATTTTATAGATACTACATATGATATTTATGCTAGTATAGTTAGTTTTATCATACATACATGCTTCAGTTGTTCTCTTTGAGTGTTCTCATATTACTATAGGACTTAGTTCCTCAACATATATCTAGATTTGTTATGATTTACCCATTAGGGGCATTATACTACACAACTTCTAGTTTTCTAGGTTATATCTTTCTATACTCCATATCACAGATTTTGCATTGCTTATATCTTAATATTGATCTTCCTATACTAAAAATATTTTTTTTCTACTACCATAACTATAGATTCAACATATGTATATCTTTATGATTATATAGATTTATACCACATGTTCATGCATACTTTCATTTCTATCTTTCCTAGTTTGGATCTGATTGTATCTATTTATATCTACATCTATTTGAGGGCATTTAAATATATCATTTTTATGTCTTTAAGATAATTCATTTCATTATATGTATGCTTTGTACATGTGCCCATGTCCTTGTGTGTGCCTTTTTAATTATGTATGCAGACATTTGAACATGTCTTTCCATGTGGCTATAAGCTAACCTTTCTATATACATATATGGACATTTAAACATGTCTTTGTATGTTTTCTCTTTCTTAGACTTAGTGACATATGCCCATGTCCCTTATATTGTGGCCCCTTAGACTAATTTATGTCCCTCATTTGTTTTTTATGTATGATTTCATGCATATATCATGGATATTGTCACCAAATATTTCACCCTAGAAGAGGGTGTTCAAGCCTCTTCTAGATCTTGGAAACATGGGAACACTTCTAGGTATGTGGGTGTACCTATAGTGGAAGTGAGCTTCTAGATTTAATGGATAGCTCCCTGATTGTATCTTGAAGTGTTTTACCTATGCTAAGTCTTGATTTTGTGGAAAAGAGTTATAATTTACATTAATTAAACCTATTATAATGGGGTGATACACCAATATTTTTTCCATGTGACCATCACATTTAATTCACTAAGAAGTAAAGCACACAGACTAGTCTCAAAGTCCTAAAAGATTTTAACATGAGTGTTTTAATATAGAGGTGAGATGTATGAAGCAACACAAATAAAATGAACCAAAGGGAAAATTTCACACTCCAAGGAAAATCATACTCTTTAAAGGAGCACAACACACTTGACTACACTCTATATGACCTATTAGAATGAGAGTTTCTTGTAGAAGATGTGAATGTACAAGGAAAAACAAAGGATAAAATCACTAAACTTAACCATTCATCACTTTTCACACTAAAACAAGATATTATTGAACTCAAAACTATATTGATTTAATTATTATAAGGAAAAATATGACATCAAACTAGTAGGGATTTTCCATACTATGTGTGATCTATTTTACAAAGGCAAAAATGGAAGCTATTTATAGAATTTTAGAGAGGAGAAAATAATGAAGTTTAAAGGTCACTAAGACACATGTCCAATTGATAGGAGTTACATATGAAGGATGATGAATTCATAAATAAAACATGTAATGTATAATGGTATAAATGGCTCTTAAAGCATAAAAACTCTTGAAATGTGGCATAGAACTCCTTTTGCTCACACATGAAACCACCTACATCATGGATCATCAACTCAAACACTTAAAACTAGACTGGGGAGAGTTGAAACCTATGATAATATGGTCATAAGATGTATTACTAGATTAAATCCATCTTTTAAACACTTTTATTCATTATCTATAGTCATTAATTGGTTTCTTGGACTTTGAATCTTCACATTTAGTGGTCACTATTCATCCCACATTTTGATTGAGCTTTTCATGGCAAAGTATTAGTCTAAAGTGCTTGATCTAATGTAGATGCCTTAATCATACATGGATTCCTATTTGGAATTCAATTTCCACATCACTCACTCAATTTTTTAATATGCCTATCATTATTTGGACACATAGCCTCATCTTGTCCATCTAGAACCCAATCAAATTTACTCTATCAATCTCATTTGGAGTCTCTTTACTTCAACCTTAAATATTTGCTATTGATCATTGATTTGAGGTCTCAATATTATGAAATTTTGTATAATTACAATCGATTTGAGATCTTTGACCTTTGAATCTCACTCACATAATTGATCTACTTGGTATGAATGAACACATACTATTAATTTTGACTAGACCCACTAACTCTAACAGGTTGTCTTCACACTATTAGATCTAGATGTACATTCAAATGCCAATTATTATATCTACTTCCATTTTAATTCAAATGGATAATTCATGAGGCATAAAATTGATGTTTGTGTACTCATATTTGATGTTTATGTGAATGTATTTGATGCCTGCATGACTATCATGGTTTAAACCCCAATGGTTTTTTTGTCACGGCATAATTTTAACATCTGCATGACCATATCCATCTACTTATTCAACTTTTAAGGCTTATATCTAGAATTAAAAAAAAACATGAAGGTACCAAATTTATAGGGATGATCTTGACCCTAAGAGCAAAATTTCCATGTGGTATTTTTGTTTTGGGATGATTTCTAGGCAAACTTATAAAATGCACAAGTAACTAACCTATTCATTTATGTGTGATGTCTTGATGATGGTTTGGTTCACTTATGATTGTGATTGAACTATTTATTGATCTATAAAATCTTAAATGAACTTCTTAAGGCTTTTAAAAATTCTTTCCATGTTCCTAACTTCTTAGACACCATGAAAATTTGATATTGTCACATAAGACCCTAAAATGGCCCCTAAGTGACCTAAGTTGACATAAGAGTTAATTAAACCATGATCAAGTCAAAAATGGCACAAAATTACATAAAATGAACTATAAAACACCCTATGACACTATTTTAGACCCCTATATAAGTTTTTTAGTATAGGGAAGTTGACCCATTTCAACTTGTGGTCAAGATGATCAACATATTTGGAAATTTCCTAAAGGTTGTATGCTTGTTATGCCATGAACCATTGTCTAATCCTATGTATTGGGATATGGGGTCACATGTACACCATTTGACACATAAATTACATTAAAATGACACACCAAACAAAAAAAATAACAAGAATAAGACACAAATTAGAAGCACACATGTGTTCAACTAGAACACTTAGGGAACACAACACACATAATTGAAACAGAACACACACCTAATTTACTATTTACAAAAATGACCCTCAAAACCTCAGTAACAAGGCTTCAAATGTATCCCATTCACATGGATAGTCACCTCATCTCCATTCATCCTTTCTAATTGGAAATAATTGTTTTGCTTGTACTTGATGATGATATATAATCCACTCCATAGGGTATTAGATTTGGTATGCCTCCTTATTTTTTCTCTATCTTCATCATATTTTAAGACTATCACCTTCTTGGAATGTTATTGAACTTACCTTATTGTTATATGCCTCTTCATTAGTACTTGGTGATATTTCATGGCTTGATGAGCCTTCTCTATGGTCTCTTCCAACTCCATTAATGCTATCAATATAACCTCTATTGGAGTGTTTTTAAGCAAATCTAATTAAGGTGACAAATCTAAGGTAGGTATATCTTGAGAGATAGAAAATCTATCCTCTCTTCCATAAAAATTCATAAAAATAGAATTCCCTATTGACCTATTAGGATTTATCCTATCAGCCCATAAGGCCATATTAAATTTGGTATGGAAATCCTTATGGTTATGGTCTAAAGTTATCTTGATGATTCTGATTAGAATCTTGTTAGTAGATTCAACCAACCCATTACCTTGAGGGTAATATTTAGATGAAGTACTCAAAAATATGTCATTACTATTTTCCCAATCAGCTATCTTAGCACCCATAAAAATATGAGCATTATATGAAATAATAGGAGTGATAAACATTATTATGATGCTCTCATAGAACTCCAAGATAGAATTATCATTAGCTTCATTAAATTATACTTCCTTAACCCACCTTATAAAATAATTAGTTGCTTTGAGTATCCATTTATGACCATCACTTCATGGGGGTTTTATCATGCTAATGAAATTAGAACCCCATTGCATGAAAGGTTGATCTACTTAGATAGGCTTCAAAGGAAAAGTCACAAGCTTCTATTTTACCACAAAGAAAGTAAATTTTAAACACCTTCTCACCCAAGCATGGTATTCCTTGAAAATTCTAGGCCAATAATATCCTACCCTCATGATCATGGTAGTTATGGTTCTTGGGGATAAATGACCTCTTGCTATTCTGTCATGGAGTTTTTTGAGCAACACTCAAAATTGGTGATTATCAATTTACCTCAATAATACACCATTAGTATCTCTTATAAAAAGCACACCATTTACAAGGAAAAAGGGAATAGATTTAAATCTAAAAATATCTCATTTGATACCTACTCATATCATTAGGATACTCACCACTTTGAACAAATCTGATGACATCTTATGGCCAAATCTATTTATGTAAAGAAATAACTAGTTGGGGGAAATCATGATTATTTAAAACCTCTTATTTTTAATAATTAAGAACTGAAGCTAGATGTTCATAAAGGCCCTTACCTCTTATCAAATTTTTTACCTTAATATCAACATCATATTCAATTACTTTATTGATCCACCGTACCCTCTTTTCACTAAGATCTTTGCTCAAAAGAAACTCCTTGGTACTAGGATAAGAGACCATAACATTAATTTTATTATTTTAAACCATATGCCTAAACTTATTCAATCCTCTTAAAATAGTAAGTAATTTATTCTCCACAAAGGTGTACTTGACTTCATAATCTTGTAAACCTTGACTAAAGAATGTAATTGGTTGCTCCACACCCTCATCATTCTTTTGCGTTAACATGGTTGAGTTAATATCAAGGTTATAAAATTAATACAACATGAAGTATTTGGAAAAAAATTATTCAAAAGAGTAGAATCTTATGAAATTTCCTTCTTAATGGCCTCAAAACTATTCTTTCCTTCCTTAGTCCAAGAAAAGACCTGATTCTTTCTAAGAATGGTTATGATAGGTTTCACCAAAGATGCAAAACCAAGTATGAATCTCCTTAAAAAAATTATCTTACATAAGAATATTTGAATACTTTTATTATGTAAGGTGAATTATAGGCATAAAATATCCTCTATCCTTTTAAGATCAATAGCCAAACCTTTCTTGTAAATAATGTGTCCTAAGATCTTATCTTCATGGATAGCAAAGATGTATTTTATTGGATTAAGAGAAACTCCATACTACCTAAATATTTCAAACACTTGTCTCAAGTGTTGTATATGTTCATTATCATCTTTATAAAATACTTTTATATCATATAGATAAACCAACAACATCTCATTAATCAAACCTTTGAAGGCCATGTACATTGCCCTTTGAAAGGTAACATTAACATTT
The DNA here is from genome assembly GCA_037957365.1 of Torreya grandis. Lineage (NCBI taxonomy): Eukaryota > Viridiplantae > Streptophyta > Pinopsida > Cupressales > Taxaceae > Torreya > Torreya grandis. The sequence goes on from JARHVA010003718.1 coordinate 1,495,361, forward strand.
GAAAAACCAAATGGCATCTATATATAAGAAAAATTTACCCATGTAGTAGTGAATTTTGTCTTGAAATAATCATCCTCATTCACTAGAATCTGATTATAACATGAATATCCATCTAAGAGAGAGAAACATTGAGAACCCAAAACCACTTGCAAAATCTGCTCCATTGAAGGTAAAGGATAGTGATCTTTGAGTGACACCCTATTAATATATCTAAAGTCCACACAATTTCTTATCTCACCATTATTATTTATAATAGTCACAAGGTTATCTACCCATGTTGAATGCTTGATACGAAAGATTATTTTAGACATAAGAATTTTAGTGAGCTCTAACCTCATAATTTGCTCAACCTTGGGATTAATGGGTTTTTGTTTCTATCTAACTATTTTAACTCTAGGTTCCAATTAAATGGTATGGTGTGCTAGGATAGGATCAAATAATTTTATGTAATTATATTCCCAAGTAAATATATCATGAAAATATTTACACAACTCAATGAATGCTTATTTTTCTAATGTAGAAAGTACCTTGCCTAGTTTGAGGAATTTATTTTTGAAGATCAAGACTCTTTCAAAATTATCCTATTTTATAAACATGTTCAATTTATCCTTATTATTTTGATCATTATCATTACATATACTTTTTAAAGTCACCAGACCCTTAGGTATCTTATTTTTCCTTAGCTGGATAATCTAATCACCAAACTATTATTGGAGTCTCCTTTGATTCCTTGAAGAAAATGTAGCCTCATTTTACAAGAAGCACGCAATGTGTTTGTCACTATCAAACACTTGCCAATAAATTTAACTATCGGGTATAGATTGTTTGATAATGATCTTAATGTGAAATTGATTCCCCTCTTATTGTATGGTAGTTAGAGTATCAAATTGAGCTCCTGTGGCAACTAGTCTATCAACATGATTATTTTTCTCCCTTAAGATTGATTGAATGTTGAATGAACTAAAGTATTAAATCAAATCCAATACCCTATTATTATATGAAAAACCAAATTCATAACTTGATGAAAAACTAATTTATTTCCATATACTTACAAGTTCTTGATTCCTTTTCTCCTTGCCCATTGAAGGCCATGAATCAAAACATCATACTCAGCCACATTACAAGTACAATTAAAATGGAATCTATATGAAGCATAGTATTATTTTTTATATGGGGAGATCAACATAACACTAGATCATACACCAAATATAATTCTTAAACCATCAAAAAATAGTTTCCATGTCTCATAATCTTCTCCTTCTTCTTTGAAAAGTAGAGGTGTTGGTATTCTTTCTTAATGTATACAATATACTCCTAGATTAGTTTCCTCCATAAATTCATAAGGATCATTATCATAAGTATTGGTTCCATATTCATTAATAAATAAATTAGAATGCTTGCAATCTTTGATGAAGTGATATCATCTAAAATAGAATCCTTTTCTTCATGCACAACATAATTTAAATTAGAACATGTCTCAACATAGGGCTCAATATAAAATCTTACAAGAGGATAAGACCTTATGGTCACCTTGGATAAATATATTTTATTAAAGGCCAAGAATCACCAATTATCTGAGAGATAGACCCCTATTTTGGCTATAAATTCCTTTGATAGGCAGATTGTAAAGTTAGTTGAGAGGTTAACAACAACTATATCTTGAAGGATAGGAAAATTAGGACAATCATGCAATAAGTCCTTAAAGTTTTTTATTATTCCTATCATCTTGGTAGGTTTACCATATATTTTTATAACTCCTCTTTTATGAGTATCATATTTTAGTCCCAAATTACTAGCACCACTTTAGGCATGATTGAAGTAAAATCTCCACTATCAACTACGCATTTATGGACTAGTTTGCCACCCACTATGAGAGTGAGATAGAATGGTGGAGGTTTCTCAGACATAGTGGATGGTTCAACAATAATGTTAGGATAATTTGGAAATACAACATGACTTTTAATTTGATTTGAAGGAGGGACACTTGTAGGGATAGTAGATAGTTATTTTTTTAGGAGCTCCTTTTGACCAAGAATTTCAGGAACATCCCAAAGGGAAATGGATGTTTTAGTACTCTTAAATGAATGAACAATGTTTAAATAATCCATACCTAATTTCTCTTTGATTATTGGAGGTAAATAAGTGCTTGAAACTTGAAGAGTTTTAGTGTCTTGAATAGTCTTTCCAACATTCTAATTTAGAAGATGTGAAGAGTTATTTGAGGTTGCTACACTTGTACCCATACCTTGTTGCTTTGTATGAGGATTGAATGAGATTATACACACATTAATATCACCACCCAAATCTTTTATCTTATCTCTAGTGATGTCTATAATAGAGGTTCCTTAATTAAGCACAAAAGTGTCCTCAACTAGGAAGTTGGTGAAGATATCTTCTTGAGGTTGTCCACCTTCCCTTGTTTGCATCATGAATTCCTCAAATGATAAGAGAGAAGTAACTCCTCTTTGAACAACAAGATCTTGATCTCCACTTCCACTAACATTCATGAATTAGCCTTATTTACAATCTTATCCTTGTACCAAATTGCTATGAATTGGTATCATCACTCTCCCATCAGTTGTAGAGTTAGGATTGGGCTGCCATTAACCTCTTCCCCTTCCATACTATTAGCCAAATTATTGTTGTTAAGGGTATGGAGTTTGATGAGCAGCTAGTTGCATATTGATTCACTTAAGCTAATATTTTAGCATTTGATTTTCTAAATATGGATCCATGACATTTTTTACCTTATTAGAAGCAAATTTATGATTGATATTAGCATTGGTAATTGAGTCTATATCTGGAGTACTAGAATAATTATAAGACAAAGGAGGCATAGATACCTTAGGAGGCAATCGTCTAGCTTGGATGAGACCATTCTTAGCTTTGATAGAAAGATCATATTATTGTATAAGAGTGGAACCCCCCATAGATTAAAACATGATAGCAATTTTAGTACCAATGGCTCTCAAGTAAGAAAGAAACACAAATCTAGGAGGTAACGTCATGGGAGGAGGCAATCTAAACTAGGTCTTTTGAAACCTCTCATTGAAATCATGCATTGTTTCTTTAGATCCTCTTTTTACCACATTTAGTTTATGTATGAGAGATTCATGATCACTTTCATTTCACAATATTAAGGTCATTAATACTCTAAAATTATCCCATAATGTAATGCATCCACCTTCTAGAGTCCTATACCAATCAAGAGATTTCCCCCTAAGGGACATGGTAAGGAGTCTAATAATAATGTTTTCTTGAGTGATATTATGGAAGATACAAACATTGGAGACATCCCTAATGTGATCACTAGGTGTAACATGACTCTCACCATTGAATATAAGCACACCTTTTGTGGCATTAGGAGGAATAACATTGTATACTTAAAGGTGAATTGGATTTTTAGTGTTAAAGGTAAGGAAAGAATGAGGTTTATCCATATCTTCTTCAAAATTATTTAAATATTTAATTTATTCAATTTATTTAACCTCTTACTCTCTATAAAAATCTACTATTTCTCTAAAGGGTAGATTAGGTTGAGGATATTAAACTTCAAGGGGAAGTTCAGGCTAAATAGGTGGATTAATGGGGTTTAGCACTCTACTAAAGGATGACCTAGTGAGAACCATGAATTATGAGAGAAAATTTTACAACTAGAAAATTATATTGAACTAGATTTTACCTTGATGGAGTCACCAAAAGATTAGTAACACACCAATTTGTAAATGATGTTATCAAGACCAACATTCACCTTAACAAGTTATCTTTAAGACAATGGTCTCACTAGGCATGCCATAAATATTGTCACCAAGTATTACACTTTAGAAGAGGGTTTTCAAGCCTCTTCCAAATTTGGGAAACATTAGAATACTTTTATGTATGTGGGTGTACCTATAATGGAAGTGAGCCTCTAGATTTAAGGGTTAGCTCCCTGAATGTATCTTAAAGTGATTTCACCTATGTTAATGCTTACTTATGTGGAAAAGAGTTAAAATTTGCATGAATTGAACCTAATGTAATGGGGTGATACATCACTATGTTTTCCACATGAATATCACATTTAATTCACTAAGAAATAAAGCATACAAACTAGTCTCAAAGTCCTAAAGGATTCTAACATGAGTGTTTTAATATAGAGGTGAGATGTATGAAGAAACATAAGGTAAATGAATCATAATGAAAATTTCACACTCCAAGAATATTCATACACTTTAAAGGATCCTAAAAAACTTGAATACACTCTATATGACCTGTTATAATGAGAATTTCTTGTAGAAGATTTGAAAGGACAAGGAAAAGCAAAGGATAAAATCACTAAAATTAACTATTCATCACTTTTCACAACCAAATAAGATATTATTGAACTCAAAACTAGATTAATTGAATTATTATAAGGAAAAAGGTGACATAAAACTAGCAGGGCTTTACCATACTAGGTGTGGTCTATTTTACAAAGGCCAAAATGGTAGCTATTTATAGAATTTTAGAGAGAAGAGAACGGAATGAAGTTCAAAGGTCACTAGAACACATGTCTAGCTGATAGGAAGAGTTACATATGTAGGAGGATTAATTAATAAATATGCAAGGTATAATGAGATAAATGGCTCTTAAAGCATTAAAACTCCTAAAATGTGGCATAAAACTCCTTTAGCTCACACAAAAAACTACATTCATCATAGATCATCAACTCAGGAACTTGAAACTAGACTGGGGAGAGTTGACACCTATGATATAATGATCATAAGACATTTTCCTAGCTTATAGATATCTTCTAAACACTTGTATTCATTATCTTTAGTCACTCATTGGTCCCTTAGACTTTGACTCTTCACATCTGGGAGTCACTATTCATCTCAGATCTTGACTGAGATTTTCATGTCAGCGTATGAGTCTTAAGTGCTTGCTCCACTATATAATCCTTGATCTTACATGGTTTCCTATGTTTCAATCCATTACCATGTCACTCATTCCATTTTTAAGTATGTTTTTTACTATTTATATATGTAGCCTCATCTTATCCATTTGAAACCCAATGAAATTTACTTTGTTAATCTCATTTGAAGTCTCTTTGCTTCAGTCTTCAATGTTGGTTATTGATAATTGATTAGGGGTCCCAAGATTATGAAATTTTGTGGAATTATACTCAATCTGAGCTCCTTGAAATTTGAATCTCACTCACACCATTGATCTACTTGGTATGATTTAATGCAACCATTGATTTTTTTTGGACCCACTAACTCTATCAAGTTTTATTCACACTATTAGATCTAGATGTACATTCAAGTGCTAACCATTGGATTTGCTTCCATTTGAATTAAAATGGCTAACTCACAATGCCCAAAATTTACATTTGCATGCCCATATTTGATGTTCACATGAATTTATTTGACACCTACGTGACCATCATAATTTAAACCCCAATGGTTTTTTGTCGTGGCTTGATTTTGAAGTTCACATGACCATCTTCATCTACTTGTTCAACTTTGAAGGCTTTTATCTAGAAGAAAAAAAACATGAAGGCAAAGAATTTTAGGGGATGATCTTGACCCTAAGAGCAACATTTCCATGTGGCCCTTTGGTTCTAGGATGTTTTCTAAGCAAACTTATAAAATGCACAAGTAACCAACCTATTCATTTTTGTATGATGTCTTGATGATGATCTGGTTCACTTAGGCTTGTCATTGAACTATTTATTGATCTTTTAAACCTTGAATGAACTTCTTGAGGCCTGTGCAAACTCCTTCCATGATCTTGACTACTCAGACACCATGAATACTTGATACTTTCACATAAGACCATAAAATGGCCCATAAGTGACTTAAGTTGACATAAAACTTACTTAAACCATGATCAAGGCAAAAATGGCATAAATTTACATCAAATTAACTACACCACACCCTATGACACTATGTTATACCCCTATATAAGTTTTTGACTATATGGAAATTGACCCATTTTGACTTGTGGTCAAAATGATCAACAATGGACATGACACTTATCTCTTATTTGTTGCTTGCACATCTAGTTTTTTAAACCATGAGGGACCTCATGCATATCCCATTCATCCTTAGGTTCATTAATGTAACTCATGCCCAATCCCCCTAGGTAGTTACTCAGATTATACTCAAATTTTTAGTTCATATACATGTTTACATATTTTTAACCTATCTTAACAACCTTGTGAATGTTAGATATAACAAATATCATACATTACCAAATTATGCTCATATTATTTTACTTTTTAATGTCATGTATACAAATTATATTGGTTTATCACATAGATATCATATGTTTTTAGTATAATACACATGACACATAGCTTTTCTTTTGAGGATAGTTATTACATAGGTTAAATAAATCCCCATAAAAGAGAGGGCATTCACAAGGGTTTGTCATAGCTATCATGTCATACTAATGCACTCAAAACATAGTTTTTTAGCATGAAGACATAATTTATAGAGCCCAAACTTAGGAAAACATAGTGAAAAATAATCACATGTAGACCAATCTAAATTTTGCATAGAAATAACACATTTGGTCAATAGTGTATCATAGAGGACACTAAAATAGTGCACTATTGACCAAGGGACCATACTACTATCTAGTAGCCACTAAAATAGAAAGTTATAAAATTATTAGAAAGGTAAAATAGTTACAATTCATATTTACATAGTCTTAAGTATAGAATATTAGATGGGTTTAGTTTATGCTCAATTATACATAAAATTACACATGTTTACTCAAATTGGGGGGGCATCGTGCATGGCATAATGACTCATGTTTTAGTTTTATATACTTAGATACAAATTATTATGACTTGGTTCATAATACATATATACAAATATTAGAGTTAGGGGCATGTTCATGGTATATTATTCTCATTAATTTAGTTTGACACTAGAAATATCAGATGGAAAGGTAGCTCCATTTCAATCTCCATGTTGTTATTCTAGACACCATTTGAATTATTTTTTCACTAAGTTCACATTATATTTATGTATTATTCCATCTATATAAGTTCTCATTCTTGAGTGGCCCCTAAGCTACATTTCATATTTCTTGAATGTCCCATAATTTGTTTTACATTTTAGAGTTTTTGAGTGTCCCCAGATCCATCCTACACTATTTTAGTTGCATCACACAATTTTTCAAATTCATCTACTACACATGGGTAGGAAATGATGGATTCATATCCTACTTGATTTCTTGATCCACCTATATAAGAGGGTTAGATAAACCATCAACCCAATCCAAGTTATTCATTTATTATGATCCACTAATCAGGGGTAGGAAATGATAGAGTGAAGGCCAAATTGAGTTTTTTATCCATCCACACATGGGTATTGAGCAAGCCATCAACTCAATCCAGGTTATTCACCATTTGATCACCATATACATACACACATAGGATGTCACCATGTTTTAGAATTGGTTCATGTACCTAATGAGGTGTATTCATTCCTTTCCTCTTTCTCTCATCTCTTTACTTGGTTTTGTCTTTGCTTTTGATCTTTCTTAAATAAGCACTTATTCATTCATGTTACATTTAAAAGATATGAAATTGAGAATGTTTTATAAACTTAGACCTAGATTCATGGGATTTACCTCTTAGGTAAGTCCAAGTGCATTTATTTTTAGTTTATCCTAGTCATTTCACTTTTTTGTATTTATAAAATAAATGAGAGGAAAATGTAATCATATAAAATGTCATTTTGGTGTAATGAGTGTCACTTGAGACCACCCTATCCTTAGATTAATCCAAGACATATATTAGGGCCTCTCTTGATCATTTTCTAACTTTTATGTGAGTCCAACCCATTCCAAAATTAGAACTAATCCAACCCCTATGAACCTAGGTTTTATTTTCTTCTATTCTTACCACCTCGACATTACCATATCCCTTTGGACTATAACACACTATGCTATTGACCAAAGGGAAACACTAATATCCCCTTGCTCTTTATTCTCCAAAAAGATATATTTATATTCCTATAAGCAAACTTAGGGTCAGCGTAGACATATTTCACATCTTGATAAGCATTGGAACACTATATATAAACCAATTTCATTCATGTATCCTCTAAATGGGAATTAGATGTAAATACTCATAAATAAACTCAGAGACAATTATGCAAATTACATTTGGTGATCCCTATTTTGCCTTACTTCTATATACACCCATATAAAATAGCCCAAATCTTAGGTTACTCAAATTTATAGTCTCAATTCACACTCAAATAACTCAAAATGGCACTCATACTAGGATTCACTTACACTTGCACCATTACTTAGATTGGGAAAACTACATCGGATTTGATCCCCTTTCAAGGTATTGGTATATAGGCAATATTTATCACATGGTGTGTTGAGGTCATGTTCATCCTATCCTAATAACACCACTATTTTTATACGTGTGCTCTTTAAATACCCTAACAAACATAAAAGCTTATGATTTTATATTGAATTAGTTAAAACAAGGAAAAAATAATGAACTAGTATTCTGCACACAAGCATAAACTCCTCTGAACTAGGTGAAGGTCCATGTATAATCTCACTATCCTTACTTCCAAAAGGAAACTAGCATATAATATAGGAAATTATCATGGTGTGATATTATCTAAAGGACCACACTATTATCTAGGAGGGTTTTTTACCCCTGATTATTATTCATGAGACCTTGCATATTTCCTATACTATTTTTTATCCTATCACTTGTTCATCTCATTTAGTTTATAGATAATTAAATATATTGTAATTCATTTTAATTTATTGAATAATAAAATAAATAAATTATTTTAAAAATTAGAATCTATTAATATAACATATTTATTCCCTAATTTATTATTCTATCACTTTATCAACCTAGGGTTTTACATTCTATAACTCTCTTAAAAGTTAAATCATATATGTGTGTGTGTGTGTGTGTGTGTGTGTGTGTGTGTGTGTGTGTGTGTGTGTGTGTGTGTGTGTGTGTGTGTGTGTGTGTGTGTGTGTGTGTGTGTGTGTGTGTGTGTGTGTGTGTGTGTGTGTGTGTGTGTGTGTGTGTGTGTGTGTGTGTGTGTGTGTGTATGTATGTATGTATATGCATAAGATTGAAATTTAATTTATAATTATAGTTGCTAAATATGGAAATTATAATAAATGATTGAGATACTCAGTATTTCTTTGTATTGTGCAGGACTAAGATAGATGGTAGATAACAAGGTAAGCTATAAATAGGATTATGAGTCACTTGATGTAGGTTTTGGATCTTTTTGCATGCCTAGATAATAACATCAACCTCAACTTAATAACATTCACTACTATGTTTTGATCTATATAGTTCTATCCCTAGATATTTTTCTTCTTTATTTTGATATAGGTAGGTGAACCTATTTCTACTTTATCTCTATGTATGATCCTGAGATATGATCATATGCATAACACCAAGATATATATCTCCTTCATATGAAACCGTAGGTCAACTTTTGAGGAAATAAAACTTGTAAAATATTTTGGTAGTGTAATGGACTAAGATAACCATAATCATCCCCATTGATGATTGATGTTTTTATATGTATCCAATACTCTGAAGAGATAAATCAAGATACAAATAGATCTTCCCCATAGTTTGAATGTGTGATTTTATTATTTATTTTATATATGAATGCACTTAATTATTTGGATTTTTAAATTTGAAATTTTTTTACCTTGACTTGGCTTGGTATGCTTCAAACTTTATTGATGATTACTCCTAATGACTGATTTGTGATTTGGGAAAAATAGTATAGTTTTTCTCAATGTATAGTAGCATATAGATGTTTGATAGATAATTTCCAAATGTCTAATAATTATATGTATTATTTTTATTTTTATTCATATATTTGGGTAATTTATCACCATAGTCATACTAGGCATATAGGTTAATCCATAGGAATGATTTTATTTGATAATTATACCATTGTTAGGTGAAAGACAAAGCTTTCAAATTTGGATGGTATCATTAGAGTCTGATGATTTTGTCTAGTAGATAGGAACATTGATTTGATGATCTAGAGATGTTTAATTATGATAAATAATTGGTTTGGTATAGACTATGGGAATTATTTTAGGTGACTAGTAATAACTTAGATGGATTGGATTTATACTTATCATGTGGATTTGAGAGAATGGTGATCTAGAGGCATACATATGTGTAAGTAATGTAGGGTGAAGGTAGATCACAATAGCATTTAAAAGTGTTCAATATTATATTTTAGTTTCTAAAATTTTCTTCCTTTTATTTTAGTATTGATATGGAATACAAATACTAGAGGAAAAGGATAAATATATACTTCAGTATATAAAATACTTTTTCATTGGGAGAAAAATATGAATGTACATCTTTACTCCTTGTAAACCTACAATGAAAATGTAGTAGTGAATGTGTATAGGGTGAAATTTAAAATATAAACTATAATTAAAAATTGTATTAATTAGATCAAGGAATAAGTACACATTTGTGTGAAAAAACCTTGTTTTCCTCTAGCTTTTTTTAGATATGATGCTTCTTTGTTGAAGTATTGGATAATGGATCCTCCTATTGAACCATTATATAATTTGGGGTGATTAAAACCCATTTTTGTATATATATGAAAGCCCATGGTTTGGGAAGACAAATGCCCCAACCCTCTTGAAGAGGGAGTAGTGCTATGACCATTGAGTCTCATTAAACCTCAACTACAATAAATCAAATAATTAATCTAGTTCTAATATTTAACATTAAAATGGTAAGGTGGGAGCCACAAAATGTCTAAATTATGATTAATTCAAAGGATTTTACATGTCACTAAACCTCAATGTGCATTACCTCAAAAAATATGAATTAACCACTACACCCAGACTTAAATATTCAAGTTTTATCACTACTCAATGCCATTAAATTTTATTTATGAATAAAAACTATAATAAATCTCACTATAAAATGTGTATATGTGCATGAAATAGTATCATTACACACTAAATTTATTCTAATTGATATTTAAAATAGTATTTATGTGTATAGATTAGCATCATTCCCCTACGATGTGATGAGTAAAATACATGTCTTGTCTAGTTACTATTGAATGATGGGTGGGAGAAAAACTATTGTAGGAATTTTGAATGATAGTGATGGGTGAGAGGAAGGATAGATAAATATAAATAATATTGATCTATCTATGATATCTCTAGAAAAGGTAGTTTCAAAAAAGGTTTCAGACTCATTAGACAACATAAAGAATCAATTGGTTCTTGGGGAGGGTTCGATCTTGGGTCCACAAGTCACTATTTTTGATCTCACCAAAGATTAAAAAAGTAGTCCTCATGGGTTGATCTAGTTATAGGTGAATGTCATCAAATATCCTTGGAAGATTATTTTTTGGTCCCTTTAGGTGAAAACAAGGAGGTAAGTCTCAAGGTTTTGAATATTATCATTGATAGAATCAATTCTTATCAAATTTTATCTTGGCTAAATTTAATGATTTTAGACTGAATATAGATTATTTTCATAAATGGGCTAATCTTAAATGGAAAATAAAAGGGCAAATTGATATTATAGCCATGCCAAGGAATTTAATTTTTCTCAACTTCTCCCATCTCAAAGACACCTTAAGGATCTTCATAGGAGGGCCTTAGGTTATGGTAAAATTGATTATCAGCCTTCATAAGTGGAAAGATGGTATTAATCGCAATAACTTAATATTAAAGGACATTCCCATTTGGATTAGTTTTCTATAGCTCCCCCTAGAATTTTGGGCATTGGTGGTCATTTTAGGGATCATTAGGGCTCTTGAAACCCATCTCCATTGAACCAATTACTAAATCCAAATGGAGTTTTCTCATAGCTAGGGTTTGTGTCTTTATCCCTACTAACAAGCCTTTAATCCACTCTATCAAGATTAAATCCATGCATAGGATCTGGAATCAAAGGATCAAATTTTAAAGAGCTTCAATGATTTATAAAACCTATGATGTCCTAAACTACTCATATAAATAATTCCCTCTTCTTAAGAAGCCACACATTCCCCCTTCTCCCTCCTAGGTCAAAAAATATTATGCCTAAGTTACCTCTTCCCTCCCCCTTCCTCCCACCCCACTTCCTCTCCCCTCAAATCCCCACTAGTCCCCTTTCCCATCCCTCTCTCTCCCTTCTTTCCCCCCTTCCTCCCCCCTCAAATCCCCCTACCCCCTACCCCAAACTAGGTTTATCCCTTCTTAGTCTAAGGAAAAAGCACTATATCACTGATTTACCAAGACCTTCCATGACTCTGAGGATCCTTAATCCCCCTTGGTCTACCCTATATTTGGCTTCCTTGATAGGATCCTTGAAAGTGCCTCATCTTGGTACTTCTTCCCCTCTTATAGAAATTCTTTCTAAAGTTGTGTTCATGTCCTCAGTGGGATCCCCTCCTTCTCACAAGATCCTCTATGACACCTCTAGTCCTATTTCCTCTTATATCATTACTTTTGAATCCATATTTTTGGATAAGGATTTATTTTTGTGGGAAATCATGCCCTCTCAAGCACTCCTCACTCTATTTAAGTCCTATGGGGAAACCAATCTCTTTTCCTCATTTGAAGGACAATGATCTTCTACCAAAACAAGGGAAATCTTTGATTTATCCAATGATTTATCTAAATAAAAGTGGGTGAATTTCCACCATAAAAAAGGAAGGGCAAATTAAAAGTTAGATGTGATCAAAAATCCTTAGGCAAACCCTCATCTCAAAGCTCTAAGAGAGAAGAAAAATATAGGTAGGTTGTAGAGGGTACATAGATAACCCTTAGACATTTCCCTAGTAATAATAAATGAAAGTCCTCTCTTGGAATATAAGGGGGTTAAACAATCCTAAAAAATAGAGGCTGGAAAGAAACTTAGTCTTGAAACACAAATTCAACATCATTTTGATTCAAGAAGCTAAAATGATAGCTTAAAAACTTTTGAAGATCAAATTTAATATTTGGGACATAGTGTTTTGTAATTGTAGTAATTACAAGGGTGTTTTAGGTGGTCTGGTAATCTTTTGGTATCTTTTGGTCTTGGAAGGCACCCCCTTCTTATTACTAAAACCCACATCTCTATCTTCTTCTTTGACATATACAATAAAAACAATTGGGTTCTCACTAATGTGTATGCTTCAAATTCTAGGATTGAAAGGAATAAGCTATGGATTAACTTTAAAGACATCAAAAATCATTTTAAAAATCTAAATTAGATGGTGGTCATATATTCCAACTCTCCCTTATCCCCTAGGGAGAAGAAGGGGGGAATATATACCCTCAATGATAGCATGTTGGAGTTTAATGAGTTTATTGCTGATGTAAGAATTTTTTATGTGGAACTAAAAAGTAACCGATACACTTGGTAAAATCAAAGGCTAGGATACAATCTTATCCAAGTTAGGATGGATATATTTTTTATTTCTCTTAATTGGATCCAAAATTCCACTAGGTCACTCTCGTCCCTCCCTAGAAGTAGGTCTCATCATAATCTATTTCTATTCTAAAGTAATAATATGTCAAAAGCTAAGGCCACACCTTTTAGATTTAAAAAAATGTGGCTCTCTAACTAGTCCTTGGAAGAATCTAGTAAGGAATGGTGGAAAAGTCCTAATCCAAGGTTTAGCCATGTACATCTTGGCCATGATGGTTAGACATGTCAAGAACAATCTCAAAATTTGGAACAAAGAAGTTTTCATAAATATCTTCCTCCAAAAAAATTCCATTGAGGAGGAAATACATAAAATAAATTTGGAAATTTTTGTTTCAGGACCTTCCCTTGATTTAAAATTCAAATAAAAGTAACTTCTCAGTAGTTTCCACAATTTAGAATCCAAGGAATAAACCTATTAGAGGCAAAAATATAGGAAGATCTGGTTAAAGGAAGGTTACCAAAACACTATATACTTTCACATCTCAACTTCTAAGAATTTTTAGTAGAATATAATTATAAAAATCCAAGGGGAGGATGGTACCTAGTTTAGGAAAGAAAAAGACATTAAATCACAAATCATTAATTTCTATAAAACTCTACTTGTTTTTTTCCCCTAGGATGAAGAATTAGAAGATCAAGTGGTCAACCTTATTAAACGGATCATTTCCTAGGAAGATAACACCTCAATCCTCTCTCCCCCTTTAGATGAGGAGATTAGGGGTATAGTTTTTTCACTATAAGGGGATAAATCCCTAGGACTAGATGGATTCCCACCTTTATTATTTCATGTTTTTTGGTATATCATTCATAACAAAGTTTTGCCTTGTTATTGTGGAGTTCTTCAAAGCTAGTACCATGCTCCAACACTTCAATAGTAATTTCCTTATGATCATTCCTAAGAAGTAGGGGGCATCTCAAATGATAGATTTTAGATCCATCAGTTTGTGTTCTACCCTTAATAAAATCTACACTAAAGGGCTTTCTCTAAAAATCCAACTTCTACTAGATAAAATGATCTCAAATCAATAAGGAGCCTTTATCTTTGGAAGATAAATCTCAAATAGTATCATTATTTCCCACAAAACCATCCATTCAGTGTCTCACTCAATTCAACAAGGTATGTTCCTCAAGATAGACATGAATAAGGCTTATGATTGGGTCTCTTAGTAATTCCTTGATAAAATTATGATGATATTCAATTTTAATCAATTTGATAGAAATTTGATTGCCTCCTACATAATTGCCCCTATGTTTTCTATTATTATAAATGGATTTCTTAGGGTTTTTTCCTAATAAGGAAAGGGATTAGATAGGGAGATCCCCTCTCTCTATATTTTTTCATCATTATGGCTAAAGCATTGAGTAGACTTATTGTCAAGGCTAGAACTTCCAACATTATCAGAGGTATCATAGTTTCCCCTAATACTAGTCTAGTTACTCATCATCAATTCATGTATGACATGATGATGATGGGTAAATCATTAGTACTTTAAGCTAGGTGCTTCAAAAAAACTTGGAAATTTATGAAGTGGTATCTGATTAGAATATCAACTTCCACAATAATTCTCTTTTTTCATTAATACCCCACTCAAGATTTAAGTCAAAATCTCTAATATTATGGGTTATGTCATCAAGAATATCCTCTCCTCTTATCTTGGTACTCCTATCTTTGAAGGCCCCATGAAATCAAAGTTTTAGAACCCATTCATTGACAAGATTTTTAGAAATTTATTAGGATGGAAAGGAAATCTACTATCACAAGATGGTAAAATGCAACTCCTAAAGAGCTCACTTCAAATCATCCTAGTTTGTTTCATGTCTTTATTTGTCATCCCTAGTATGATTTCAAATCAAATTGAGTATATTCAAAATAATTTCCTATAGAGAGTATCCAAAGATAGATTTAGGGTTTCACTCATCACTTGGAATAAATCTTGCCTCCCAACCTTAAAAGGAGGATTGGGGTTAAGAAGGGTTAGATCCATGAACCAAGCCCTTATATAAAATAAAGGATGGAGGGTGATCAAGGAAGATGACCAGTGGACCAAGATCATAAGGGACAAATACTTAAATTATAGGAAAGGTCACTATTTTATTTTAGAAAGTGGCCCAGATAATGGCTCAATATTTTAGAAAGCTTTGAAATATGGTAAGAATTTACTTAGCAAAGGCCTCAAGTGGAATGTTGGTAGAGGTAACAAAGCGGACTTTTGGAAAGATCCCTAGATCAACTCCCTATTGGCCTCTTCCTTCCAATATTTGGAATTAATTTATTTCTTCAAAGAGTCCTTTAGCCACAAAGTGTCAAATTATTGGGAGGAGATTTATGGAAAGAAGTGGAAACTTCTCATAAAAGATGATATAAACTAGCAACAAGCCCATCTCCTACATGATTTAAACATTTCTCTCTAGTATATTCACAATAGTTTATTCTTGAAGGAGGATGCTCTTATTTGGAAAAATGATCCCAGTGATCTTTACTCTATTCAATATAGATATGTCTCCCTTTGGGACTAGGCAAAATTTGATGATAATTGGTTTGATCTTTGGTTAAATAACCTCATCCCCAAAATTAAAGTTTTTTCTTGGTTCATCACCTAGAAAAAGATTTTGACTATGGATAATTTGGTGTATAGGGGTATTCCTTTTCCAAATAGGTGTGCTCTTTACAAATGATAAGCCAATTTTTTCAAGCATTTATTCCTCTCTTTTTCCTTTGCTTCCTCCATTTTTCAGCATTTCTTCAGTAGGCCTAACTTTTCCTTGGTTACACCAAGCTCTATTAAGGACCTGATTACTTAATGGAAGCCACCTTGGGAATCTCCTCCTTTGAAATTCTCATGGAATCTATCTCTCCCCCAAATTTTTTAGGGCAATTGGAAAGCTAGGAATTCTTGTATTTTTAATAACTATAGGCCCAATCCTTCCTCCACCTCCAAGAGGATCTTGGCTTTTGTCCATGAAAATTGGTCATCTCTTACCTCTTCTTTTGACCAACCTAGTTCCCCTATCTTTTCTTGGATTCTGAACGAACTCAATCTTTTCATTCTTACAAAATATCAAGGGAAGGGATTTGATAGGTCAAAATTAAAATGGGTGCATCTTCCCCCCTCCTAGTTTAAATTAAATTTTGATGGGGTAGCAAAAGGGAACCTAGGCCCAATAAGAATGGGTGGAATTATCTAGGATTATTTTGGGAGTATTAGATCAACCTATGCAAAACCATTAGGGATCTAAACAAATCATGTCTTAGAAGCTAAAGTGACAATATGGGACATTAAACTAGTGGTCAATCTTGGCATGGAAATCCTCCAAATAGAGGGTGACTCAATGAACATCATTAATTATTTGAAATACCTTTCCCACTCTTCTTGGAATATTTATGGAATCATTTATGACACCAAAAACCTGGTGGTCCATTTCTAAGCGGTCTCCATTACTCATGGTTATAGGGAAGGTAATAGGTGTGTTGATTGCATGGCCAACCTTGGGGTCCAAAGTAGTGATTTTATTAGTTGGCATGAGAGTTTTTTTCTTGATGACATCATCTTGATTATTGAATCAAAAAAGGACACACCCTACATGGTTATGATGTTTTATTTAATAATGACACAAATGTAGATCATGAGTATTGATTTTAATATGTGAAAAGTAATTATCAATATGACCTTACATGTTTGGGTCACTTCAATCTTGCATCACATCACTGTATTTGGCTATTTCTCTATAAATTATCCATATCCTTAGCTAAGAGATTGAACAATGAAGCTTGTAGTAGAACTTTACAAATACATAAAATGGGTAAGGATAGAGACTAGTTCAAACTAATTTCATGCTCTGATGTCAAGGAAAATGAATATGTGTGGCATAAAATGGTCAAAGGTGGTTTGGTTCCCTTCATAGAAAGGCTTGTTGGGCATGACACAAGGCTTTCTAGAGACTTCACTCATGGTTGGAAAGATCATGAAGTCTAAATGCATGGATGGAGAATCATGATCAATGAGGATCTCATTAGAGAGACTACCAAGATGGACTATAATGGCATCAAAGATTTCAAGGACAAGAAGAGAAAAGAGGAACTATTGGGCATCTTCTTCAAAAAAGGAAAAAAGAAACCCAAGATTTCTTCTCATGAGGGTTTCATGAGGTTAGATCTATCAAGAAAATGGATATAATTTTGTCTCTAGATTATGAGGTGCATTACCTTAGAGGGAAAACACACTATGATTTTTCCCATCTTTTTCTCCTCTTGAACCATTTAGAAGGCCATACCATCAACACTCTATTTTTTCTATTGTAATCCTTAAATGCCTCAGTGCTAAACTTCAAGAAGAACCCTTCGATAGATTTAATTCATCAAGGTTTTATTTTGCTATTGATTAAGTGTGGGGAGTTGTAATGGTCCAAGATTATCATTGAGACCATCAAATCCCTAGTGAGAAATAAAATATTGAAGAGGGAGAAGATTACTCCACTAAGTCAGATTTGGAGAAGGAACAGGAGGAACAAAATGTTGGGGATGTTATTGAGTAGGTTTAGGAGGACCCCAAATTAGATATGGGGAGTCCTATCTATGTCCATCCATTAGGTAGTAGAGTTAGAGGGGTTTTTGGATCCATTAACAAGGTATAAATCATGAATTCTTTCCAAAAGTTTCACATTAAGATTGATATCCAAAAACTCCTAAGTACCAAAATATGGGTGAATTTTAGTAGTTAAAAGGGTTCTTGAGTCAAAAATTGGTAGCCTTTAAATTAGGTAAGGATAATTTGGTTCACACTCCACAAGGTAACAAATCAACTCAGAGTGGTAGAGAAGAGGAAACTGACTAGGTTCTTGAGGAGGAAAAAGTGGAGACTCAACCTACCAACCTCAAGTATAAAATATAGGAAAAATATAAGGACCAATTCATTAGAATCCATACCAGAGGTATGAATAATAAAAGGGTTTGTAGTGATACCAAACAACTTGTCTTTTATTCTATAATTAGAACTCTCTATTTCACTCTATTTTTTTTCATTTGGTTATAGGTTTTTTTGGCTGAATCTTGGTATAATTTTAGTGGTAAGGGATTTTAGTTTCCAGGTTCATTTTTTGTTCATTTATTTGTTCCTTTTTTCTCATGTTGCTTTGTCATGTCTATCTTTTGGTTGTTTTATGTAAAGGGTGAGATCCCCTTTAACCCGATCTTAACTTATCAAATAAAAAAGTATTATGTCCCTACTAAATTTGTGTCAATTAATATATAATTCATTGTATTTATTTTTTAAAAACTTAGAAATTATATATCAAATGTATTTGTATGTGAAAATTAATAATTTTTGTTCCTATAAGCCATGTATACCTTCATGAAATATGTAATTAATTGTGCCTAAATTTGTACTTTTTAGCTCATGTATTTATGAATGTAATGCATATGAATGGCACATATTCCCATAATATGTATCAATGTGTACATGTTGGTATCATATTCTAACTTGTATGATATATGAACCACTTTCATCTCTCTAAATCATGTATCTAATTTTTTATACTTATGGAGATTTATGACAAAGAACTCTAATATTTCCCCCTTTTTAAGTGAGGGACATAGCCTAAAATTCACTCATATCAAAATAAAAAATTAAATATAATAATGTTCTACATAAGGATGTAATCATGCAATCACGTAGCTTGTGAATAATATGTCATCATAGTAATGTATATGTCA
Source organism: Torreya grandis (assembly GCA_037957365.1). Lineage (NCBI taxonomy): Eukaryota > Viridiplantae > Streptophyta > Pinopsida > Cupressales > Taxaceae > Torreya > Torreya grandis. Next base: position 1,514,503 of record JARHVA010003718.1, read on the forward strand.
TCAAGGCATGTATGTAACAAAAGGAATACAATGACATATAATTGGTATGTCAAGACCAATGTATTAATTAGGCACATAGCAATATCCATCTATGTTAAATAATTCTACCAAGGAAAAGGTGCATGATAAATATCATGGAACCAAATTTAATGGGTAAATCCATGATATAGATCATGAGACTTGCAAATTTAGTAATCATACAACTTCAACAAGCACAACAAATTATGATAAATTTCATAATGCACACAATAAATACACATGAAATATCACTCAATGTCATGCATAAGGAAATAGAAACATATAAGGGACATAAATAAGGTGACAAGAATAAGGGACATAATAAATGGATTTAGAGATGTTACAGATAACCAAGGCTAAGGAGACACAAATAAGATAAAATAAATTCCACACAACCAAGGCTAAAAAGCCACAAATAAGGGGTAAAACTTGTTGCACATTAAATTCTAATGAGTAAACAATAATGGTATTGGAAACACACATAATACATAAATAATTAAGTAGCCTAATGTAAAATGAAATAGCCTCAATGAAGCATAGAACAAGTGAAAACTAGTCTACACTATCCTTGTATATCAATGTTACATCATATCATAGTAAAGTAGCATATCCATGTAACATTATGTAATATATGAATAATTAGAAAGTCATGTGTAAAAAATATATGTAGATTAACATGGAAAGAGGTCATAGAAATATATAGCCTATGATAGTGTGTCCTATAGAATAAGATGCCTCAAACATTGGCAAGGACATTGGGTATAGGAGTATCCAACATTTGTGTATCTATTTATGATTTTTATGTCCTACATCACACTCATATAAAATCAAATGCATGTGTTTTATTTAGTTGATAACTGATGGCATGGCCATTAGGCTAATTGGTTTACTTAGTTAGAGGTGGATGGGTTTGAATAGGAACATGTTTATTTCCTCCATTCTACTATAGATGGTGGGGCACCCTACCTCTTCTAGTGTTGATATCATGGACCAAAAAATATAATATAATTCATAGGCAAATAATTACTAGTAAAACATTAAGGTTGAGATGGAGGAGGGAAAAAATGAATCATGCATGCCATTTATCATTTATTATTAATTGGTAACAACTTATACTAGATGTTACAACTATATGAATTAATAAAGCTGTAACAATATTGTATATATATTTTAGTAATCCTAGTTGTCCAGATTTTATTGATTGTTTCTTTAATGAAAATAAGATAAAATATAATACAACCTGCCTACCTACATGCATGTTCCTTGAATGTGGTGTTTCAAATTACATTGAGACTCTTTTTATCTATGTGGAGACTCTTCTACACTATGTGAATATTATTTCTTGCATTTTAGTTATCTTAGCTTGTGTTTCAATTTTCTTGGTCTATGTTTCATTTAACTTAGACTATGTGGTGTTAATATAATGAAACTTTGGCATGAGGATTGTGTTAAAATTTTAATGTGATATGGCACATATATATACTAATTATATATATAAAACTAAAATTATTATATACTACAAACTAATCTAGTACTTGGTAGTCATATTTCCAATTGTACAACATCATTATTCTTAAGGTTGCATAGTCAAAGAGGAAACTTTATATATGGAATTTTTATAAAAGTGAAAAATATTCATTTTGGAGGATTTATATTTATTTTTATTATTCTAATATTGGGATAATATCAATCAAAATAATTTAGAGAGGTATAATATTTTATGTTTTTTTTTAAACTACAATTTCTATTTTTAAGTACTCATTTTTTTAAAAATGAAAAGCATTTAAATTCAAAAAATTTGAAAGAATTTAAATTTGAAGAAATCTTGTATTAAAATTACCATGAACAAGCTAATATCAGTGGATTTAGGTTAAAATCAACCAAATCACACAATTAAAGGATAAATAAGGAGAGGTACTTTTATACCCATTTGTCATTGTCAAAAAACATAAATTCAAAAATTAAGAAAAATTGACTATATTGATGTATGCAGATTTTTTTTAATCTAGTGTTAATGATAGGGAGAATCATTTTCATGTGCTACCTAAGTACCATGTACAACTCTGCTCTCACTTAATACCTCTTTCACATATTACTGAGTATATTGAAAAGGATATCTTGTACCACATACCAATAGGTACATAGGAAAGGTGGGTATATGGAGAATTTTGGTATATTATTATAGTGGTATATATAACAGAAAACCATTTTGGAGTGATAAGTAACCAATTGAGGTTAACAAAGAAACTCAAAACTCAAAATTAAAAACTCAAAACTATGAATTATATCAAATCTATCATTAGCACAATATTGAATGGTAAAGATAGCTAGTTATGATTATCTTAGAAATTGGATAACAAACTCATATTTAATTATCTATGGTTTGATATTTGTAATTGGGATACACAACCAATTGAGCCAACATGGAAATGCAAAGGATATTTAGGCATGGAGGTAAAAAATTAGAAATCATTGGCCTTGATGAGAGACCTCAGTCAATGGAGATGTGTTTCATCATATACAGTGGTGTAGTACTCTATGGGAAGCATTTCAAAAACTAAATGAGTTATATGATTCTTAGTTAGAGTTATAATTCATTTAGTTTCAATTGAAATTATTCAACCTTGAGTTAAAATATGGTGATGTGATGAGATTGGCTTCAAATATACATGCCATCAAGTATGATGTAGAAGAAAAATGTGTTGAAATTGACATATAGATGACCAATATCATAAAATACCTTATTCTCAACTATTTAACCTATTTGGAGTCTCTACAATCAACTAATTAGCTGAAGACTCTCACATTTGATCAATTGGTTGAAAATATGGTAGAAAGAGAAAAGGCCTTTAGAATAAAAATTGAGTCCACAATAGGACAAAGTGTTTGTTATGTCAGATCAAATTCTTAATAAACATCCAACAAGGCCACATCTTCAAAAAATGAAGGAAATAACAAGTATAAGAAGTACAAGGGAAAAGGTGGTCAAAATAGAATGATAAACAAAAACTCTACTACAATTAGTGTGACATAAAAATAATTCATGAGAATCATGAATGTAATACTCCATGTAATAAAATTTAATCATACCACAAGAAGAAAGATGAAAAATAAAAGATTCAAACTCTACCTAATTGACTAGTGAGTATGTGTTTTACAGTACATATGATGAAGAAAATATTGTCTTAGTTATTCATGGTTTGATGTTTACGTTCTTGATACGAGTGCCACTCTACATATAAATTGAGACTTATTTGAGGAGTTTAATGAAGAAATTTTGGTGTGGTATACCTCACTAATAGATCAAGTTTGAAATAATAAGTAAGAGTTACAATAAGACTCAAGTGTTTAGGGCTTCCATATTTAAAACTCCAAAATGTCCTCTACCTTCCTCAATTGAAATGAAACTTAATGTATATATTTCTCCTAAGGAAACAAGGCCATTCCATTCTATTAGATGATGATTATGTCATAATTAGGAGAAAAAGTGACAATGCAATCATATTGACTACATATGAGGAAGGTGAACTACTCAAACTTAGGGGTGAGCCATCAAATTCAAGGAATTATTATCATATCATGGAAGATGAAATGTCTCCAAACATGTTGTGGCATGTTATATTTAGGTACACTCACTATAACAAAATTCATGTATTATAAAAGAATGGTGTTGTTGGTATGCCTACATTGCACATAAAATCAAATGAAAAGCATGAAGCTTACATATTGGCTAAACACATAAGAGAAACATTCCCAAATTCAAGTGTAAAGATGATAAAAAGTTGTAACTAGTTCATTTATACTTATGTTCTCTTCCAATCCTCTCCATTGGTGGTCATAAGTACTTCATGTTGTTCATTTATCATTAAATCTAGATGACATGGATATACTTTCTAATTAAAAAATAAAAATTCTTAAAAAGTTTCCAAAAGTTTTGAAACATGATTGAAAATGAAGGTCAAACTCACATCAAGAAACTTAGGATAGGCAATGGTGATGATTTCAATTCAAAGAAGTTTGAATCTTATCTTAATAAAAATGAGATCAAACACCATCTCATAGTTCCTTACACTTCACAATAAAATGGAGTTTTAGAAAGGATGAATAAAATTGTGAATAATATTTTTTGTCCTATGTTGTACTATAAATGGGTAAATATTCACTTTTGGGCCAAATAAATTAAAACAACAATATACCTTTGCAATAAATCACTATCACTATCTCTTGAATCTAAGACTCTATATGGGATGTGGTGGGGTTATCTCCCTTCAGTGTGACATCTTTAGATTTTTAGAACCACTTGTTACACATTGATTCTAAAGGAGAAAATAAATAAGTTGGACCATATGAGTAAAAAATGCATTCAATTGGGGTATTTTGAATCCTCTAAGGCATACAGGTTATACAATGAAAAAGAGAAGTTTTTTTTTTGTAAGAGAAGTCATATTTTATGAGAGTATAAAGAAAAAAGAGCACATTGATTGAAAGTTGAGTGAACTTGATAAGTATGAAAATTTTGATGCCTATAGAGAGTGATTTATATGTTCCAAAAAATGAGTGGGGAACACATATTTGGGAATCCATTGATTTGATAGTATCTCCTACACATGAGATTGAAACTCGTCCTAAAGGAGATAATGAAACTTCATTAAATAATGAACAAGGGCTACCATATTAGAGGGAAGAAATTGATGGAGATTTATAGGATGAATTTAAAGCACCTAAAACATAGAAACAAATGGGTAAGTGAGCCACTCAAACATTGAAAGAAGTGAAAACTAATGAATTTGGGAAAATAGGAATAAGAAGTGCACATGTAACTACATCACAATCATAAAAGTCCCTTGGACAAATTCAAGATAGAATTGAAAATATCAACCTAAATGATTCTATAGAAGAACTTAATGTTGCATTTAATTCAAAACCAACATCTTTCAACCATGCTAACAAGATTGAATCTTGGAAAAAAGCAAAGAAAGATGAGTACAATGCATTGGTCAAAAATGGGACTTGGAAATTAGTTGATCCTTCATATAAATTCAAACCTATTGTCTATAAGTGGGTCTACTAAAATAAATACAATGTTTATGTCTCAATTAATGATAATAAATCAAGGCTTTTCATAGATGGGTATGCTTAAAAATAATGAATTGACTACAATGAAACCTTTGTACCTATAGAAAAATATACTACCATTCAAACCATGTTGGGTTTGGAAGATCATAAAAAATGGAAATTTCACTAAATAGACATCAAAACTATAGTCCTCAATGGTAACCTAAAGGAAACTATGTACATGACACAACACAAAGGTTTTGTAGTAAATCAATGACAATATAAGGTATGAAACTTGGAAAAATAATTATATGGTTTGAAACAAGCCCCTCAATCATGGTATGACAAACTAGTTGATTACCTCATGAACATGAACTTCAAATATTTTGAGCTTGAATATGCAACTCTTTTAATCAAAGTATTTGATAAAATAATTCTATTTATAGTGGTGTATGTTTATTATTTTCTCATCACAAGGAACAATGAATATTACACTGTAAAATTCAAATTAGTTTGATGAAAATCTTTGAAATGACTAATTTGGGTTATCTTAATTATTACTTGGGTATTGAAGTAATTAAAAACAAAATTATTGATTCATCACTCAAAAAAAGTATGTTGGTGACATTCTAAGCAAGTTCAAAATGAAATATTGTAAGCCTCTTAGCACACCCTTCGAATATAATCTCAAATTGAAATCTAAAGATTCATCAAATTTGGTTGATGCCACTAATTATAGACATCTCATTGGAATATTGATTTATGTGACCAAAACTTAACTAGATATATCATTTGTAGTTGGTGTCCTCTCAAGATTCATGCAATAACCCATAGATAGTCATTGGGTAGTAGTAAAAGGGACCATATATATCTCAAAGGAATACACAGTTTTGGGCTCAAATACTCTAGGTCAACGGACTTCAAACTAGTTGGGTAATCAAATTATGACTATGTTGGTGACCATGAAGATAGAAATTCCACCTTAGGTCTTCTAATTAATTTGGGAATATTGTTTATCAATTAGAAATCAAAGAATAATTGATGTCAATAATTTATTTAGTAGAATCAAAATATATGGTCACTTCATAGGTAAATAGAGAGATCTTGTAGCTTATAAGAGTTCTTTTAGATTTTCAAGAGAAATAGGTTTCAGCACCACCTCTCATGGTTGACAACACTTATTCAATCCAAATGTTAAATAATCCATTCTTTCACAACCAAATCAAGCATATCAGTACCAAATTTCATTTGATTTGATATTATGTGAAATATGGCAATGTCAAGTTGCAACATTACCTGATAATAGATTAACCCATATACATATTAAAAAAATTTATTAGATGAGAAATTTTTGAAAAGTTCAGAGGAATGCTTGCTCTAAAAAATACCTCTATATATTAAGGGGGGATGTAACAATATTATATGTATTTTTTATTAATCCTAAGTGTCTAGCTTAGGTGAATAGATTTTGTCTTATTCGATGAGTTATCCATTAATGTAAGAATAGAAAAGGTCAATTTTGGGAATGTGAAGTGAACAACCTTTTTGGATTATTTATTATAATGTTTTCTATATTTTAAAATTGAATCATGAAATATAATTTCATTATCACTCCTTCAATATTATTTTCAAGTTGACTAAAGGCTAGATAATAAATAACAAGCTTTTGGAAGTATTGTGTATCAAATTTTATCTTGATGTTTTAGATCAACATTCATGATCCATCCTTAGGATTAATAATTATGATGATGGTTCATGGATGTTGATCCTAAATAGTAAGATAAAAATTTGATACACAATGTATACACACAATATTTTTAAAACTTTGTCATTTACCTATGCTTTATCTATTGTAGGAACGTATTGAGTTTAAATATTTCTAAGTGTATGCCTTAAAGGGTGCACTAGGAAAGGGGTGGGTAGACCATTGTTACTTCGCAATATTTTTGGTCAATTCTATCATTACCTAAACACATTATAAATCCTATTTATCCAACTCCCCAAGAAATTAAAATCTCATTTGCACATTCCTCTAAGCATTTATCCTTTTCAATATCCTCTAACTAAGTAATTACCCTCTTTTCCTACTAAATCAACTAGGTTGATCTTGTTAGAAAGGATTATCCTCACATTATAGAACTATTTTCTGACTGACTTAGTTTGAGGCCTAATAGTAAATTTTTCTAACTAACTATATAGACTTGGTTTATCTTGTCAACTAAAATTCTATAAGGGTTAAGTCTTATCCATTATTATAAATACAAGGCTCATTTCAATCTAATAGAGAGGAACATTCATTTTCACATCATTAAAGTTCATGATTTTACTAAATCAACATTTGAAGGAGCCATACTTAGATTTTCCCTTGGAGAGAAGATTACTTATCTTGTGGGAAGTCTTAGATTCAAAATAGGATTATATTAGCATAGAGATAATTTATATAGTGTGATTATTAAAAATTTACAAAAACCTCTTGTAAATCACCATTGGCCAAGTGAAAGATTAAGACTTGACATGTTCACCCAAGATAAGTATTAATAAATTTTGATATTTCATTTGATACATAGGTATTGTATAATTAATGTGTTATAAATGTATAAATATTTTATTATATTAGCTCTATGATTAAACTTAATGTAAAAAAGGGGTTTTCTTTACTTTTCATATTTATTTTTAGGTGATCTAGGCCCCCATTTTCTTACCATGATCCCTTTATCATTTATTTATTTTTAAGTGTCCCCCTTTATGCCTCAATCTTTGGTGATCACTATATTAGTTTTATTTTATGTACTTAGACTTAGTTAAGGTTATTCCATAGTGTCATTTTCCTAGAGGCTTTGGAACCATCTTCTTTGGTGTTGTGTGGTAAGTGATCCCTTGGTTAGGTTTAGTAGATTTAGTTTGGTCATGCTCCTAATATTAACATGTATGGAAATGGATGTTAGTTGATTAAATTATCTGATCTTGGATTCACAAAGTCAAATAAGTTATATATCTATCCTAATTTATTTCAAAAAATTTGGTGAACCTGACATTAATCTAACCTTTGCATTTTTTATTTTTCATTTACAATCAACTAGATCAGGTTAGTTGATCTAGTCTTAACATTTGTCTGTAGATTCAGGATCCACAATCAACTAGGTTGTGTTGGCCAACCCAATTTTGTACTTTGTTTATAAGTTTTTCATCTCTATTAAACTAGATTAGGCTAGTCAATCCAGTATTATTCTCTTTTTGTAGGTCCAACATTTATAGTCAACTAGATCACATTGGTTGATCTAGTTTTGTCTTTTTATTATAGGGTTTCATTTCTAATAAACTAAGTCACACTGGTTGATTCAATCACTTTTTTCTAATTTTTGACTTTTCACTTATAATTAGCTAGATCGAGTTGGTCAATCTAGTTAATTTTACCATTTTACTTTTTAGTGTTTCAAGAAACTATATTTTGTTGGTCAATCTAGTATAATTTTACTAATTTTTTATTTTTATCTTTTTAATAAACTAAATCAACCTATTTGATCATGTTTAACATCTATGTTTTTATATTTTTACCTCTACAAGACTAAATCAATCCTAGACAATGTAATTAATAGTCAAATCTTTAGCATTTTCAATCAACCAACTATGTCAATTAGGTCAATCTATTTATATTTTTTAGGTTCATTATAAATATCTTCATACTTCAATTTTGTTAATTCTTAGTTTACCATTTCTTTTTTTAATTAAAATTACTTACCACTTCAAATTTCCATTCTATTTTTTCCATTTTTTCAATTCTATAAAGTTGTATCACATAATTAATTAAGTTGACCTAGTTGAATTAATTTTGTGTTTATTTAACCTAAAAACAAACTAAATAAACTTGTCCAAATTATTTTTATGTCTATTTTTTAGGTGGCTAACATAATTTGTTTTGGTTAATTTTTGCCTCAATTCAGTAAGTGGTTGACTTAGTTTAGTAGGTGGTTGACCTAGTTTTATTTCATAATTATGTATTATTTTTGGCTTCCAATCATTCAATAACATCACATAATCAAGTATTTATATTATAACATCACTGATATTATCACTTCAGATGAAACTATTTAATGTATTCATTTATTCCTAATCCCAAACTAATTACTACATCATCTAAATTAAAATTTTCCTCCTCAAGGCAACCACAATGTAATGTGACTCACCTTAGTCCTCTTGTTACCAATGTTGGTAATCCTCCTCCATATAAAAATTCCACTCCTCTCATTGATACTACTCAACTCCTTGATCAAATGCTTCAAAAAATGACTAATACACAAATCACTCATAGTAATTAAATGATGCAAATGCAATCTCATATATTACAAATTGGTAGTCAACCACCTCAAGTCATAATGACTCAACCAAATTAAAATTTTATCCCTCTTCTTCTAAGTTATTCCAATGGGCATATCATGCCTCAACCTATCATGCATAAAAAAATGCTTCAACATCTTGAAAATGAACCTTTATCTCTACTTATTATATCTAATACATTGGACACATTTACTCAACTATCATATATGATGGGACTAAATATCCTACTATCTTTCTCAAAATATTAATATATATCTATAAATAATGGGTCTAAAGTAACAAAAAAAATTATACCACCAAGATCTTAGTCAAAATCTTTGTTGGTGATGCATTTGAATGGTAAAGTCAACTTCCTAGACATCCCATTACACAACTAGAGGATTTAGTCAATTATATAGTGAATTAATTCCAACATAGTGACCTTCCTAAAAATTATCTTATCCACTTATATCAATGCTAAGTAACTTTATAATGAATATACTCACCCTTCATTATATGATGGAAGTCTCTAGCTCACAAATCAGGCCATAATATGAGTGATTATAATGTTTTAAAACTATTTGTTACTTGTCTTAAAAATCCTCTTTAATATAAAGTTAAGATGTTTTCCCCTAAAACTTTAGAAGAAGCCTTAGACCAAGTAAAAAGATGAATTTATTATGATTCAATTTGAATCACCTCAAGCAACTACTAAGGAATATTTCTAGTCATTTTATTATAACATTGATTAATCTAAGCCTCACTAACCTTAAAAGGAAACATCCAATTCAAATAATTTTAACCCAACCCACCCTCCCTTAAGTTTATAATAACTTAAGAAGAAATTTACACCCTCTAAATCCATGAGCTTTGATCCTTCCAAACTACTTACAAAATGGTACAATCCTGATAAGTTTTATTGGTGGCATGCTACAATAGGTCATTCTTATGAGACTTGTCATGATCTTCACCTATTCATTCTTACCATATTTTTTCTCCAAATTTAAATTTTAATACTCGTAAACAACAATGTTATCAATATTATATTCAAGCCTCATAAGCCCAAACTAAAGAATCATAATCACATCAACATTACTTACCTAAAGATCAAAAATAATTACCACATACTTCCACCTCATCTACTAATGTTGTCCAAACCATAGTTTATCCTTCACGATTCACCAATAAGGAAATGATAAATAACATTAAAAAATTCAAATGGGTGGTTTAATTCATCAAACATCAACCTCTAAGCACACATAAACCCAATGAGAACCTAGTTTGAATGCCTATCCTATTGAGGTGTGGAGCTAAAAGCCACACCAGATGAGCAAATGTAGAGGTTATTGGACTACACAGTCACCGTCATTGGTCAAGATCAACCGACATCAGTCAAGGATCGACTAGAGGCTGCCAATGTCGGTTATATATCAGCCAATGTTGGTCATATGCAGATAGACAGGGACCGATGTCAGTCACTTGTGCATTCCAAAAGTCTATTTGCATGATAAGTTTAACTATTAGTATTGAGTCCGTGTTTCTATTTTTTGTAGGACTGATTTGAACCTTTGATTAAGAGGTGTATCTAACGGTGGAGAATGCATAGCTCATGATCCCTAATTCTATATAATAGGGATAGATCTTCATAGCTTGTGTATGAGAAAAAGGGTGAATCAATTCAAGTAGTTGAATTGTGTTTGTAATTGTGAGAGAGAACTCTTGAGGGAAAGAGATATGTACATCTGAGAGGTGTGGAAGAAAGAGAGATTGCTTCAATTGTATTTCCTTCTAGAAGAGTTTAATACAAGTTTTCATTATTTCTTGTATCTCTTATTCTTTGTTGATTCTGATTTCTAGTTACTTATTATTCTAGTTTAATTCCATGTTTAGTTGCTTACACAAAAGTAATCAATTATATCTGTAAGATCCTAACAAGTGGTATCAGAGCTTGGGTTCACTAACAGGTTGTATCACATCAGGTTAGTGTGTGTTGATTATAGGTCACTCACAGGGGTTTCTGATTGAGTGGGAGTAAAGTAATGGTAGAAGAAAGTAAGCTAAGAATAGAGAAGTTTAACGGCAAGAATTATCAATTATGGAGGATGTAGATAGAAGATTATCTATATCAAAAAGATTCGTACTTACTATTGGGTGGGGTTTCAAGCAAGCCCAAAGATATGCAAGATGAAGAATGGAATGTTCTTGATAGAAAGGCTCTGGGATCTATAAGGTTGAGCCTGGCATCTTTTGTGATTTCCAACTTATCACAGGCAAAGACAATGGTAGAGTTAATGGATACTTTGGAAAATTTATATGAAAAGCCCTCAACTTCGAATAAGGTATATCTTATGAAGCAATTATTTAATTTGAAAATGTAGGAAGGTGGATCTGTATCTAGTCATCTTAATGATTTCCATGCAATAGTAAATCAGTTAAATTCAATCAAAATAGTTTTTGATGATGAAATTAAGGCTCTCTTAATTTATGCTCTTTACCTAAAAGTTGGCATAGTTTGGTAATGGTAGTTAGTAATACTGCATCTGCTACAAATATCTTGAAAGTTGATGATGTTGTTAATGTAATCTTGAATGAAGAAAATCACAGGAAAAGCACAAGGGAATCATCAGGTAATGCTTTAAGTATTGAAAGTAGGGGAAGGAAAAAAGAGAAGGCCAAGCAAGGGAGATCAAGGTCTAAGTCAAAGATGAGAAGTAGATCCAAATCCAAAAATGAAAGAAAAATAACCTGCTAGAATTGTGGAAAGAAAGGGCATGCAAAGAAAGACTGCTGGTTGAAGGTTGAAGAAGAAAATCAGCATGAAGGTAATGAAGAAGCAAAAGTTGTAGGTATTGTTGCACAAGATGCTTTTACACTTTCTTTGGATAATAGAATAGAATCTTAGGTTGTAGATTCTAGTGCCTCTTTCCATGTAACCCCAAATAGAGAATTTTTCAATGATTATGTCCAGGGAGATTTTGGAAAAGTCTATTTAGGGGATGATGAGCCTTGTAAAATTGTTGGCAAAGGAAAAGTGCAGCTGAAACTGTAGAATGGCAACACATGGGTGTTAAAGGATGTCATGCATGTACCCATCCTAAAGAGGAATCTAATTTTTGTAGGAAAATTGGGGGATGAGGGTTGCACAGTAAATCTCATAGCTAAATCTTGGAAAGTTTCCAAGGGTGCACTTGTATTAGCCAGAGGTAAGAGAGTGGGTACTCTCTATTTATGTAATTGTATTACTGATTATTCTCCTTTTGTATTATATACTTCAGATGTAGATGCAAAGTTGTGGAACTGTAGGCTTGGCCACATGAGTGAGAAGGGAATGACTATTCTTAAGTCAAAAGGTAAGCTTTTAGATTTGAAAAGCATAGATCTAGATTTTTGTGAGCATTGTATTTTTGGGAAACAGAAGAGAGTGAGATTTCTCAAACTTGGGTCAACAAAGAAGAAGCACAAGTTGGATCTTGTTCACATAGATGTGTGGGGACCAACTCAGGTAGCTTCTATTGGAGGATCATAGTATTATGTTTCTTTCATTGATGATGCTACAAGAAAGGTATGGGTTTATTTCATAAAGAAGAAATCTGATGTTTTTGACACATTTAATAAATGGAAAGCTTTGGTTGAGAATGAAACAGGTTTGAGATTGAAGTGCCTTAAATCTGACAATGGTGGTGAGTACTACAGTAATAAATTCAAAATTTACTATTTTATGAGTGGAATACATAGGGAAAGGATGGTTCCAAAGACACCTCAGCAAAATGGAGTTGCTGAAAGGATGAACAAAACAATAATGGAGCGTGCACAGAGTATGAGGTTGCATGCTAGTTTTCCCTTACAGTTTTGGGTAGAAGCTGTAGATACTATGGTTTACCTAATTAACAGAGGACCTTTTACTGCTCTGGATGGCGGAATTCCAAAAGAGGCTTGGATAGGTAAAAAGGTAGATCTTTCATTTCTCAGATTTTTTGGTTCTGAAGCTTTTGTGCACATTGATAAAGAAAATAGAAAGAAGTTGGATGTTAAATCTATGTGGTGCACTTTTATTGGTTGTCTCTAGAGATTTCGGATTCTGGTTGTGGAATTTAGGAACTAAGAAAATTATTAGAAGCCATGATGTTATTTTCAATGAGAAGGTGATGTACAGTGATTAGTTTAAGAAGTTGAATAATTCTGAGCAAGGCAATGTTGATTTGGATGAGGTGATGTTCCAAAATGAGCTTGTGGGGAAGAATTTTCACACAAGAAAACATAGACACTAACATCGATCAGGGAGGAACTGACATCAGTCAAGAAGGAACCGCCGTCAGTCAGGTGGAACTGATGTCGATTAGGTATAGACCAAGAGATGACTGAGATCAGTCACTGATAGAGAATTTGGGCAGATAACAAGAAATGAATGAGTCTCAAATGCCCATGAGGAGGTTAGAAAGGGTAAGTAAACCTATAATTCATTATTCCCCTTCATTATTCTACTTGTTGCTCACTAATGGTGGAGAACCAGAAAGTTTTGATGAGGCAATGTAGGTAGAATCTTGGAAACAGTGGGAGCTTGGCATGAATGAGGAAATTGATTCCTTGAAAGAGAACCAAATGTGGGATTTGGTTGAGTTGCTAGCTGAAAAGAAAACACTAAAAAACAAATGGCATTATAGGTTAAAAGAAGGTGGGAATTGACAAATGAGACATAAGGCTAGGTTGGTAGTAAAGGGATTTGCACAGAAACCAAGTATTGATTTTGGTGAAATTTTTTCTCTTGTAGTAAAAATGACTTCTATTCAGACTGTATTGTCTTTAGTTGCTATTAAGGATTTGCATCTTGAGCAGCTTGATGTTAAGACAATGTTTCTTCATGGAGATTTGGATGAAGAAATATATATGGAGCAACCGGAAGGTTTTGAGGTCAAAGGTAAGGAGAAACTTGTGTGCAGGTTGAAGAAAAGCTTATATGGTCTTAAGCAAGCTCCTAGACAATGGTATATGAGGTTTGACAATTTTATGACTGAGCATGGTTTTAGTAGATGTCAATCTGACCATTGTGTTTATTTTAAGAGATTGGATAATGGTAGATATATTATCCTATTGTTGTATGTAGATGATATGCTTGTTACAAGTTCACACATGCAAGATATTACTGAGCTTAAGGTAAAATTAGCTCACACATTTGCCATGAAGGATTTAGGAGCAACAAAGAAAATCCTTGGCATGAGTATTAAGAGAGATAGGAAAAATCACAGTTTGATTTTGTCTCAAGAGGATTATGTGAACAAGGTGTTGGAAAGGTTCAATATGCAAGATGCAAAATTGATAAACACACTTATGGATGGACACTTCAAGTTGAGAAAAGAATAGTGTCCTAAATCACATGATGAGGTGGAGTGCATGAGTAGAGTTACATATGCTTCTGCATTTGGGATCTTAATGTATGCAATGGTATGTACTAGACCTGTTATTGCCCAAGCAGTGGGAGTTATCAGCAAGTTCATGGCCAATCCAGGAAAGGAACACTAGAAAGTAGTTCAGTGGATTCTCAGATATTTGAGAGGGACCAGCAGTAGGCATTTATGCTATGGAGTGTCAAACACTTCTCTACATGGGTATGTAGATGCGGATATGGCAGGTGACTTGGATGGCAGGAGAAGCACCATGGGTTATGTGTTCACTGTTGGTGGTACGATAGTTAGCTAGATTTCAAAGTTGCATAAGGTTGTTGCCTTGTCTACTACAAAGGCAAAATACATTGTAGTCGTAGAGGCTAGCAAGGAGATGATATGGATGACTCGATTCATGGAAGAGTTGGTAAAGGAGCAAGAGAGTTATATATTGTATAGTGATAGTCAAAGTGCAATTCATTTGGCAAAGAATTCAGCCTTTCATTCAAGAACCAAACATATAAAACTTAGGTACCACTTCATTAGACATGTATTAAAGGATGGTGAGTTGAAGCTAGAAAAGATCCATATAGATAAGAACCCTACTGATATGTTAACAAAGTCGGTAACAAAGGAGAAGTTGAATCTTCATTCAAATTTTTTTGGTCTTCAAGATTTAGCTTGAAGATGGAGAAACAAGCTAGAGGATGTTGTTTTACAAATATAGGTGCAATTGTTTATCTCCAAGTGGGAGATTGTTGAGGTGTGTAGCTAAAAGCTACACCAAATGAGCAAATGCAGAGGTTGTTGGACTACACAATTTCTGTCATCGGTTAGGATTGATTGACATCAGTCAGGGATTGACTAGAGCCTACCGATGTTAGTTATAGATCGGCCGACATCGGTCATATAAAGACAGACAGAGACCGACATCAGTCACCTGTGCGTTCCAAAAGTCTATTTTCATGGATGAACAGATTGTTTGCATGATAAGTTTAACTATTAGTATTGAGTCTGTGTTTCTATTTTTGGCAGGACTGATTTGAACCTTTGATTAAGAGGTGTATCTAATAGTGGAGAATGCATAGCTCATGATCCCTAATTCTATATAATAGAGATAGATAGTCATAGCTTGTGTATGAGAAAAAAGGTGAATCAATTCAAGTAGCTAAATTGTGTTTGTGATTGTGAGAGAGAACTCTTAAGGGAAAGAGATCTGTACATCTGAGAGGTGTGGAAGAAAGAGAGATTTCTTTAATTGTATTTCCTTCTGGAAGAGTTTAATACAAGTTTTCATTGTTTCTTGTATCTCTTATTCATTGCTTATTTTGATTTCTAGTTACTTATTATTTTGTTTTAATTCCGTGTTTAGTTGCTTACACAAAAGTAATCAATTGTATCTGTAAGATCCTAACATATCCAAAGTGCATAATAAATGTTCCTCTTTTACCTTATATACCTATTTAGACATCTCTTATATGTATTTTTTAAATTTCAAAATCCTATATACCCAATAAACTTACACATTTACCTATCTCTAATTACACTTATTAGCCTAATGTAGTTCATTCTAATAGCTACACTTCACCTCATTCCATATCTCATGTCAGGGCATCTTGAAACACCCATATACATACCACTTCATACTTTGGTGCATATTTTAATTCCCATCCCCACATCAAATTACCCTTTGGGTAATCCTATGATTCCCACTCTTCTCCTTCAACAAATAAATAAATTTATCTTCAACAAACCTTCTAAGACACATAGGCTTGTATTTCACGTGCTCATCTTTAATATAGACATTACCCTAGATTTTTCTCATTGTTTTTCTCTCATGTTTATTTTCCTTTATTAATTTTTATTTATTTATTTTCATTTTACTTACCCAATCATCTCATTTGCATTCTCTAGTTTTATTTCACTTTACTTACATCATTATTTCATTTTTGGATTGTTGGTTTTATTTCACTTGGCTTTTATTTCCTCTATAGTTTTTAGGTAGAACCTTCAAGTTTTTTATTGATTTTAATTTTATCACATTTATTTTATTATTTATATATTTTTATGATTATTTTTTTTTCATTTAATTTTCACCTCTTTTGGAATGACCACTACTTTCATTAGTGCTTATGATAGATCCATTGTAGGTTAGTAAAATTTCCCAGTGACATGACTATCATAGCATAGCCCTATCCCTTTCATATCAACATTTTACCTTGTTATGATTAGATACAAGAATATTCATCATTGTATTGCTTATTACATGGTTGGATATTTCATGATCCCTATATTTCCCTTATTTTCTTTCATTTTAGACACATAGGTTAGCTTTGAGATTGCACACTTACTTGTGGGAAAGTCTAGGAGTATTTAGACACCATGGTATTTAGGTCTTATTCTCTAGTGACCAAGTGTAATCTCTCTTTTTTTCATCACCTATTTCACTTATGATTGGTTCACTGGATCTGTATGGAGGAGGAAAAGAAAAATATAAATCATAAAATAAATAATAGGAAATGATAAAAAGTCAAAAACAATCTTAAATCTTAGATCACACCAAATTATGTGATCTTTGACACAAATCCTATCTTATTCTAAGCTCAACTCCACACTTTGCCTCATGATAGATCCAAGGTCCATTAGGGTAAAATAAACCAATAGATGGGGTAGTATATCTCATTATATCATGTATTTATAGTGTCACCTACTTTATCGGGTAAGTATACAATCTTCATAGTAGACCAATAGCTTTGTAAAGGGAGGAGTAGGAAACACATTATGAGAAGGTAACATCCATTTTAATTTTCATGCATATAATCTTCATGGGATGATCTATTTAGTTCACTTGTTATGCAAAGTTTTATGTTCATTAGTCAAACCATTCTAAGTCCTTGATGTCTATATTTCTTATCCTTTTCCACTTGTTTAGTGTGTCTCATTCCTATAAAATATTATCAAAATACCCATGTGATGCCTCACATTACTTATCTACATTATTCCATATACCCCTTATTGGATATCACTTTTCATTGATCACATTTACCTTCTTATGCCTCTTGGTTTATATTTTGTGAGCTTCATTGTAATACCTTAGATGGACATGTTTTCTTCAAAAATATACGTGATCCCATTTTTCCTTCTTATGCCTTTTGGATTATAGTTTGTGATTTGCATTAAAATACCTCAGATAGGACCAAGTTTTCCTCATAAGTATCTGTTAACCTTTTATCACCACAAAATCTCATTTTCATCCAAGACATGTCATTATTTTGTTTTATTTTCTTACATTTCATTTAAAAAAAGCACTAAGTTTGATTCATCATCTTTTATAGTTTTTTTATTTTCATCTATCCAGAATGTTCTTATTTGGATTTTATGGACTTCACTTATTTTAAATATAAAAGTTGACATCCTTACTTTTTTTTCTTCATGCTTCACTTGATATGCTTGTTTTAAATCTTGACTTAAATTTCATTTTCAACCATTTATTCATGCCTCATTTGACATGGTTATCTTACATTTTGACTTAAATTTTTTTTGTCATTTTTTCTTCTTCATGCTTCATTTGAAATTATTATCTTACATTTAGTTTCATTTATTTACATACATACATTTATTTTATCACATTGATATTTCACTTACTTATAATGGTTTACATGATTTTTCACATGATTTAGTGTGTTCTACATTCATTTGTCATCATTATTTCATTTGCATTCTTGGTTTTTTAATTCTAACCTACCTTAATAATCATATCTTGCCAATTTTCTAAGTAATTTAACTAGTTTTTATATTTATTCATTACTACTTTGACCATTCTATGTATGCAGGCATTTTTTATATTTTTATTCTTGTATCCCTAAATTTTTTCAAATTCAATTGATTCACCCTACATGATCAATACTAATATTTACATGCATCCATTCATCAAAAGGTATGTAAAGGTATGTATATGGTACTTTCAGTTACTTTCATTTAATTTTAGCATTTATTTTCATATTACAATTTATTATCCCAAGATTGTGTGTTATTATGTTCCTTCTCAAAGAACCATCCCATTTTAAAACTATGTGACATTTGATAAGATTAGAATGGGGAATTTGTATACACGCAATATTTTTAATACTTTATAATTTAATGATGTTTTATCACTTACATAAACCTATCAAGTTTTGATCTCTCTAAGTTCATTCCTTAAAGGGTGAATTAAGAAAGGTATGGGTATATCATGAGTGATTTAAAATATTTTTGGTCAACTCTATCATCACCTAAACCCATTAAAATATTGATTATCTAACTCCCCAAGTAATTCAAACCCTATTTACACATTTTATTAAGAATTTATCATTTAAAATAACACCTAACTAAGTAAGTACCCTCTTTTCCTACTAAGTTAGCTAGGATGATCTTTTTATAAATAATTAAGTGAAATTTACAAAACTAAGTCAACTTGGTCAACTTAATTTGAGGCCTAATGGTAACTTTTTTTAACTAACTAGATCAAGTTGACTGATCTTATCAACTCAAATTCTAAAATGTTAAGGATTATCCATTTATATAAATGTAATGCTCATTTCATTCCAATATACAAGCACATTTATCTTCACATCATTATAGTTACTATTTTTGCTAAATCTGCATTTAAAGGATCCATTACTTAATTTTCATTGGAGATAATATTTATTCTCTTGTTATAAGTCTTAGATGTAAATTAGGAGTCTTTTATCCTAGATATGTTTTATATAGTGTAATACTTACAAAACAACAACAACCTCTTTAAATATGCCATTGATGAAAGGAGAGATTGAGACTTGACAGGTTTTCCAAAAGTAAGTGTTCCTAACCTTTGTTATTTCATTTGATAGATAGATATTATATAAGTAATATGTGTTACGAATGTATAAATCCTTAATTATATTTCCTATATGATAAAATTACATGTATATATACGGTTTTATTTTATTTTCACCTTTCATTTTAAGTGGTCTAAACTCCCATTTTCCTAACATGATCCCTTGATTATTTATTTACGTTTAACCACCCCCCTTTGTGCCATAAGATTTAGTAATCACTATATTAGTTTTATTTTATGTACTTAGACCTAACTAGGGTTATTTCATAGTGTCATTTTCTTAGTGTCTTTGTGTGAACAAGGAATCCATATATTTGAGATTAGTATAGTGTTAGTCAATAAAAACATATCAAACTAACACACTAAACACTAGCACCTCTAGCCTAGACACTAGGGAGAGTATATGTAAAAATCATACAATGAAAACACAACTAGAAAATAGAATAAATAATACTTTTACCTTCCTTATAGCTCCAAAATGGATTTTTAAAATAGATTGCTCAACTATATGCATCAATAAATCTTTGTCAATTATGAACATTGTCATTGATTAAGGGAGATATTATTGAGTATTGTCATTAAGTGTTGAGCTTTGATATTTAATGTTGTCATTGATGTGAAAATTTATAATAAAGATGTATGTTTTTTTATTGATGTCAATATAATATCATATATTTCAAATATTATTATTAAAATGGTTGGTCAAGTAAGCCTTGAGGTATGTGTATGATGAGTTGTGGGTGCCAACATAGTAAGTTTTATTTTTGAGTGAAATAATTAAGAAGCAAGTTGAGAAACTCCAATTTGGTATAACAAGTTTAAAACATCTTTTAATTCTTTGTATAAACCTTGTGAGATGGTATTTATAGGTGGAATGATGAAATAAGTTAGCTCTAAAGAAAAAGAAGTATGCTCCAAAGATCTCTATAAGTAGCTCTGAATATGCTCTGAATGAGCTACAAAGATAAGTATGCTCTAAAGAATAATTGATAGTGTTTGATCATGAGAGAGATTATTTACAGCTATAAATGAGGTGTTGAGGACCTTATAAATTATTAAAAGGTCAGCTCCAAATATCTACATACATAGTTTTGAAGATTATATAGTCAAGCTATAAAGCTCTATAAGTAGATCTAAAGAAGTTCTATTGAATTTATAAAGAAGAGTGAGTGTATGAAATTTATTGAGCATACACAAGAGAAATTGAAACATAGGAGAGTTTTAAGGTGAAGTCTATAGAGTGTCTATAAGGTTAGATTCAAGGCATAATAAAACTTGTTGGTCAAGGTTTAAAAAGTAAGAAGAGAGATGGTGGCTAGATGAGGTAATAGGATCAGTTTCAATGACATGAGTGAGTAGGTGAAAATTTGAATAGGTACGTCAAGTTTTTTTAAATATGTTCATGAATATTATGATCAAGGTTTTTAAGAAAAGGCTTGAAAAAGTGTTTCAAGGTTTCTCAAGTGCATAAAATGAAGAGTTGTCTACCTAAAAAGGTTTTCTCAATGCTCATTAGCACATGCAACTTTTGAATGAGATCTTAAGCTATTCATGTTAGATGAGGAATGGTTATATCTCAAATTTACAATCATTATTTTCTAGAAAGAGGAGTTAACTTTAATGAATGATCATTAAGACTATAATTTTGTCTAAACCCTCATAAAACCCTAACTATGACCTAATGTTAAAGATCTTGTTATAAAGAGCTCAGAATAGTCTAATATGATTATAAAAGTGATTTGATGTTGAATTCAGCTCTCCCAAGCATATCTAAATTTCATTGGTTTTTTAGGTAAGTGAGCAAACCATATTGAAAAATAATTGTCTTTCAAAGATTCATTATAAAAGATAGAGTTAACTGAGTCAAAGTTCGTAAGTGGATGGAGATCAAAGTGTGAGACTTTTAGTTATTTTTCATGAATATTTTTGAATAGGTTATAGATCTTAGGTGTTAAATATTGGTGATCTAATTTGTCTATTTGTTGAATAGACCTTATGGTGCAAATAGTAAAAAAATTAGGTAGAAGTGAGAAGATGTTTACTGATATGTTTTCATGTAAAAATGATGCATTAAAATATATGATTATGTTTTTTGGGTCTTAAATTACCTATACATGATTTAAAAAATCTTGGAATTTTAGTGTAAGAGGTTGAAACATTGACTCCAAATTGGCCTATCTAGCTGAGTATAGTTTGTGAGAGAGGTCAGTAGATTAGTCTATAAGACTAATAGTATTCATTAGATTTCATGATCTAATTAATTGAGGTTAATATGAGTATGTTATAATATCATATTCATGCATTTAAATACCTTGAATATATTAAATCATGTGTTAGATTTTCATGTTTTCTTGATTGTGTTTTGGAGTTGGTTGGTAGTTTTGAGTGAACACCTTATAGAGAATTGTTTGACCTTGTTTACCCTGATTTGAAGCATTAGATGATATTTTGATGACCCTAAGGTCATGGAGTTCTTGAATATGTAATTTTTTTCCATGGTTTTTTTATAAAAATTTAGTAAATTACTCATTTATTTAAGATAGTTTTTTTGTATGTGCACATGACTTTTATATGGAGTGATTTGAGTAAGGGTTCAAGTAGTGATTGGACCTAAAATATGTTGTTGAAATAAATTAAAGTTAGATAATGGATATTAGAGTGGCTTATTATGTGTTCCTACCATGTGAAGTTTTTTTATATTATTGAATAAAGATTAAAGGGTAACATGTTATTAATGTTGATGTAATGGATTGCACCCTTTGAAAGGCGACTCAACTCCCTTCCTCCACATGGCACAATGGAGACATTCCTCTTGTTGTGGGTGGAAAACTTGAGGGATGAATCTCTAGATTAGGGGATAGCTCCCCTTGATGCACCTTTAAGCCCTATATTTCCTACTACTAGTAATGGGGGGTGAAAAGAGAGAGAGAGATATACTAAAAAAATAAAACCTAAACTAATGCGGTGATGCACTAAACTAGTTGGTCTATTCAAATTTGACCTACACTTTACACTAGATAGAATAAAACATACACTTCATTCAAATTAGAACCTTTCCTACATCATTATTTCAATAGGGGATCCTATGGAGATATAGGGAAGAAGGACTACTAGAGGTGTTCTAAGACACACTATGGATAACCTGTTCATATGTGCCTATACTCTGAGTTGGACACTTCTTGTTGACCTAAAAGAAAACTTGCAATACACTAGATATGCTGGCATAAAATTATGAAAGGATGAAAAGGAAATGACTTAACATAAGAGAAAACCATAGACATATACAAAATTATAATCTCAAATGGAGGTAAAAATGCTTATTTTGATTCAAGGTAAATCTCTTTAGGGCTTCACCATACAATGTTGAGAGCTCCCTCTTAAATGAAAAGTTATAAATAAATATATATATATATATATATAGAAATCTTAGAAATATAAAATTGACTAGTCAAGGGATGGGAACCCATGATGTATTTAACCACTTTTAAAGTGACCAAAATCCCATGCTACTACCATATCCTTCCAATTGCATATTAGAGAGCCATGATGTAGGTGTCCAAGTCACTATCCTTGATATCTTGGGCTTGCAAGAGTATGAGATACTCTTTGTAGAAACTTACAAGGCCACACCCAAGCTATGTTGATTGGGCCATGTTCTCTTCAATGTTGGGTGCAACTATTTAGAGATTAATGGCAAAGTGTGAAAACATGGTCTGTTCCCTTCTATAGTTTGAAAACCAATCCTTTTACTGATTTTTGTTAGAGACTATTTAACCTAAGTACATTTACTCTTCTTATTGATAATACATGTGCCACCTTCTTTGATCTAGTTAATCCTTAGGTTTGTGATTTGACTTGTTATGCCACTTAGAGCATTTTGAGATTTTGTTTTGTGCACATGGCCATGTTTTGGGTTACCTACCCTATTTTCCCTTTGCTATTTCTCTTTTTTCATAGAAATTTGTGCTCTTGGGACTTATTATTCTCTCTTAGGCCCCCTTCTTTTCTTGTTCACTCATTCACTATTTGGGATCTCATGCTTTGAATTCCTTTACACCAAATGTCTAAAGGAATTCCTTCAAACATTTTGTTTGAAGTAATTCTCCTTTAGGCTTGCCACTTTTTAACTTTCCTTTGGTGGGCCTTCGGGATTCCTTTTTTGAGTTCCTTAAAAAAAATTCTAAAGGAATTATCCTTTGATTTTTTCTAATGGCTAGTTTACTTTCTTGAAATTAGCATTCATAGGCTCATCATCAGACATTTGAATCCCAATGACTAGCTTATTGCCTTGAAATTGATGTTCATAGGCCTATCACCCACTAGGACAATTCCTATGGAATTTTTGCAAATGAGCTTTTTTGAAGGGAAAGTGACCCTTTAGAAAGATTTAAATGGTCCTCTTTGGAATTCTAAAATTACCTTTGCCTTTAGTAAAATACCTTAGGAAAAGATATAATGGTCCACTATGAAAGTAAAGTGACCCTTCAAAAAAATGAAAATGGTCCACTTTCATAACCAATTGCCCCTATAAAGACACCTACCCTTTGGAATTTTGATATTTCAGTTTTTTTTTACTTTTTGTGACTGTCAAATTTCTTCAGCCAAAATGTCTGAAGGAATTCCTTCAAACATTTTGTTTGAAGGAATTCTCCTTTGATTTTCCATCCAAAAAAAAGTTTAAAGGAATTCCTTCAGACAAAAATTACAAAGGAATTCCTTTGGATTAAAATATAAAGGGATTCTCTTTTGGGCTTGTCACCTTTTTTGAAGGGTAAGTTCCTTTTGAGCTTCCTGTCTTACCTCTTTGCTCCAACTAGCTACCCTCTACAAGGGCATTTCAAGCCCAAAGCTACCCTTAAAACTTTTGAAAAATATCCACTTTATTCATCACTTTCCCCCTGCAAGGTATCCTTGGCCTCCAAAGTTGCCTTTTAGAAGAATTGTAAAGGTCTTGTTTACTACCTAAGTGCCCTCTGCAAGGGTACATACCCTTTGGGAATCCTGTAAATGACCCTTTGGCTTTTCCACTTGGTCCATTTTGATAATAAAAAGCCATCTAAAGTAATTCACTTTCATTTTGAATCATCCAAGACCAAATTAAGGTTTTCAATTGGCTTTACTTATGAATTTTTGGAACGTAAATTCACCTGTCAAACCCAAAATGCACTTGGCAAGGAAAAGAGGAAAACACTTGGTTTTTTCCTGGGAAATGGTATGATAGAGAAAATTTTACACAAGGTAGCTAATGGATAAACTAGATATAACATGGATTAGATGAATCTTGTAATTAAAAATAGGGGGGGTGCCCAATTTTGGCTTGTAGGACCAAAAATTGGTCAATAATTAACAAGACCTTTTAGGTCTCCATAAGCCTAAAAAGGAGTAAGGGCTAATTGATGTATGGTCAACCTATTATATTGATTTATTCATGATTAAGTAATTTTATTTTAATATTATAATACCTATTCATTTATTACCTATTTAATTTTAATAATAGCCAACCTAGAAGGATATGATCAAGTGACTTGTATAAAAGTAAGGTAGTTAGGCCTATTTTGGGTATGCTTAGAGAGTGAGAGAAAAATAGTATAACTAAATGATATAGATCATTGGAGAGAATAAATGTCATACATTCCATTATATAACTATTATGAGTATCTAATAGAGGTTTTGAATTTGAGTATCAAGGTTAGAAGACTTAATCAAGTCATGAAGATGGCTAGTTGAGCGAAGAAGGTTAAAGGTTAGTTTGAGGGGGATTGAAATGAGTGAAGATTTGAAGGAGTAGATAATCATCTATTATTTAATAACTAATTTTTTATAAAGGTGATCAAATAATCATATGGTTGAGTTGGTATCGAGTCATTTATGGGGTTGGTGCCTCCTTGCAACTGGGTGCTTGTTAAAGCATAGTTGAGTTGGTAATGAGATAGTTAGGGTTGGTGCTCCATGTGAAGTTGTTTTTTCACTAAATATTTATGTTTTTGTTATATTAATATATTCCATTTACTTTATGAATGGTTTTTATTCCCCTAGTGTTTTTCCCATGTATATTCTATGTTCATGTGTTTTATACTCTTATGATTTGATGCTTGTGCTTGATATGATGTATATGCTTATTATAATGGTTTATGTATGTTAAGTGGAATTCAATAATTTTTTTAAAATATTTATTCACCCCCTCTTACTCATCTTATTTATAATAATTAGTTTAAGATCAGGTCCTTCGGAATAGGCTTGACATCCTAAATAATATCCTAAGAATCAAGGATGACTAGTCAGCAAGTTTAAAGTGGTTTATCTACCAACAAGACTCTGTTATTCAATAGATCTAGATATGCCTTCTAAAATGTTATAATGAAGATATATTTGATGTCACAAGGACATGATATTTGGTATTTAGTTAGAGATGGATAAATTGTACCTCTAATTCCACCAAAAAATGCAATAGGTAGGAAGGCTAGTGAAAATAACTCCAAAGCAATGAATTTCATTCAGTGTGGCCTATCAAAGGTAGATCTTGTAAAGTTAATGAATTGTGTTTCAAACAAAAACATATGGGATAAATTGAAGGCCACCTATAAATGGGACACCATGGTAAATATGGCCAATTTTTAGACCCACAAAAGATAGTTTTAAATCTTGAAGATGAATCTATTACATCTTACATATTGAGATTTGATGAAGTTGTCAATATTATTAGAGGATTGGGAGAATAAGTGAAAGAGTTTAATATTGTCTAAAAGGTGTTGAGATCACTAACTCATATGTTTGAATATAAGGTGTTTTTAGTAGAAGAGAAGTAATATTTGGACAAGATAGAGATGGATGGGCTTCATGGCATCTTGAATACCTATGAGATGAGAAAAAAATGAAGGAAGACCTCTCTAAAAGGAAGTAGATTTCAAGGTTGAAAAGAAGTCAAAGGCCAAGAAGGAAAAATATGAGGTATGTTTAGATATTTATGATGATGAACTCATAACCATGTTTGATATAATGTTAAATTTTGGATCAAGTAATTACAAGGGTAAGTTACCTTTCAAATGTTTTAGTTGTGGCAAGATTAGTCACTTTGCAACCAAGTGTCCTAACAAGGACAAATATGAGCATAATGAAGAACATGATGAATCTCATGGAGATGAAAGAAAGGCATATAAGTTTGATGATATCAAGAGAGATTTCAACAATAATGAAAGAAGTAAAGGATCATTCAATAATAAAAAGAGTTTATATGCCAAAGAAGATAAATCATCTGATGTAAGTGATTTAGACACATCTAATAGTGATGATGATAAGAATGAATATGAATATGAAAATAATGAAACCATGTTTATAATAATAGAATTAGATAATGAGTTTTGTTAAAATGGGAAAGGCCTCATGATTAATGCAAAAGCAAATGAATAAGTATACTATGATAGTGAAGAAGCTAAAGTGGATCTTGAAATAGAGCTCATGGGTGCCCTAAAAGAGTTAAAGCTTGTGAAGAAGAACAAGAAGTTCAAGACATTAGTTCAAGACTATGAGAAACAAATTAGATTGTTTGAGGAAAGACTAAGCAATATTTCCAAGGAGTATGAAGATATAATCCAACAAGTTGAAACCCTTATATAGATTGTGTTAGAAATCCTAAATGCTAAAGAAAAAGACAACAACAAATATG
Organism: Torreya grandis; assembly: GCA_037957365.1. Taxonomy (NCBI): domain Eukaryota; kingdom Viridiplantae; phylum Streptophyta; class Pinopsida; order Cupressales; family Taxaceae; genus Torreya; species Torreya grandis. Next base: position 1,541,786 of record JARHVA010003718.1, read on the forward strand.
AAACTAAAATAGAATATTTAAGAGCTAAGTTGGATTAAGAACTTAGAAAGATGAAGAGCTTTGTGAAGTTTGAAAAGAGCATTAAAATGATATCCTGAGTAGTCACAAGTTTGAAAGTGATAAGACAAGTAGTAGATTCAAAGAAGACCAAGAGAAGGTACCTCAGGTTGAAAATAAGAATATTGAAGACAAGATGGTCAACATGAAAAGAGCTATCAAAAAACCCAATGCTATAAGGTATGCTAGTTATTTTAATGGTTATTGTTTTTCATGTATTCAATTTAGTCATAGAGCAAGAGAATGTATAAGACCCTCAAAAAATGAGTACTCATGTAACTATGGAAGAAGAAACAATTATTCAAAAGGAGATCATAGTAATCACCAGTGAAATGGTAAGTATAATGTGGTATATTACACCTATCATAATGTAGGACACATTGTAAGACTCTATCCTAATAAAGTTATAAAGTTATCTATTCAAGATAAGAAGGTTCATAGTCATACCACTAAGAAATGGATCAAGAAGTTAGACTCTATAGATAAGGTAAAGATGGAACAAAATACTAAATAAGAAGGTTCTATGATAATTCAAAGTATAGATTATGGTTACTCAACTCATATATTAGGAGACAAGATAGGACATGATTCTCATATGGTTGATCAAAACAATAAGAATGAAGAATAAACTAAGAAAAAGGATAACAAGGTGAGTCATGATCAAATCATAAACTAAGGTGGAATGTTTGTTACTATATATCATAAGTTAGAATTAAAGGAATTTCAAGAACGCTTTTTATTTGCATGTGTTAACAAGGCAGTCAAAGAAAAGAAGTATGATAAGGTTGATGATGAGATCAAGCCTAAAGTTTCAGTCATGTCTAGAAGAATGTTGAATAATATTTAGTATTATATAGATATGGAGATATGGGAATCTCCAAATTTCATATTGTTTTAGTACCTTGTGAATAAAAAGGTGTGGCTCCATTAAACTTCATGGAGACATTATACCATCATCATAATCATGAGGGTGAAAAAAAATAAAGTTTATTTTGAGAAGATTCTAGATTATATATGTTGCAAGTAAGGAGATGAAGATGGATATTATCCATTCCTATGTTGATAGCTCTATGGTTTAATATCATGATGAGAGATTAAATACTGGTATCAGGTATCTAAATTCAAAGTGTATAAATTTGGTATATAATAGGTAATCTTATAAGATTTTTTTGTTATGAGTAATTGATCTTGATCTATGAAGATAAAGGGGGGGGTCCCTATTTCTACTTTTGGTATCTAGTATGGGATAGCCTTGTGTGTGGTCAAGAGTTTGCTTTTTTTCAGCCATGTCAAGAAAGGTATGTGATCTTGAGTTCCTAGTTCTTATAAAGAAGATATGATTGATCTAAGGGGGAGCTTGGTAGATCTATTTTATTTGTCAAAGAAAGTGATTATTGTTGATATGCATAGAGTTAAAGAGATATTATGTCTAAGATGATTCATATACTCTATTTGTTGATATTTTGATAAATAAACTAGGAGAGTGAACTAATTAAGAAGGTTTTAATAATGGTTGTCATAAGTGGTTTCCATAGTTTCTAAAGACTATGTGTCATCGAGTATCTTTGAGAGATAGTTTTAGCTCATAGGGAGAAGATTATGATTTCAATAGTTATAGATTATACTTGATGTTCAATTTTAATAGAACCATGGAGGATGCTTGGTTTGAGGGCAAGATATTCAAGTTGTTAATTGAGATTGATCTATGTTGAAGTTGTCTTGTAATATGAGTTCATTCTAAAATAAATGATAGTTGTGGAAGACCTTTGTCATTAATGTCAAATGGGGATAAAGATCAAAAAAGATGAGAAAAGGAGAAAGATCAGGAAAGATCAAAAATGATGAGAAAAGCCAAGAACCAAGTCTAACAGATGATAACCATCAAGAGTGGTTGACAAAGTTTTATGAGTGTGTTTACCATTAATGAAAAGGGGGGAGATTGTTAAACATTATCATTAATTAAGGGAGAGTTTGTTGAGAATTGTAATTGAATGTTTATATTTGATATCTAATGTTGTCATTGATGTCAAACCTTATTACGAAGATGCATGGTATTTTATTAATGTCAATCTAATATTATATACGTCAAAGGTTCTTATGAAAATGCTTGGTCAAGTAAGCCTTGAAGTATGTGTATGATGAGTTTTATCTGCTAGCATAGTAAGTTTTATTATTTTATGAGAGTAGAGGTGAGAATATTTTTTGAATAATATTCTAATGTCAACTTGAATGAAATCATTGAGAAGTAGCATGAAAGAGTACATATTAGTATAGCAAATGTAAATCATCTTGTAATTATTTATTTAGACCTTATGATATGGTATCTGTAGGTGATATGTTTAAATAAGTGAGATCTAAATAAAAATTATTATGCTCTAAATATATATATAAGTATCTTTGAAGATGATGTGAATGAGCCACAAAGATGACAATGCTTCAAAGAACACTTGACAATGTTTGAGCATGAGAGATATTGTTTGAGGCTATACATAAAGTGTTGAGGACCTTGTAAATGATTAAAAGTTCAGATCTAAAGATATGTGTATGCATCTTTGAAGATTCTACAGTCAAAATACATAGATATGTAAGTAGATCTAAAGAAGTTTTGTTGGAGCTTAGAAGAAGAGTGAGTGTATGAAGTTACTTGAGCATACACAAGAGACAATGAAACATATGAGAGTTTAAAGGTGAAGTATATAGAGTGGTTATTATCCACTCTCTATTCCTAGACATATAAAAGGGTAAACATTATAACTTAGGTCATGATCTAACTTCAGTACCATGGTTGCCAGTCATGTCATAGATTGAGAGAGTTACTTGGTCAGTTCACTATCTTGACATGTCATAGTATTGCCTTGGTAGTCCCTATATACCATTTTACCTATTTTAAAGATTTAGTTAAGTGTTATTTTAATTTTCAAACATGCCTATATGGTCTTTGATCACTCTAAAAATTCCTCAACATGTAAAATATGCAATGATGAGGACAAACTAAGAAGGCAGTTTAGCAGAAGCTTAAATACACCTTGTTCCTACTTGATCATCATAGGCATGCATATTATCAAGCCTTAAATAAAAATTATAGGAGGTTTATTTAGGCCTAATTAATATTTTATTAATCATTAAGGTCTTTTATATTTATTAGCATGGTCATTCAATTTATATACCCCCTTTTAAGGTCATATATTTGAGCATAGTCAATGGTTTTTATCATAATGAGTTGTAATTTAGTCTTGACAAACAAATAAACCACCCCCCACACCTTAGTGGACCTTATTAACTTCATCAAGCCATCATAAAATGGTTACATGATTCATTTAGATCCACTATCACCATAGTCAATGCCAATTCCTCCAAAAAGGGGCCCACACATGCTAAATTATGACTCTTTAGCTCCCTTGGTTCATACCACCAAGTTAAAAGTGTTTTTTTTCCATTATTTTCCCTCCACAACACCTAATATCAATATTTTATGTCTAAACTAAGCAGAATTTATAGGAAAAATAATAGTTTATATAATTTCCTTTAATAGTATGGATCCATACTATACAACTTCACCAAAGTAGAGACATTATTTTGTATAGGGAGGTTGAAGATATATAATGGTGAAGGGAGTAGTGTTTTTTAGTGTCTTAAGAGCTCAAAACTATTCCATCTCTACTTTAGGTTCATTGGTAGGTTCAAATGACTCCTTAGGTTCATGTTCATACCATACAGAGGAGATAGAGTGGTGACCCAAGCTTCTAACCATTGAAAGTATACTCTAGATACTTATACCCATGGGCATTTATCTAGGTAGCATATTCCTATCCTTTATGAGCATGCCTTAAGAAGTTAAGTAACCTCTATGCACCTCTCATGTACATAGGCCCATTTAAACTCAATAGTTTTTAGAAGAATTTACTTTATCTATTAAAACCAATCGTAGATCTCATTTTCTCAAGTCTTATAGATTCTTTCCATGAAAATTTTGAAATTTAACTCACACGTGTGAACTTACATGGCTTGAAAATCATCATGACTAGTACATGTGTATAGTATGTAGGTTAGTTTGTGTAAAGGATAGAGTTTTGATGCCTTCCTTAGAGGTTATAGACAAGATGGAATAGTTTCAAAAGTGTTTCAAGGATTATAATTCCTTCTTGCTCAGATGAAAGTTCAATGCCCTCTTGTTACCTTAGAGTACCTTAAGAAAATAAGTTTTTTGCATATGTGAAGATTATTATATGATAAGAATGTGTATGTTTAAAGAACACTTGCAGAGCTCCAATGTAACCCAAGGATATGAAAAGGATATTTTGAAGTGATGATGGATCACCTTCATACCCTTGAGAATGAAATTTTGACCCCCCAAAATGACTTCACAAGCCTACATACCACCTTCTTTGTCTCCAAGTCACTCAGTCATATTTAGCAAGGTTTAAGGTTTTTTATGAAAGTTAAGGTATGTTTGAGTGTCTGAGGTTTCATTTTGAGACTGCATATACCTCACTTTTGCCACCAAACTTCCATGTTTGCTTAGTCATGTATTATAAGGTCTATAGAGTTTATTTGGATTGGTCTTAAGAGAAGTATTGTATCTATTTCATGTCATCTTCACACTTGTGTTGTTTCACTATGTTTTTAATACCATATCACTATATTACCCAATGTTTCCATATACATCCCACTCCATATGTCTCCATTTTCACCCTTCTTCATTCATCTGCCCTTCTCCCCAAGGTTTGATCATGCCAAGGTGACCTCCATGATTCATTAGAATCATTAGGAGCATTAAAAACATTAGATATTGGACCTATATGGTCATAAATTAATCTAAGAGTGTAAAATGTGCACCTAGAGCCAACCTTTAAGGTTACTATAGTAGGGTCTCAAGAGGCACTATGTGAACCATAAAAGACATGAAGGTTGGTATGAGTATCATGGAATATACATTATAAAAGGGTTGAATTTTGATATGAGCCACTTATTCCATGGATTTAAATAACTATACAAGTCACCTTCATCTTATATAGGCTTGGTAATGAAACCCTACAAACAATCATAATGAAAGGTGGTTATAAGTGACATCACTAATCTATGTTAGTGATTCTAGATTATCTAATCCACGAAGCAAAGTATAAATAAGGGGGAGTGAGTTTTGAATCTTCAAGAGTGTAAAATTTATGGCCATTACCACTAAGGATACATCATGACACCAACACAATCATGAGACCACACAATCATATGCAAATGAAAGACTTAAGTTTGAGTGAAGGATAGGGTATGTAAGAAAGGTGTTGGGAAAATATCACTTGGGAATGGTGATCACTATAATCAAATTATAATCACCTATTATTGTCAAAAACACATATATATTCAATTCTACATTCTATATTCATAATTTGCATGCTTGAGTGCACAATCAATAGGGAGTTTGGAGCTAGTTTTGGCCAAAATGGTGGTTTGGGACCCTTAAAGCATAGACAAGAACCCAAAATTGTTTAAAATGTTTATCATTAACTATTAAATAGAATCATATGGTCAATTTTTATTAAAAAAATAAGGGTTATACCCATTTTTTTGACATATACCAAGGCTTGTCTATTATAGTCACTAAGTGAGTTGAAGGTGCACTCATGTTATATGAGGTTTGTAGTTAATATGGAACCCCTCGAATGGTATTATTTAAATATAAGATACTTTTTAATGGGAAAAAAACCAAATAATAAGGTCTAACACCCATATTTTCATTCAAAATCCTTGGAGATGGGCTAACATAGTTAAGCACATAGGCTTACACACAGACTATAGTTCCATTTTGAGGTTCCTTCAAGCTAATATGACTAGTTTAATGTATAATATAAGATGTGTGATGGTTTTTGAGACCCAAAAATAATGTTTAAAATGATAATAGGTGGAAAAAGTGATCATAGTACCTTTAAACCTTGATTGAGCCAACCCATCTATACACAGTCAGTTTAAGGACCATCTTCACATGCTCACTCACTTCACCACATGCATGATCAAGGCCCAATCTCATAGGGAAGTTTAATAATCCCTATGTAATAAATATCCATGTTATATTTATTATCATTTTGGGGATATTATTTATAAATGAACATTACTAAAATAAGAGCTTAAAATTGCCTACAAACAACCCTAACCTCATCTTCTAATGCTCATATCTTCAAGCACCCTCTCATGAGAACCCAGGCCTTTTAGGAAAGATAAAGAGGTAATTACCCTAAATTCATATTATATTTGTTGTAGGTTTGGATGTCTATATTATATGAACCATTATTAACATGTTGAACATCTCAAAGCCTACACAAACCCCTAAAATGACCTGATGGTGGAATTTGACCCCAAAACCCATCCAAATGAGGAAAATTGGCCATGAAATTACCTTTAAAGTATTATGAGGTTCTATGAACACCACAATGACCCATTGGTTGGAATGTATATGGGTATAGTTATATGGAATAGATCTAAAAGTGGTAGTTTGAGCTCAAAAACTATGATATTAAGAAGATTTATGTGCACAACAAAGTTGGAGCTGGAGAATGAGTCCTAAAACATCTATTTTAGCCCTTTAGAAACCTCCCTGTTGAACTTTAGGATTGATTAAATAGGAAAAAGATGTATATGTTGGGATTCATGATTGTATGCATTCAAAGGTAGTCAAATGGTACAAACAAGATAATGATGTCATTCTATAAGGTTTATTAAGTTAATTTTAATGTCATTTATGATGTAATAATGCCTTGAAACCTTAAATTTTAGGTGAAGTTATATGGCTCAGGTCTGTAAATATACCAATCCTTAGCTTATATAATCATTATGTCATGAAAGGGTGAAGTAGAGTATAGCTTCAAGAGTTAGAGTGTTTTGAATCTTCTTGGGAGATACCATTACAATGTTTTAAAGACTTTTAGGCTAATTTAGGCCCTAGAAAGGCCATTACAATAGGCCATTCCACCTATAGACACATAAAAGTCACTAAGCAAGCATGTTTCATGCAAAAATGAAATTTCAAGTGCTCATCATAGCTTGAATATTATGCATGGGAAGTCCAAACTTTCATGGAAGGTGATAGGTCATATTGGCTTGAAATTGATGCAACTAGTTCATATATCCAAGCTCTGATCTCTATGAACTATGCTTAAGACTCCCATAAACCCTAATAGTGACCCATCTAGAGAGGTTTAAGGAAAAAATCATTATTATTCTTATAAGTTATTTATTTTACACTTGGTTCATGATAAACACTGAGAAGGACTCTTACCCATTGCTCCTAATAGTATAGAAGTGGTACAAACACTTCTTAAAGAGGCAAATTTACAAGATTTTAAACATAGATTATATTTTGGAGCCTGAGTAGGAGTCCTAAACCATGGAAAGATTAATAGTAGGACTTTTTATATTCATTTAATTTTAATATTGCTCATAGAATTGATTGAAATTATTTTTATCATCTCCATCTAAATTAGAAATTTGTGAGGTAGTCCAATTAGCCTAGTAACAAAAGGCTAATGTGTGTTTATGGGTAAATAAATCTTGAAGGATCTAAATTACAATTCATTATAGGTTATCCAAGTATTATCTAAGTCTCATTAGATTAATTTTGAGCCTAAGTTTAACTATTTGATCACTTAAAAAGTAGATATGTACAAAAAATTAGAGAACAAGCAACACATGCCTACTTAACTTATAAATAGAAGAGTGTATTAAATAAAGGGTGGTGTGAGAGAATTTATTTACCATATAAAATAATTATGAATATCACCTAGGTGATAACACACCAAAATTAAGGTCATTATGATAGGTTAAAGAGGCTACCCAACAACATGAACATTGAAGAAGAGGCTGCCCAATGCCTCAAAGAGGCCTATTAACACTCTATTAGCCATAATTAAATAACATTTGAGGGAATATTGGAATATTTAAAGCATGGTTAAGGTGTTTATTAGGAAAAATGAGGGAGTTATATTCTCCATTCACTAAGCTAGACCAATTGAATGCATGTCAACATATGAAGATTATGGATAGGTTTATTGTAATTACCAATGCCACATTGGCCTCATTAATGTCCTATCACATGATAAATTTACCTCTATTATCTTCCAAATTATATATTTAATCAAGCATTGAGCTCTTTCTTTGGCATCCCTTAGTTGAGTGTAGCAAAGCATTACCAAATTTTCCTTGTAAATTCATTTAAATCAATAAAAGATAGTTTCAGATTCTTTTTTAATGTTAATATACTATATGGGAGTTTTATTTTTATAATGTATACATTTTACCATTATCCATAGGTCTTTTCATGTACCTAAGTTCATTGCAGGTTGTATGAAGTGTTAGTAATAGGAGTTTTCTTGAAGTGTCATGGTTCATTATGTCTTGAATAGACCTATGCCTTTTGTCCTTCAAGTTGAATAATCCTATCCAACATCCATAAAAAAAATTAATTCATGAAACACCATTTAAGATTCTAATTAATCATTGTCTCCATAAATTTCATTATTAGATACTAAAGGGAATGATTAAGAGTGGATCTTTTATTGATTAATGCATCACCACTTAGAGTAGTTTCTTACATTTGTTTTCATATCTCTTTCTCTTTTTATTGTGATATGTTTAGGTATTAGAGATTATTTAATTATAAACTTAGGGTATATAGTACCATAAAATCTAGAGGTGTGACCTACACATTAGACAACCCATAGTCTAAGGTCACTCCCATCTTGGACTAGGTTTGAGGTTTGGACTTGAACACTCCTCTCCTTAGCTAGGGTGTAACCTAAAACCTCTAATAGTTATATAATTATTTGTGGGACCAATAATCAAGGGATTTTGATACTTTATTTGAAAATCTTGACATGTGGGAGGACACTTAGAAGGATGATTGTAGTCATCAACAGATTGAAGGGTAGTTTCATGCACCGAATTTATACTAGATCAGATTCAAAAGGTAAGCATATTTAGTTTATTGAATTACCATTGTACATAAAAAATATAAATAAGGTACATATTTCTAATCCAAACCCCACACCCCCCATTTCTCCCAAGTCTCTAAATCCTACAAACTCTATCCATATATACCTTGCTAAAGGTCCACCAATCCCAATGGAAAGGCCTAGAATGCAAGCCTTTATAAACATAAATGGTTGCATTAATCTTAAAATAAACCAATATGATGACATCATAGATAATTAATTTAATATTTTTCCATATTTCATAGGGGAAAACTCCACCACTCTTGTATATCACATAGCTGACATTGTAAACCTATGTTCAGTGTATAACAACACAAGAGAATGTAGCCATGAGACTCTTATCCACCTCATTGAGAGGTAAATACTTTTAATGGTATATATGTCTAAATAATACCTTAATTAATACTTGGGATGAGTTGGGTGAGTTCCTTTGTAAACATTTTGAAGATATAAGTGACCATGTGTCACTAGTTGAACAACTCACCTCAATCAAGAGGGCACCCCAATAATCTATGGTTTATTTCAATCATAGATTTGAAACTACTTTGGATATAATCCATGTTATCATAAAGACCATAACCAATTATTCATTTATATAATACCTAAGGGCCTTGAATTTATATGTTGTATTAATGATACAATCCATGGGTGGGACAACATTACTAGAGGCCTATAAAATCTATGTAAGGGAAGAAAATTGCTTGATAAAAGTAGGGAAATTAACTCCAAGATCTGTCACTCCCCTCTTTCCTAATATAAAACCTAATTCACCCACAATTTATCCATTTTTTGCTTCAAATGACCAATGACAATCTAATGATATCCAAGTAGATCAGCTTAGGAAGATTGAGGGTTTTTTGAAAGCACAAAATAATAGGTTGGTGGTCCTATAAAGGTAACAACAAACTTCTTATAGACCATATAAAAATTCCTATCAAGATCCATACCCATCTTATCCTTATAATATGCCCCTTTATCCATCAAATCACTAAGCCCAAGGTCAAATATATCATGCCAGACTATACAAAGTCTATAACTCCAATGTTACAAGAAGCTCAATGGAAATAGTGTTAACACAAAACAATCTTGCACAAGAGGGACAATGAGATAAAACATGGGGGAAATAAAATTATATGGTGATGTCAATAGGTGGATAAACATATCATAATCCTAGTTTTTAGTAGATACCTCCATTCCAAGCTCATGATTTTATGCATCCTCCACCATAAGGGCCTCTAATTCCTCATGGTGGCATGCCTACAATGACACCATCCAAAGTTCCAAGTAAAAAACAAGAAAGTGTGACCAAATTACCTAATGATACTAATTTTTTAAACTTCCAAGAGAGAGGGCATACCTTTAAACATGTAGTAGCAAACTTGGGGAAGAATACACAAAGTAAAGATTATGTGGTTGCATCCCACACAAGGGATAAAAGGAGAATGGTATATGATAGTTTAGGCCAATATAAGGTCTCTCCCATACATCCTCATGTCACTCAATAGCCTAAAACTCAAATTAAAACCATTAATACCTCTCCAACTTAGAAAACACCTCAAAAACATGGGAAATAGTAGAAGACACCATTCATTCCTCAAGTTGCTCAAGTGTCATGTGATACTTCCACTTCCAAGTTGTAGCTCAAGAGTGCCAATTCTCCATTAAATATTGTGGACTAAATGAAGAGGTAAAACATTATCATTCCTATGTTATATGATTTATCCATTGTGGGGAGGAAATATATTATACAACGAGAGATATTTAAGTTCTCTCTTATGAACAAGACAATTGACAAGGTAAGTGTAGTTTATGTCAATGATGGCCAACCTAGTCAAGTTCAAGCCCCTAAGGTTGTTAAGCCACCTCCATTTTAATTATTATTCATAATATTAGATTGTCTTATCCATAATTGTATGATAGATTATGGTGCCTCAACCTCAATCATACCTAAATCCATAATAGACAAACTAGAAATCAAGTGTGTGCCTAATGAGAAAGGTGTCTTGTAATTAGATGGTTTTACCAATAAGATAGTAGGAATCTTAAAGGACCTAAAAAAAATTCTAGCATCCTACCCCAATTTCACTATCACTCAAGATGTCATGGTTGTTGATATACCCATGTACTTTGCCCTATGCCTATCTAGGGAATTTACTACAAAGATTAGGGGTTACCTTTCCTCTAAATAGTCATATATGGTCTTTAGGACTAGATATGGGACTAGGGTCAGTATTAGGTTTGAACCTATTTTTAGGTTCCATTATGATCCCTATATGCCCAAACTTTCAAATGTAAACTATACCATACTTGATGAGGATGAAAATGTTAGTGAGAAAGAACCCAAGGATTATATTGAGGGCATCTTAGATCTATTCCTAGATGAATTGGAAAATAATAAACATGGATCTAACCATTAAAACACCATTGAGGAGGTAGACATATGGGTGTAATGTATGCATGTTGAAGGGACTGTTATTCCTAGTCTCACAAACTCAACTCAAGAGTATGAAGGCATATAGACCTTATTATTTGTTGGTTCAAGGTCAAATAATGGTAGTGGGATGAAGTGATATTGGCTTCCCATTCAAATTAGAAGTATTACTTAGCTACAAGGTTCTAATTAGTAGCACTTTAAACATAACTAAGTATGAAGCCCTTCTACATGGGTTGCAAGAAGAAATATGTAGAGGCATCAAACTCTTGAAAGTAAAAGGTGATAGTGAACTTGTAGTAAAACAAGTAAGGTGTTTTAGTAAAGTAAATAACCATCTATTGAAGGCCTAAAAACACTGAGTATGGGAACTTCTAGAGGAATTCTTATCATTTGACATATAGTCCATACCAAGAGAATCTAAACACTATGTAAATAGGCTTGTAGCCATTGGATCTCAATATGATATTATAGATGGAGAAAATGGAACTCAAGGTCAATCCCAAATCAAGGTCATATGCATTCCATATATATATATAATAATGAGGTAAGTTGGTAGGTCTTTGACAGTGATGAATAAATTCTATGTTTTTTCATGTAAGAGGTAGAATTCTACCATAAGAATCAAGGTAAGTTTCAACACCAATTTGATGATCAGATGGTGTAACTAAGGTATAATAAGTTTCTTAAAGGACTATTGAAATTAGAGAGCCTCTTCAATGAAGATAATAATATGAGAAGAGACAAGGTAGGTATCTCGACTAAGGAAGATTGTTATGAGAGGGTAGCAATCTTTAAGGATAAGCTATTAAAATTGGGAAAAGTAAACACAAAAAAAGAGACGAATTCCTTAATTTACATTTCCCAAGAGTATGCAAATGTTTTTTTTCATGGGAGTACCTTGATTTGAAGGTATTTGACCCCAAACTTTCCCCACATACTATAAAATTGGAAAGTAATGTAAAACTAGTAAGACAAAAACAAAGGCCTGTCAATTGAGAGAACTAATGAGAAGGGAATCATTAAAATTAATTGAGTCAAAGTTAATAGTCCCCATCAATCATTCCTCATGGGTATAAAACATTGTACCTATGAGGAAGAAGAATGGATAAATATGCATATGTGTTGACTTTAGAGACCTTAATAAGGTGTCTTTAAGGGACCACTACCCACTTCCCTCAATGGATCAGATAATTTAAAAGGTTTCATGATCTTAGAGGATATCCTTACTTGATGGTTAATCTAATTACAATTAGATATTTTTCAAGGAGGAGGATAGGTATATGGCTACCTTCACTATAAAGTGAGGCACTTATGCATACATGAAAATTCCCTTTGGATTTTCCAATGCAGTGGAAAATTTCTAAAGGGTAATGGATGTTGCCTTTGAGGGGTTGATAAATGAAATTGTGGTCATATACCTTAATTACATCACTATATTATCAAAGGATCTAGTAGACCACATGACTCACTTGAAATTGGTCTTTGATAGATATAGGTAGTTTGGAGTGTCATTGAATCCTAATAAATGTATCTTTTTAGTTTATGAGGATAGTGTATGCATAATTTAGTGTCAAAGGATGGTTTTTCTATATACCTTGAGATATTTTAATCCATCATAGCCTTACCCTTGCCAAAGAATAATAAAGGTTTATAGATATTTTTAGAGAAGATCAAATTCATAATGAGGTTTATCCCAGGGTTTGTAGAGTTGATCAAGCCTCTTACTCACATGCTAAGGAAACACAAGGAGTTAAAATTGGGAAAGAAAGGTAAGAGGATTTTTTATTCCATAAAATAGGCCATATCACATTCCCCTACACTTCTTAATCTTGATTTTATAAAAGAGTTTTAATTATATGATTTATCTACATCAGATGTAATTTTGGTTATGCTTATACAATAAAATAGTGAAAGCCTAGAACAACCTGTTACCTTCTTCAATTAGGCCTTAAAGGGATATGAGAAAATATATAGATTTTTAGATAAGAATGTAATTTATATGATGAGAGGATTGAAAAATTTTAGGCACAATATGTCAAACAACAAGTTCATAGTCATGGTGGTACACCCAAACATCAAAGAATTCATACTCAATAGAGATATTAGTGAGAATAGAGTTGGGTGGGTAAAAAAATGTATGGAATATGAACTTGAGGTGAGAGTGATAAAGATTATCATATTTATATTTTTATGTGATCATATTTTGATAGAGATAAGAGAATAAAAAGACCAAGTGTTGGTAGTCCATGGCAGTTAGTAGTCAGTTATAAGCAACACCCCTCTCAGCTGAACCTATGATGTGATTAGATTACTTCAAACAGGCCAATTTCTTATAGGATTGGGTAGGGAAAAAAGGAGGAACTTTAGTTTGAAAACTATACCCTATGTCTTGATATATGGAGTGATTTTTAAGAAAGACATAGGAAGCCTACTTTAGAGATGTTAAAGTATGCCAAGTGGACAAGTTGCTTGAACAATTTCATGATGGTATTATTGTGGTAACTTTCCTACCAAGACCAAAACATCCAAAATCATTATATTTGGGTAATTTTGGGCTATATTTTTTATATATTCACATAGTTGGGTGAGGAAGTGTTCAAAATTTTCCATGTTTACAAGCAAGCAGAAGTTAGCTTCTATTCTTTTATAGAAAATACAAGTTGAAAAACCCTTCATGTAGTGGGGATTGGATTTCATAGGGATGATACATCCCCTTCTAGTTCTAGACATAAGTGGGTCATCACAACCACTAACTATTTTACAAGGTGGGTGGAATTAGCTTCTCTCAAAGAAGACAATGAGAATTCTATCCTAGAGTTTTATGACAACCTAGTGACTAGGTTTGGTGTACCTTCAAAATTCTTCTCTAATAATTATTTGGCCTTCAATAGTACCAATATCTATGATTGGGATATTAGACATGGTGATGAGGCCAGGATATGCCCAATAAATGTATAATAAATGACCTCATCTTACTCTCTCTATTTATTAAGTTTGATTGAATTTTTTAACTTTTATTTTGATCTGAGATGAGTTATGATGTAATTATCCATATTTTGTTGATTGTGATTCTAACATTTAAAACACCTATAATTCCTAACAAGTGTGTTGGAAAATTCAAGTTTTGAAATACAATGGGTCATCATCAAGCTAAAGAACAAATATGAAGTGAATTGCATATTTATGGAAGCATTGGAATCAATTCAGTTTAGTTTTAGAACTCCACCATACTATTTCAAGTTGTCACATTTTTAGACTTAGCTCTAAAACTCTATATTTAAGCTCCAAAATTATTTGAATTAGCTCCAGTACTCCTGTAGATAAGCTCTAGAACTTTCATGGATAGATATGGAACTAATAAGAATCTATTCCAAATGATTGATGATCTATCAGGTCAATGATCCCATTAAATCAGGAGTAGATTCCCGATTTCTATATTTGTAGATCTAAGACATTTATCACATAGCTGGACAGCCAGCCATATCTTGATTCAACATCTATTATGGGTATGATTCAGTTCCATCGTATCTATGAAATAGTTACAGCCATCAAAGCATCTATATATACAAACCTAGGAATTTAGGAAGTAATAGAAAATCATTGAAGAATAGAGAGAGAAAAGAATATATTAGTACATTTTTGTAATACAGAACATTTTATCAATGAAATAGCCATTTTTTTCGAAAGCAAATTAAATTGTTCAATCTTATTTCTAGGCGGAGTAAGGGCCCACTCCTCCAAAGAACCAAGATCTTCATTTTTTGTCATTATTTATATTTTATTCGCAAAAGCAAATAGGTAACTCTGTTAAATTTATAAATTCTTCCAACTCTTTAAAGTTAAAATTGGTTGTAAATTTGTTCCTGCATGCATTTTAAATTAAATTCTCATTTCTTTACAATCATTTCCAACAATCTATTTCATTCTAAAAAAGTATGTTTATTTCCAGCAAACTATTTCATTCTACAAAAGTGTGTTTATTTTCAGTGATCTATTTCATTTCTGCAACATGTGTCTACTTCTAGCAAATTTGCATAGTTTGATTCCAATAAGGTTTTAACCAAGAAGTCCTCAAGACATTAAAAATGCCCCAAAACAAAAAGAAAAAAAATACAAATACCTACAATCAATTACTAAATCACTACGATTCTTCTTGTTGCATATATCTTTAGACACACCACTAGTTAAATATGAATCAATAGAAAGTTGATTAAATGAAAGGAATGATGACACCCAACATTTTTGGCACCATTGTTGGGGACTCACTAGTTGGAATTTTCTAATTACATGTCAACAAGAGCAACAATCACTCATTTAGTAATTAAAGAAATTTTCCCTAATTTATGAGTAGATCATGAGACTCCAAGGGTATATTTCTCCACAAAATATCTAAACAATAATTTCCATCATACTCTAGTTTAAGAAAAGACATTGAGCAAGAATTGGAGGCACCATTATCTCCTACAAGACAAGAAGTAAAATTGCCATTTTTGGAATTTTTGGATCAGTCACTAGAATCAAGTAGAACCTTAGGGAGAAGGATTATTTCTCAAGATCCATTGAGGGAAAGTTTTGATTCTCAATTTATTAGTCAACCTCCTACTCCTGAATTTTCACCATCCCCAAAATAGACCACATACCACATTGACTGGGAGAAGGGACTAGAAAATAATAGAGAGATGGCACGAGAAGCTGAAAGATAACCTGAGAGAACCTTTACCTATCCCATTCAGATTGAGGATGATGAAACCACTATGAAAAACATTTCACCTGCACACTTTCCCACATTTATAGGAATGTCATCTAAGGATCTTGACTAGTTTTTGTTTGAGTTCAAAGTACTATGTCAGACTTATGTTTACAAGATAGATAATCAAAAACTAAATTTATTTCCATCTACTTTGAAGGATGTAGCAATGAGGTGGTTTATGGGATTAACATCTAATTATATTACCAATTAGGAACAAATGGAAACTATCTTCCTAGACAAATATCAATATTATTGTAGAGGAAGAAATTGAAAGGAAGAATTTTTCAAAATCAAACAGGAAGAAGATGAAAATATGGAAGACTATTTAGATAGATTCTTCTTTGTGAGTAAAAGGTGTGGATTTGTACTTCAAGAAGATTTAATTAAAACCATTTTTATCAAAGGTATGGATGATGAATCTAGGGAAACCCTTGATTTAATTGGTGGAGGAAACATTTCTCAATTAAGAATAGAAAAAATTATAGAAATTTGTAGAAACTATTCAAGGACAAGGGGTGGACCTAGAAAGGGGAAAATGGTTAAAAATTCAAATCTAGATATGAACAAATTGATGGATGAATTGGAAAACATTAAAATAGACATATTAGTTCAATTAACCTCTACCATGGATAGATTTCAAGGTAAAGCAAATTCCCAACTTAAACCATTAGCCACGTATTGTCCTAGATGTAAGAAGAAACATGCAATAAGGGAATGTCCTTTGGATAAACTAGAAGTATGTCTTGTCTGTGAATCTAAAGAACATGATACTCACACTTGTTCTCTTCTTCCACTCATAAAAAATAAGCTCAAAAAAACCAATACATCATCCACCATAGAAGAATTAAATTTTGTTGAGATACAACCTAACCAAGGATAGTTTATGCCAAGACCAGCTCCTAATCCCTAGATGATGCCATGTGTAGCTCAAATAGTACCACAAACTTGGGGACAACCACCTTGGTCCCCTCAACCCACATGGCATCCTTAGGATTGGGAAAGTCAATCTTGGCATACTCAAGGACATCAACAACCTTGGGCTGGTCAAGGAAATCCTTATGTTTGGCCACAACCTAGATGGGGCCCTAATAATTATGTGCAAGGGAAAACATATCCAAATCAAAACCAACAAGCTATAATGGGACCTCCAACACAAAATACATAGGTTTAAAACATAATCCAAACACAAATGCTAACACAACCAGTAGAAAACCGAAGAAACAAACAAATAACTCCTGTATACAAAATAGAACTAGCAAAATTAGTTGATTTAAATACAATGGATTGTAAAAACATTCAAACCAAATCTAGAAAAATAGTTAGCAGTCCACCTGTTATAATCACTGAGATGATAGAATAAGCTAAAACCCCTAGCACAGTTACACTTAAGGAAGATGACAAAGAAAAAGATAAGGAACCAGAAAGAAATTCTACTGAGATTCCATTTCCAGAAAAACTTAAAGAAATAATAGAACTTAAGGAATCTAAATTGGTGCATGAACTAAGAAGATTGAATATTTAAATACCATTGTTACAAGAAATTAAGGATATTCTAGAGTTAAAAAAGTTAATCAAACTGTTATGTTTTAAAAACTTGGAAGAAAGAAGTAGTACCCCAGGACTATTCAGGTAGATGGGAAACTTGCTGATTTATTAGCAGGAAAACTCCTACTACCCAAATATGGAGATCCTAAAAGCCATGTTATTTTTGTTTCTATAGGGAATAATGATATACATAATGTTTTGATTGATTTGGCTACAGCTATCAATGTAATGATAGTGGACACTTCTAAAACATTACCATTATTAGGCATACAACCTACTAATACCATATTTCAGATGGCAGATCAGTCTATAGCAAAACTAGGAGTTATTGAAGATGTGGCAGTAATGGTGGAATCATGGGAATATCCAGTTGACTTCCTTATCTTAAAGCCAAAAGGTAAAACACTTAGTTATCCCATTATCTTGGGGAGACCATGGTTAGCTACAGTTGTTGCCTTAATTTATTGCAGGTCAAGTGATATGACTATTTCAAATGGTAAGAATTCTAAGCAAATTTCATTATATCCCTCTACATGACCTTTTATTGATAATCAACTAAAATTATGGGTTGATAATCTTGATATTAATAAGAAAAATCTATCTTCTTTGGCTATGATAACATTTCAAGATCATGTATGAGAAATAGACGATATGGTTAATCTTTCATTAAATGAACATCAATCATTATTGGAGTAGTCAGGATTAGCTATGGAACATGCAAAATCTATTTTGGAACCATCATAGTTAGTTTTAGAACCACACCAATTCTCTGCAAATGAAGATAATTTCACTCCAGAGGAACACAATTTCTCTAAGTGAGAGGAAGGATCTGTAGCTTCAGCTTTACAAATATTAGGAGATGATGAGGAAGTTTTGGAAAATAGAAATACTATGCGAAGTTTGACCTATAACAAGATAAGTATCATAACTCTTCCTATTATCATTTGTCTGGCATTCTACCTCTAGGAACTTTCAAAGATGTTGCTACATATCATATGGTGTTACCACATGCTTATCCACTAAATACCTTAATGGAACCCTTTCAACAAATTAGTTCATCATATCTTAGAACCAAACATGTTGAGATTCAACCAGGAATTTTTTTGAATATTAATAGCTGGTTAAAGAACAATGAATAAGTCAAACTGTTTGATGTTTTGAAGGATCATACTAAAGCTTTTGCTTGGGGCTATAGAGATATGAAGGGAATTCATCCAAGTATTTGTACCCATCACATTTATAATAAAAAAATTAGACCAGTTAGGCAACCTCAGAGAAGGATTAATCCAGCCTTAAGGGATATAGTCAAACAAGAAATATAACAACTATTACAAGTAGGTTTTATCTACCCTATCTTAGATAGCCAGTGGGTGTCTCCTCTTACAATTGTCCCTAAAAAGAATGTAAAATGGAGAATTTGTGTTGACTATAGGGAATTGAACAAAACCACCCTAAGAGATTATTTTCCCTTGCCATTCATAGATCAAGTCTTAGACAACCTTTCAGGTAAACAATACTTTTCCTTCTTGGATGGATTTAGTGATACAATCAAATCAGAGTTGATGTTGAGGATCAAGATAAAACTACATTTACTTGTCCATGGGGTACCTTTGCTTACAGGGTATTTCCATTTGGACTATGTAATGCTCAAACAACCTTTCAAAGAGTTGTATTATCAATTTTTGTAGACCTAATAAATGACTGTGTGGAGGTATACATGGATGAATTTACTATGTATGGAGATACATTTGATGATACCTTAAAAATTTTGGACAGAGTATTAACAAGATGTGAACAACATCAATTGTCTCTTAGTCATAAGAAATGTTTGATGATGGTTAATGAAGGGATCATATTAGGGCACCATATTTCAAAAAAAGGAATTTAGGTTGACCAAAACAAAATCAAGATTATTTTAGACTTTCCTATTCCTCAAACTCCCATAGATATGAAATCATTTTTAGGACATGCTAGATACTATAGGTGCTTTCTCAAGGATTTTAGTAATATTGTTGCCCCCATGTTTAAATTTCTTACCAAGGACTATGAATTTCTTTGGGATGAACAGTGTCAACATGATTTTGAAGAAATTAAAGAGAAATTAGTAACTACCCCAATATTACAAGGACCTAATTGGGAGAAACCTTTTCACATCCAAATTGATGCCTCAAATACCTCAATTGGTGTAGTTTTGGGATAGAAAGATGAAGAAGGAAGAATGTATGCTATTTACTATCTCAGTAGAAATCTTACTCCCACTAAAAGAAATTACACTACCACTACAAAATAATTTCTCATTTTGATCTATGCAATCAATAAATTTAGACATTACATTATAGGGTACAAAATATGTGTACATACAGATCACTCAGCAATTAAATATTTAATGAAAAAACCAGTTGTTGGAGGTAGAATAATTATATGGTTATTACTTCTACAAGATTTTGATATTACTATTATGGACAATCTAGGCAAATCTAATGTGGTAGCTAATTTCTTGTCAAGATTGACCACTACAGGGGAGTAGAATCTAGTCAAGGATAACTTTCTAAATGAACAATTGTTTATTATTTTAGATAATACACCATGGTTTTTTGACATGGAAAATTATCTTTCAATAGGGAATTTTCCTCCTTCTTTCAGTAAAAATCAAATAAAAAAATTAATCAAACCCAGTGCATAGTTTAAATGGTTAAAAAGAACGCTATTTAAATGTGGTCTTAATTTGGTTTTATGCAGGTGTGTGAGAGAAGATGAAATCTTTGACATCCTTTGAGCATGTCATGATGAACCAAGTGGAGGACACTATTTAGTGAAAAGAATAGCTCACAAGATACTTGGCACTGGTTACTATTGGCCATCTTTGTACAAAGATGTGAAGAGATATATCAGGCGGTGTTATCCTTGTCAAAGGATGGGATAACCAACCATTACCAATGAAATGCCTCTGCAACCACAAGTAGTGATTGAGCCATTTGAGATATGGGGATTGGATTTTGTTGGAACCTTTAATCCTCCTTCACAAGAAAAAGATCACATTCTTGTGTGTACTAATTATGTAACAAAATGGGTAGAAGTGTAGGCTTTAACAAATGCCACTGAAGAAGCAATTGTTGATTTCCTTTGGCACAAAATTACGGTAAAGTTTGAAGCACTAAGAAGTTTACCGTCCAATATGATCCATGCCTTCATAATGTATTATCATATCAATCATAGAAAGTCATATCCCTATCACCCACAAGCAAATGGACAAGTTGAAGTAACAAATAGAGAATTAGAAAACATCCTCACTAAAATAATTGAAGCTAAAAGAAGAGATTGGGTAGAAAGACTACCTAAAGCTGTCTGGGCTTATAATACAACTTAGAAAACCACAATAGGGTTTTCACCATATGAGTTAGTCTATGGGAAAATGCCCTTGTTTCCTATTGAGTTTGAACTATAGACATTGAGGATAACAACTAAGGTGGGAATTGAATTGGATGTAGCTCAAAAGGAGTGAATCCTTCAACTCAATAAATTGGATGAATTTATAATGGAAGAACTTCACCAAATAGAGATAATCCAAGGTCAAAGGAAGCAATGGCATGATTCAAAAATCAAGTAAAGACAGTTAAAAGTAGGAGATTGGGCATTGATATTTGATTCTAAGTAACAACAATTCAAAGGCAAATAAAGAACCAGATGGTTGGGACCTTATCAAATCAAGTAGATATTTGACAATGGTTTTATCTAGTTACTTCCCATTGATGGTAGTAGAAGAATACTCTTGGTCAATGGACATAGGTTAAAACTTTGTAGGAAGCCTCCTACTAAGGATGAATTCTTGAAGCAGATTGAAGCAAACAAAGAATTTGATCATATGGAAGAACCCAACTCTTCTAGAATGATCAAATAATTAGATGAAAAGATCTAGAATAAAGGGAAGAGGATGAAAACTAGTAAATGGCATTCACTTCTTAAAAAACAAAAAAAAAATTAAAAACCAATGATGGCGGTTGATCTTCTCAAATAAATGGCTAATTCAAATAAAACTTTCTTTTTATTCTAGTTATTTTTTCTAACCATTTTTCAAGAATGATGAGTCATCATGATGGAGGAATTACATCATCAAGGATGGTAATTGTGTTTTTAACTTGTTAAAGGTTAAATTGAAAGTTTGCATGTGTGATTAGACTTCATTTAAAAGATTAGTATGATGGGTCATCTATTGTGCATCATGGTTAAATGTGAAAAATAATGAGAAGGATATTGATGATGGAATGAGTTGGTGGATAGTCATAAAGAATCATTCTTACTATTGCATCAAAAAATTAAAATCTAGCTACAAAAACATTTCAAAAGAGATACAATGAATTAGCTCCATCAGTTCTGTAGCTGAGTACAGTAGTTCCACAGTCAAAATCACTAAGTTCCACATCTGAATACAGTAATTCCACTACCAAATTCACCAAATCAACAATTGAATCTGCTAGTTTCATAGACAAAATCATTAGTTCCACCGATAAGAGAAGTAATCTTTAGCTAACTTATGTAAGATTCAAGAAAAATGAATCATGGGAATCAAAAAGAAGTTAGAACCTTAAAATGATACCCAACTCCTTGAAGATGAAGAAGTAGCAAATATCTTTCAACAAGCAGGATGGCTAGAGTTTCTAAGGAAATTTCCCAAATATAATAACCATCTAATACAGACTTGAAAGGCAAACTAGCAGAAGAAGAGAAAGAAAGGAAGGAATGGGAAGACAAATTTTATGAGGGAAATGATAAGTATAAATGTCTTATGAAAATACAAATAGTTTGTATGATAAGTGAGAAACTGCTTGCATGCAGAAGACCCTCTCCTGTTTATAACATGTTTTTAGAGGAATGATTCATTCACTGGCAGTTGGCAAGGATAACATGTGGCCTTCCACATGAAATAAAAGATAAAGCTGATTTCTCAGCTACATACTCCTTAGCCAATATAGAATAAAAAGATATTCTTTGTAAATTTTACCTCTACAATATTATGCTAGAAAGAAATAATAGGTTTTATGATCAATTTGTATGTAGGGGAAATCCAGCTTAATGCATTTGTCTCTATTCTTCAAAATCAAATTGCATGACAGGAAAGGGAGTCAAAGCATTGGTTAAAGGCTAGTTCATCTGGTTTCTATATGAGAATTCATTATGGTAACCCACTCACCTTTGCTACACATTTCCAATCCCATGCATTTAATGACAAATTTAGGGGACCTTATCTTTTCAATTTATAGAAAAGCATGGATGTCTTCACCTCTTATGAGAAGACAAATTTTGATAATATCTATGATGCATGTTTAAAAAGATGAGAATTTCTTCTGGTGGCATTGAAAAAAAGGGAAGTAATATCCCCTTCAAATTTGATCTGGAGTCTAGAAAGGGTAAAAGCTTTATGCACAATAATTCCTCAGATCAATGAAACTCCCCAGTGCATATGGATAGGCATGCAAACAAGGCCACCTCTACTTCTCACTCCCATATCTCCTTGGCAAAATAGAGAACTTCAAAATCACACTCAATTTGTAGAATGAAAAAGAAAATTAGAATTAGGAGCTGGGTATAGTACCTCTGAATAAAAGCATTGGGATATTCAGTTTCAACCATTTGATCTGAGCAATCAAATGGAATGCAGGATATACAATCCAGAATTTGAAGAGTGAAGTTTGTAAAGGGACTTACAAACAAGTAAGTATGGGGAAACGATGAGGCCAGGATATGCCTGATAAATGTATAATAAATGACCTCATCTTACTCTTTCTTTCTATTAAGTTTGATTTCATTTTGTAACTTTTATTTTGATCTAAGATGAGTTAGGATGTAATTATCCATCTTTTATTGATTTTGATTCTTACGTTTAAAAAACTTGTAATTCCTAATAAGTGTGTTGGAAAATTCAAGTTTTGCAATAAAACAGGTCATCATCATGATAAAGATCAAATATGAAGTGGATTTCATGTTTTTGGAAGCATTGGAATCAATTTAGCTTAGTTATGGAACTCCACCATACTATTTCAAGTTGTTGCATTTTCAGACTTAGCTCTGAAACTCTATATCTAAGCTCCATAATTATCTAAATAAGCTCTAGTACTCCTATAGATAAGCTCGAAAAAATTCATGGCTAGATATGGTACTAATAAGGATCTATTATAAATGGCCAATGATTTATCAGGTCAATGATCCCATTAAATCAGGAGCTAATTCCTAATTTCCATATTTGTAGATCTAAGACATTTATCACACAGCTAGACATCTAGTCATATCTTGATTCAGCATCTATTCTAGGTATGATTCAGTTCCATCACATCTATGAAACAATTACAGCCATCAAATCATCTATATGTATAGACTTGGGAATTTAGGAAGTAATAGAAAATCATTGAATAATAGAGAGAGAAAAGGATAGATTAGTACACTTTTGTAATATAGAACTTTTTATCCATGAAATAGCCATTTCTATTTTGAAAGCAAATTAAAATTTTCAATCCTATTTCTAGGCGGAGCAAGAGCCCACTCCTCCAAAGAACCAAGATCTTCATTTTTTGTCAATATTTATATTTTATTCATAAAAGCAAATAGGTAACTCTGTTAAATTTATAAATGCTTCCAACTCCTTAAAGTTATAATTTTTTGTAAATTTTTTCCTATAGGCATTTTAGATTAAATTCTCATTTTTTTACAATCATTTTCTAGAAATCTATTTCATTATGCAAAAGTGTGTTTATTTCTAGCAATCTATTTCATTTTGCAAAAGTGTGTTTATTTTCAGTGATCTATTTTATTTCTATAATGTGTGTCTACTTCTGGCAAATTTGCATAGTTTGATTCCAATAAGGTTTTCACCAAGAAGTCCTCAAGACATTAAAAATCCCCTAAAACAAAAAGAAAAAAAATACAAATACCTACAATTAATTACTAAATCGCTATGATTCTTCTTGTTGCATATAACTTTAGACACAGCCCTAGTTAAATATGAAATCAATAATAAGTTGATTAAATGAAGGGAATGATGACACCCAACACATGGAATCTACATTAGAGCATCCTCAAACTATTACCCATAGGGAAATGGACTAGCAGAATCCACAAACAACAATTTGATACAGATCATCAAAAGAACTATAGAGGATAGTCAAAGGGAATGGCATATAATATTGAAGAATGCCCTATGGGAATATAGAGTGACACCTAATAATTATAATTGAAACTCTCCATATCTCCTTGTCTATGGTAGAGAGGTAAGATTTCCCATTTCCCTTGAAATAACTACCTTAGAGCTTACTCACCAACTTGAGCTCCTAGAAGATGATATGCAAGTTAGAATGAATGAACTAAGATATCTAGAGGAGACAAGAGATAGTGACATGGACACCATGTGGTATAATCATATTCAATTCAATAAGTAATTTGAAAAAAGGTATTCCTCTAGGACATTCCAATAAGGAGATGTAGTCCTCAAGTGGGATGATAACTATGCAAAGCTAATAAAACATTGCAAATTTGATAGTCTTTAGAGTAGACCTTACATCATAATCTATTATAACAAACGCAATGCCTTTGATCTTATTAAATTTAATGGTGAGGAACTTCCCATCCCTATCAATGGGAGGTTCCTCAAGTTCTGCTATTAGTTTATTTCAGGCTCCTCTTGAACATAGGTAGATAGATCTGTCCTTTCTTTCCAAGTGCCTCTACACATGTGTTATGTTTGTTTTATTATTATTATTATTATTATTATTATTATTATTATTATTATTATTGTTGTTGTTGTTGTTGTTGTTGTGTATCATTATCTAAAGAGTATGCAAGTATAAGGTAGAGTTCATGTGTAGCCATGTTCCATTTATTGAGCCACCAAGAGCAAGTTCAACAATTTTTTTGGGTTCCTTGACTAGAAAGCTAGTTAAGCCAACTAAGTCACTAAAAATGATGGCCAATTTATAGTCTTAGACCTAGAAATGGGTCAAACTTATACCTTAGGTTATGATCTAACTTTATTACCATGGTTGCTATTCATGTCATGAGTTGAGAGGGTTGTTTTGTTAGCTCACTTTCTTATCATGTCATAGCCTTGCCTTAGCAATCCTTATATACCCTTGTAACTCTTTTTAAGCTTGATTTAAGTATGATTGTGATATTAAAACATGCCTATATGGTACTTGATCACTCTAAAGGGTCCTCAACATGTAAAATATGTAATGGTGAAGAAAAATTGATAAGGCAACTTGGTAAAATCTTAAAGATTCTATGTTCCTACTTGATCATCAGAGGTATGCTTATTCTCAAGCCTTAAAGAAATATCATAATAGGTGTATTAAGGTCAAATTTGGGTTTTATTGATCATTAAGGTATTTTATATGCATTATCATGGTGATTTAATTGATATACCCCCTTTTAAGGTCATATATTTGAGCATAGTCAATGGTTTGGTCATAATGGCATGCAATTTAAACTTGATAAACCACTAAACCACCCCACACACCTATACTAGACATAATTAACATTATCAATCCATCATTAAATGGTTTCATGATTCATTTATATCCATTAAAACCATAGTCAATGTCAATTCCTCCCAAAAATGGTCCACACATGTTAAATTAAGACTCTTCAACTCCCTTAGTTTGTACCAACAATTTCAAAGTGTTGTTCTTCCCATCCCTCCACAACACTTGCTATTAATATTTTATATCTATAACATGGAGAATTTATAGGAAAAATGAAATTTTATAAGTTACTTCAATATTACAGATTCGTACTATATGACCTAGCCCAAGAAGAGACAAGATTTTAAAGAGGGAGGTCAAAGATATCCAATGGTGAAGGGAGTAGTGTTTTCTAGTGTCTTAGGATCTTAAAACTATTCCATCTCTACTTTGAGCTCACTAGCAGGTTCAAAGGACTTCTCATGTTCATGATCATATCATACAGAGGAGAGAGAGTGAAGGTCCAAGCTCTTAAGCATGGAAGGTAAACTCAAATTTATTCCACCCACGGGCATTTTTCTTGGGAATCAATTCCTATCCTTTACGAACATTCCTTAAGAATTTAAGGAACCTCTATGCCCCTCTCATTGCACATTTAAACTTAATGTTTTTTGGAATAATTTGATTTGTTTGCTAAAACCAATCATAGATCCTATTTTATCAAGTCTTGTAGATTATTTTCATGACACTTTCAACATTTGATTCACACATGTGAGCTTACATGGCTTAAAAATCATCATGACTGGTGCCTGTATATAGTCTATAGGCAAGTTTATGTAAAGGATGGAGTTTTGATACCTTCCTTAGAGTTATAGATAAGGTGGAATATTTTTAGAGGTGTTTTAAGGATTATAATGCATTCTTTCTCATACAAAATTTTAATGCTAAGTTTTTACCTTAGAATACCTCAAGAAAAGAAGGTTTGTGCATATGTGAATGTTATTGTATGATAAGACTATGTATTGTTCAAGAACACCTATAAATCTCTAATGTAACCTAAGGATATGAAAATAATATGTTGAAGTGATGATGGATCACCTTAATACCCTTGGGAATAAACATTTGATCCCCCATAATGACTCTACAGGCCTATAAACCACTTTCTTTGTCTCCAAGTCAATCAGTCATCTTTAATAAGATTTAAGGTTTTTTATGAAAGTTAAAGTATTTCTGAGTGTCTGAGGTTTCATTTTTAGATTGTATATACCTTAGTCTTACCCAAAGTTCCATGTTTGCTTAGGTATACATTATAAGGTTTAAAGGGTTCATTTAGATTAGTCTTAATAGAAGTCTTATCTCCATTTCATGTCATTTCCACACTTGTGTTTTTACACTATGTTTTCACTACCATTACACTATATTTCCCCTATTTTCATGTCCATCCCACTTCATATGTCTCTAATACCACCCTCATACATTCATCAACCCTTTCCCCCAAGTATTGATCATGTGAATGTGACCTCCGTACTTCAATAGAACCATCAAGAGCATTGAAAAAACTAGATATTGGACCTATATGGTCATATAGTAATTTGAGAGTGTAAAATGTCCACCTACAGCCAGCCTTTAAGGTTCTTGTAGTCTTCTATCAAGAGGCACTATGTGATCCATACAAGACATGAAGATTGGTATGAGTATCATGTAATATGCATTCTAAAAGTGTTGAATGGTGATATGAGACACATATGCCATGGATTTCAAGCACTATCCATGTCACCTCATCTTATACATTCTTAGTAATAAAACCCTATAGACAGTCATATTGGAAGTTGGTTATAGGTGACATCACTAATCTAAGTTGGTGTTTATAGCTTATCTAAGCCAAGAGGAAAATTATATATAAGGGGGAGTAAGGTTCACATTGTCTAGAGTGTTAACTTGATGGACACTACCATTGAGGAGACATAATGACACCAACATAGTCATGAGACCACACAATCATATGAAAATGATAGACTTAAGTCTAAGTGAAGGATAGGTTATGTAATAATAGTGTTAGAAAACTATCCTTAGGCATGATGATCACTCTAAAAACATGATAAGCACCCCCATGGTCACAAACATCTTTAAGGAAATACTACAAGCCATATTTAGAATTTACATTAGATATATCTAACCATTAAGTTCATACCACTAAGTTAAAAGTGTTGTTTTTCCCCTATTTTCCCTCCATAACACCTAATAGTAATAGTTTAGGTCTGAAACAAGGATAATTTGTAGGAAAAATGATAATTTATAAAAGTTCCTTTAATAATACAAATTTGTGTTATACAATCTAACCCAAGCAGAGACATAATTTTAAAGAAGGAGATCAGAGATATCCAATGGTGAAAGGAGTAGTTTTTTTTTAGTGTCTTAGGAGCTCAAAACCATTTTGTCTCTACTTCAAGCTCATTGTCAAGTTAAGAAGACTCCTCAAGTTCATGCTCATACCATATAAAGGATAGAGATAGTGGGGGCCCAAGCTCCTATCCATATAAATTAGACTCAAACTTCTTCAACCCATGGTCATTTATCTAGGGATTAGCTTCCTATCCTTTCTGAACATTGCTTAAGAAGTTAAGGAACCTCTATGCCCCTCTTATCTGCACATGCACATTTGAACTCAATGGTTTTTAGAAGAATTTGCTTTGTCTGCTAAAACCAATCATATATCCTATTTTTTCAAGTCTTGTCGAGTCTTTCCATGATATTTTTAACATCTGACTCACATGTGTGAGCTTACATGGATTGAAAATAATCATGGTTGGTGCCTATTTATAGTTTGTAGGTGATTTTGTGTAAAGGATATAATTTTGATGCCTTCTTTAGAGGTTATAGAAAAGGTAGAAGAGTTATAGAGGTGTCTCAAGGATTCTAATGCCTTCTTTCTTAGATGAAAGTTAAATTCCCCTTTGTTACCTGATAATACCTCAAGAAAAGAAGGTTTGTGCATACGTGAAGGTTACTATATGACAAGACTGTGTATGGTTCAAGAACACCTATAGAGATCCAATATAACACAAGGATATGAAAATGAGATGTTAAAGTGATGATGGATCACCTTCATACCCTTGAGAATAAAATTATAACCCCACATAATGACTCCATAGGCCTATAGACCACCATATTTGTCTCCAAGTCACTAATTCATCTTTAGTAGGGTTTAAGATTTTTTATGAAATTTAAGGCATTTCTAAGTGTTTGAGGTTTTATTTTGAGACTGCATATACCTCACACCTACCCCAAAAATTCCATGTTTGATTAGGTATGCATTAGAAAGTATATAAGGTTCATTTTAATTGGTCTTAAGATAAGTATCATCTCTATTTCATGTCATTTCCACACTTTTGTTGTTTCACTATGTTTTCTCTACCATTGCACTATATTACCCTTATTTCCATGTCCATTCTACTCTATATGTCTCCACTACCACCCTCCTTCATTAATCCACCCTTTACCCCAAGTTTTGATCATGTGAAGGTGACCTTAACACTTCATTAGAACCATTAGGAGCATTGAAACCATTGGATATAGGACCTATATGGTCATACAATAATTTGAGAGTGCAAAATGTGCACCTACAACCATCCTTTAAGGTTACTATAGCAGAGTCTCAAGAGGTGCTATATGAACCATACATGGCATGAAGGTTGGTATGAGTATCATGGAATATTAATTATAAAAGATTTTAATGGTGATATGATCCACTTATGTCATGTATTTTAAGCACTATATAGGTCACCTTAATCCTATATAGTCTTGGTAAAAAACCCCTACATATAATCATAATGGAAGGTTGTTATAGGTGACATCACTAATCTATGTTAGTGTTTATAAATCATCTGAGCCAAGAGGATAATTATATATAAGGGGGAATAAGGTTCACATTATAAAGAGTGTAAACTTGATGGCCACTACCACTAAAGAGACAAAATGACACCAACACAATCATGAAACCACATAGTCATATGCAAATGAGAGACTTAAGTCAGAGTGAAGGATAGGGTATGCAAGAATGGTGTTGGAAAACTATCACCTAGGCATGATGATCACTATAATCACATGATAAACACACCCCATGGTCATAAACACCTTTAGAGGTAATGTTATAGGCCATATTCAGAATTTACATGCCGTAAAGTCATTAAGCAGTTTGAAGCTAGTTTTGGCCAAAATGGTGGTTTAGGACCCTTACAAGCATAAAAAATCCCCAAAAATTGGTAAAAATGGTTGTAATGGCCTATTAAAGAGTCTCATATGTTCACTTTGTCTATAAAATAGTGGGTATACCCACTATTTTATCTCAAACCAAGCCTTATCTATTACAGTCACTTAATGAGTTGAAGGTGCACTCATGCTATATGAGGTCTATAGATAACATGGAAACCTGAGAAGATATTGTTTAAATAATGGATATTTTTAACATCACCCAAACCCCCTTCTAAGGTGTAAGACCTAGATTTACACTTAAGATCCTTGAAGATGGGCTAACACAGTCAGGTACACAGGCTTACACACATACTATAGTGCCATTTTGATCTTCATTTAAGCTATTATGACCACTTAAATGGATAAGATAATAGCTTGAGTGTTTTTGAGACCTATAAATAAGGATATAAATTCTAATAGGTGTAGAAATTTATTAGAATGCCTTTAAACCCTACTTGAGCTAACCCATCTATACACAATTAGTTTAAGGACCATATTCACATGGTCATTCACTTCACCGCATGCATGCTCAGAGCCCAAGATCCTAGAGAAGTTTAAGAATCCATATTTACTAAATATCCATCATAGATTGATTAGCTTTTGGGGGCTAGGATTTATGAATGAACATGAAAATAAGCGTTCAAAACTACCTGTAAACAACCCTAACATCATCTTCTAATGATCATATATCTAATCACCCTCTACATGGGAACCCAACCCATTCATGAAAGATGAGTAGTTTATTACTATAAACACCCATGGAATTTGTTATAGGTTTGGATGTTCATACTCTATAAACCATCATTAAGATGGTGGGTATCTCAAACCCTGCACAAACCCTTGAAATGACTCGATGGTGGAATTTGACCCCAAAACCCATCTAAATGAGTAAATTTGACCACAAAATGACCTTTAAGCTCTTATGAGGTCCTATGAACACCAAAGTGACCCATTGGTTAGAATGTGTAGGAGTAAAGTTGTATGGAATAGACCTAAAAGTGTCAGTTTGAGCTCAAAAATAAGGATATTGAGAAGGTTTATCTGCATAATGAAGTTATAGTGGGAGAATGAGTCCTAAAACATCTATTTGATCCTTTAAAAAATCTCCATGTTGACCTTTATGATTTAATCAGTAGATAAAAGATGTAAATGTTGGGATTCATGATTGTATGCAATTAAAGGTAATCAAATGGTGTAACCAAGTGGATGATGTCATTCCATGATGTTTATAAATGAAATTTTCATGTCATATATAATGCAATAATTCCTTGAAACCTTTGATTTTAAGCCAAGGTTCATGGCTTAGGTCTTCAGATAGACCAATCCTTAGCTTACATGATCACTATGTCATGAAAGGGTGAAACAAAGTATAGCTTGAAGAGTTAGAGTGTTTTGAATCTTCTTAGGAGAGACCATTACAATGTTTTAAATCCCTTTTTTATAATTTATGGCCTGGAGAGGCCACTAAAGTAGTCCATTCCACTTACAGACACACAAAAGTCACTAAACAAGCATGTTCCACACATAAAAGGCAATTTCAAGTGCTCGTCATAGCTTGAATCTTATGCATGGGGAGTCCAACCATTCATGTAATGTGATAGGGAATATTGGGTTAAAATTGGTGAAACTAGTTTAGATATCCAATATTTGAGCTCTATGAACCATGCCTAAGATTCTTAAACACCCTTAAACTTCCCTTAAATCCTAATAGTGACTTGTTTAGAGAGGTTTGGATAAAAATACATTATTATGCTCATAAGTTGTTTTTTATTACACTTAGATCATGACAACAACTCATAAGATCCCATTCCCATGGATCATAATGGTATAAAAGCAATACAAACACTTCTTGAAGAGGCATATTTTAGGGGTTTTAGACATAAATTATATTATAGAGCCTAAAGAGGAGTTCTAAACCATGGTAAGAGTAAGATTAAGAATTTTTCTATTCATTAAATTTAATTATGTCTCATGTAATTGATTGAAAGAGTCCTTAGCATCTCCATCTAAATTTTCAATCTATAAGCCAATCAAATTAGTCTAGTAATGCAAGGACAATGCGTGTTTGTAGGTAAATAACTCTTAAAGGATCTCAATGCCAACACACTAGAGGTTATCCAAGGATCACCTATGTCTCATCATATGAATTTGTATCCTAAGTTTAATTGTTTGATCACTTAAATAATGGATATGAACAATAAATTGGACAACAAGCAACTCATGCCTACTTATCTTACAAATGGAAGAGTCTAGCAAGAAAAGGGTGGTGTGTGAGCATTAATTGACCATCTCCAAGAATTATAACTATCACCTAGGTGAGTAAACACCAAAACTAAGGCCATTATGATAGGTCAAATATAGTTTCATGAAAAATTCAACATGCATGTTGAAGGAGATGCTTCTTAACACCTCAATGAGACCTATTAACACTATATTAGCCTTAAATAACTTACATTAGAGGGAATATTGGGATATTTAAATCATGGTTAGGGTATTCATAAGGAAAAATTACGGATTTACAAACTCTATACACTAAGGTGGAACCATTAAATAAATTTCAATACATGAAGATTATGGATAGGTTTACTATGATTAATAACATCACATTAGCCTCATTCATGGCCTCTCCCATGATAAATATCTCTCTTCTCTCCCAATTTATCTATTTAAGTAAGCATTGATCTCTTACTTTGGCATCCATCAACTAGGTGTAGTAAAGCTATGACAAAATTACCTTATAAACTCTTTTGAATCAATAGAAGATAGTTTTAGATTCTTGTTAAATGTTAGTGTACTCTATAGGAGTTTGATTTACATAGTGTTTCATCTTACTATCATCTATAGGTCCTTTTATGTACCTAGATACAAGTTTGAGTTCATTTTAGGTTATATGAACTATAATAAGTAGGAGTTTTCTTGATGTTCCATGGGTTTATTGTGTCTTTATCAAACCTATGCCTTTTATCCTTCAAGTTGTATAATCCTATCCAACCTACATAAAAAACATTCATGATTGTAACACCATTGAAGAGTTTGATTAATAATTTTCTCCACTAGGTTCATTAGTAGATTCCAAAGGTAATGATTAAGAGTGGATCTATCATCGATTGGTGCATAACCACTTAGAGTAATTTATTGCATTAGTTTTCATAATTCTTTCCCTTTTTCTTGTGATAAGTTTAGGTCTTAGATAGCATTAAATTATCAAATTAGGGGAGATAGCACCATAAAATATAGAGGTGTGACCTACACATTATGCAACCCATAGTCTAAGGTCATCCCCATGTTGGACTAGGTTTGAGGTTTGGTCTTTCACACTCCTCTCTTCTATTAGGACATAACCTAGAACTTCTAATAATGGCTATAAGGTTAAATTCAAGGCATAATAAGACTTGTTGGTTAAGGATTAGAAAGAAAGAAGAGAGATGGTGGATAGATGATGTAACATGATTAGTTTTCATGAAATGAGTGAGAAAGTGAGCATTGATTAAGGTGATTAAGGTTTTATTAAATATGTGCATGAAGTTTTATATCAAGGTTTGTAAAACAGGCTTGAAAAAGTGTTTCAAGGTTTCTCAAGAGCACAAAAAAAAGAGTGGTCTACTCAAGAAGGTTTTCTCAGTTTTCATTGGCATGTGAAGATTCTACATGAGATCTTAATATATTCATGGTAAATGAGGAAAGGTTATATCTCAAATTTATAATCTTTATTTTATATAAAGAGGAGATAAGTGTTATAAATGATTATTAAGACTAGAAGTTGGTCTAAGCCCTCATAAAATCCTGACTATGACTCGATGTTGAAGATATTATTCTAAATATCTCATAATGGTTTTATATTATTAGAAAAGTTTTTAGAGTTTGAATTCAACTCTCCTAATCATCTACAAGTGTGATTGGTTTCCGAGGTAAGTGAGTAGACCCTATAAAAAATGATTATCTTTCAAATATTCTTTATATAAGATAGAGTTGATCGAGTTAAAGTTGATAAGTGGATGAAGATAAAAGTGTGAGACTTGTATTTATTGTTAATTAATATTTATATATAGTGTCTAAATCTTAATTTTAAAATATTTGTGATCTAAGTTGGCTAGTCATTGAATAGCCCTTGTGTTGTAGATAGTAAGAAAATCAGACAGAAGTAAGAAGATGTTTCTTGATGTGTTTTCATGTAAGAATGATGCCTTAAAATGTATGATGACTTTATTGGGTCTTAAATGACCTATACATCCTTTAAAAAACCTTGTAAATTAGTGTAAGAGGCTAAAACATTGAATCAAAATGGCTTATCTGGCTGAGTAGAGTCTATAAGAGAGAAGGTCAGTAGATCAGTCTATAAGACTAGTAGTTTTCATTATATTTCATGATCTAATTGATTGAGGTTGCTCTAATAATGTTATAATATCCTATTCTTGAATTTAAATCCCTTGAATATATTCAATGATGTGTCATATGTTCATGTTTTCTTGACTATGTTTGGAGTTAATTGGTAGTTCTAAGTGATCATCATATAGAGAAGTGTTTGAGCCTATTTACCTTAAGTTGAAGCATAATATAAAGTTTTTGATTTCCTTAAGGTCATGAGGTTATTAAATATTTAATTTTTTTCCATGTTTTTTTGGAAAAATTGAGTATATGCCTTAGGTGTTCAAGATAGAGTTTATGTATATATACAAGCCTTTTATATACAATGATTTGAGTAAGGGTTCAAGTGGTGATTGGACCTAAAAGGTGTTGTAGACCAAAATTTAAGTTGGATAAGGGATATTGGATTGTATTATGATGTGTTCATTCTATGTTAAGTTTTCTCATATGATTTAATAAATATCAAAGGGTAATGTGTTGTTAAGAAGACCTTTTAGGTCTCCATAAGCCTAAAAGAGGAGTAAGGGCTAATTGATGTATGGCTGACCTATTATATTGATTGATTAATGATTAAGGCATGTTATTTTAATATTATAATACCTATTCATGGATAAACTAATTTATTTGAATATGTAGCTGACCTAGAAGGATATTATCAAGTAACTTATATAAAAGCAAGGCAATTATGCCTATTTTGGGTGTGCTTAGAGAGTGAGAGTATATCATGATAAGTGAATGATATATATAATTTGTGAGTAAAAATATGTCATCAAAAAACATAATTTAATTTTTATTAATATCTAATAAAGGTGTTTGATATGAGGATCAAGGTCAAAAGGCCTAATCAAGCCATGAATAGGGCTAGTTGGGTGAACAAGGTTGAAGGTCAGCTTGAGAGGGACTAAAGTGAGTGAAGAGATGAAATATTATATCATCATATATTACATAATCAAAAATTGTTTTTTAATTTGATATTATATTCAAGTGATTGAGTTAGTATTGAGTTATCTAAGGGTTTGGTGCCTCCTTATAACTTGGTGTTTGATAAAGCCTAGCTGAGTTGGTGTTGAGCTAGTTAGTGTTCGTGTTCCATGTGAAGTTGGTGCTTCACTAAAAATTGATTTTTGTCTTATATTACTGTAGTAAATTTTCTTAATTAGTGTTATTTCTACCCCTAGAGGGTTTCCCACGTATATTTTATATTCATGTGTTTCATTCTCTTGTGATTGTATGCTTGTGCTTGTTATAGTGGTTCATGTATGTTAAGTGGAATTGAATGAAAAGTTTTTAAATATTGATTCACCACCCCTCATTCATCTTATTTATATCAATTTCAATGAATCTCCATTTTTTCCAACTTTACCTAGCACCTTGGTTTGGTTGTTTGGATTATGATTTTGGCATGGTAACATTACTAGGAAAGGCTTCTTGCATCTATTTGAGAATAATAACTTTACAAAAAAAAAAAAAAAATTGATCAATATGTAAGGCCTTGTATTTATATCTTTCAAAGATAACTCTCACCTAAGGTGAGTTGAAGTGGATTTTAAACATGGAATGAGTTAAAACTAACCCTAGGTGACTTAAGGCTAACTATAATTGAGTTAAAAAGGTGTTTTGTGATTATTATTTTCAATTAATAGGCATGGATATCAAATTAGACATTTTTAGATATTTGTGAGAGCTTGACAACTCATAAAGGCAATGATGAAGAGGCTTGATATTTTGAATTATTGAATTTCCTTTTTTATATATTCATTAATTAAAAATGGATTATTTAGATAATAATTTAATATAGTTTAATTATATGATTCATTTTGATTAGAATTTTAGATATTTTAATAATTGTTCATGTGCCCTACTTAATGGGTCCCTAGGTCAAACTACCAGTTTGTTAGGTCATAAGGTGACTGAGGATGAATATGTGAGAGGTTATTATTGTGTATAGGATATTACCCCAAATAAGGATGCCTCATCATGATTTTAAATATAAATGAATGGTTTGTATACAAAATTTGGATGTTGAATGAATCTTAGGCTTAATTTGTAATGTTTGGTAGAAATCAGTCTGAAGTCTGATTAGGAGCTAGTTATGGCTAGAATGGGGTCTCTACAATTTGTCCCTATTTGGGAAGGCATTTTAATCTATATCCATAGTAACATATTATCAAATAATGAAAATTTCATGTATGCCTATTTCCCCATCAAGTGATGGATGAGACCTAGATGCCCCCTTGAGGGAGAGATCAATGAATAAGGTTAATGATCAATCCCTCAAAAGAAGGAAAATAGTGGGACCCAAAGGTAAAAAAGGGTGAAAAAGATTGACTTGCCCAAAGGAAGTTATAATTAGTGGCATAGTGAGATTCCCCAACAGGGTAGATAGAAAGGATGATTTGTCCAAAGGTAGTTATAATCATCACATTAACTAGGTAAAAAGATAATGATTATCTCAAAGGTGGTTATAATCATTAGTAAAATAAAATCAATGATTTGTATAAAGGTGGTTATACTCATTAACAAAATAAAAACATGCCCCTATTGGGTAGATAGAGATAATTATTTACCCAGAGGTGGTTATAATCATTAGCATCTAGATAGGTCAAAATACAATGATTTTCCAAAAGGTAGTTATAATCAATGGTACTATGGTGTGAAACAATATGGAAATTTAGAAAAAGGGGAAATACATACTGAATTCATACTCATAGAGTAAGAGTAAGACATTACATAGGATAAAGATGAATTTGGGAAACCTTCTAGGTTGGAAATGCACATTCTAACTAACAAGGATTAAAATTCATTCATGATTTAATTACTCTATATTTGGGTAATATTTAGATATGGAGGGAATTTTTAAGTGACCAAGGAGAAATATCATGGCATAATTTCTTGTAATATTTATTGAACTATTTTTTGTTGTATCACATAATTTATAGGTATCATGATATAAAACATGATGATAACCTAGAAAAAATATATAGAAGGATTGACACAATCCAATAAACAACTAAAAACAATGCACCAATGAAAAAAATATGATGACAATATTGATGTATGAATATGGATAGACTTAAGTATAATGCACAAGGAATCACCTAATGAGCACATGTTTACTAATTCAAGGCACAATAATTAAAGAAGAAAAATAGGTAAACAAGTAAACAAATAGGAAGATAAAACATGAATAAATAAAAATCACACCAAAACACCAAGAAACAAAAGTGAAAAAAACAATAAAAACAACTTAAAATAAACACAAATAATGGTTAATCACAATATAAGTGTAAATAAAAAACAAATTATTCATGCACATGTAATAAAGGTGTTACTCTTGGTGAAATGGTGACCCCTAAGCAAGATAGCAACAACGAATGTATAATAATGTAATAATAATGGCACAAGGTTGCCCTTAGGATATAGAGAGACAATGACACATAAGATGATAGAAATTACCCTTAGGTTATATGAGACAATGAAATAAATAAATGAAATGGGTGAAATAGAAGAAAAGCAAGGGGTAGCCAAGATGAATCCAGATGCACTAGTCAAATGGATGCTACCTACATAATATCATGGATGTAAGTTCCAACATAAACTTTAGGCCAAATGTATTTATCTCAATATATGAGATAGAAGAAAATTGATGATTGATAAAAACATGATTGGTGTGCAAAGGACTGTGGCAACGGTATTACAAAATGGTAAGAGCATTACAAATAGAGAATACACACAAAATGGATAGATCATGATACTAAGGCCAATAAATATGGGGAAAGTAAAAGATAAGTGGTTGCTTGTGAAATATCTAGGAGTCCCAAAATCCTAAAGGCCAAAAAGTGGTTAAAAAATAAAATAAGGTGCATTTGAGCTAACCCAAGATACCCCTTATATCCAAGTGATACCTACATATTCTATGTAAACCTTAGGTTAATGTAGTTCTTTGAAAATGGGAGGAAAAAGACCAAGGTGGTTTTAAACATAAAATAAATAAAAAAGATGGCCCATACCAAAAATTTTGATAGCTTTATATCTCATATGGAAATTCTAAGCCAATTTTCATTATTTTATGATTTTTGTGATTTTCTAGGTCTATTAAAAAAAATTGGAATTTTATAAGCATCTCAACTCAATTGAGAATTATTAAATAATAATTAATCTAACTCAAAAAATGGTAAGAGAATGGTTTAGGGTTCTCACAAAATGGTGAGAATGTCCAAACTAAAGTTGCTTACAAAACAATGAGAGTACGACAAAGGGGTGACTAAGCTGACCTCAACATGAATCAAGAATTGCCTATATAGTCCCAATGGGACCTAAAGTCACTATAATTTTGCCTTATAGTGAATGAATCCTACTAGGTAGTATCAATTTCATGAATTAGGGAAATGACATAGTATAACATAGGAATGGTAAGGTGATACGATAATGGATGGTAAAGGTTTTATTCCTAATTCACCCATAGGTGGTTATAATTAGGTAACAATGACATAGGTTAATGATACTAGTTTTCCAAAAGGAAAATATAATTAGTATCATAGAATGGGACACTAATTTTCCCAAATGTGGTTATAATTAGTAAAACTCATAAGGAAATGAAATAAAAAATGAAGGATGCAACTTCCAAACCACTATAATATTGGTCCAAGATACTACCTATATCTAGAATACTTAATCAACTATTGAGAATTGATCTAAATACCTTTGCTCAAGGTGCCTAAAAAATGAATGGAATAGAACCAAGGTTAAAGGGTTAGGAAGGGAGGGTAAAAAAAAGGATTCTCAATATGGAAGGTATAGTAGAATGGTATATGGTAGGGTCTAAACAAAATGATGATATTACAATATGATATAAATGATCCTCATAGACAATAATTCAAGCTCGTTAAGATAAATAATGCTTGAGGTTTATGATGTTCATTAGCTTCTAAAGTTTATCTCCATCTAGTGTAGTGATCATGTATGCTTTAGAGACATAATTTGAAATAATTACATATGGGCCTATCCAATTGGGTTTGAACTTGCCCTTCTTATTTTAAGTCATGGCATTCTTTTGTTTTTCTTTGAGAATAACATCCCCAAACTCTAACTCTCTATGTTTGACCTATCATTTATACTATTTATAGAGTCTATTTTGGTAAACTGAAGTCTGGTTATAGTGGCCATGCATTTTTCATCAAGTAACTCAAGATATTGTAGGTGAGATAATCTATAATCTTCATCATATAAGATGTGTTTCAATGAGATATGTAGAGAAGGTAACTTGACCTCTATGCGAAGAATGGCCTCAGTCCCATAAACTAGGGAATATGGAGTGGCTCTAGTTGGATTATAGTAATTAGTGTGATATGCTCAGAGGGCATGGAAGATTTAGAGGCACCAATCATAGCCAACATTATTAACAATCCTTTTAAGGATGTTAACAATGGTTTTATTAGATGCCTCTACTTGGTCATTACTTTGTGGGTAATATGTGGTAGAAAAATGTTGAGTGATATCATACTTAACACAAAGCATTTTGACATCCTTATTTTTAAAAAATCCATCATTATCAGATATAATTTAATATGGGGCACCATAGATAAAAATTAGATGATTGAAGATGAACTTGGACATCCATTATCTAGTCACGTAAGTGAGGGGTATAGCTTTAACCCACTTAGTGAAATATTTGGTAGTGGTAAGGATGTATTTATGGCCATCAGATTGGGTTGGGTTAATATTCCCTATGAAATCAAGTCCCCACATTGTAAATAGCCATGGTTTAAGCTTTGGTCTAAGTGTTTTGGCCATGG
Source organism: Torreya grandis (assembly GCA_037957365.1). Lineage (NCBI taxonomy): Eukaryota > Viridiplantae > Streptophyta > Pinopsida > Cupressales > Taxaceae > Torreya > Torreya grandis. Next base: position 1,582,408 of record JARHVA010003718.1, read on the forward strand.
TATGAATAAAATTTGCATGCCTTTGACATTTATCACACTTTTTGACATAAGCAGTTGCATTTGCTTCCATAGTTGGCTGATAGTAACTGATATGGAGGAGATTTTTGGCTAAGATGGCCCCACTTGTGAGGAATACACAAACTCATTCATTAACTTATCTTAATGTTAATGTTGACTCTACCAAGTTTAAATAGTGAATTATAGTTATATCAAAACTACAACAATAAAGGGTTGGGCCAAGTAAGGTAAGCATGAAGCTTGGTGGGTAAAGGCCTTTTGTCATTTTCATGATAGGTCTAGTGGCATGATATGGTCATGAAGGCAAGCATATAGGTATTAGTACCAAATATATGTGGGACCAACAATATCATAGATCATTGTGATGGTTGAAGGTTCGTGAGTAGGACCTAGAAGATTTTCAATGAGGAATTGATATTCTTTTGCCTTATTATTATTATAGATCAAAAAATTAATGGCTTTCATGGTATCCACTATCTTGTTACTATCTCTAGGTATGTGTTAAAATTATATGTTGGCTATCTATTATTTAATAATGTTTATCATGGCCTAGTATGGCACCAACTTGTCATCTTTGGTCTAAAAGTGGTATGTAACCTAATTACTGATTAACTAAGAATCATCATAAACTATGATATGATGAATATTATATTATACTACCTAACAAAGCCCTATAATAAGTTATTCATATTTATCCATGTTTTTAGTATAAAGAAAACTGATACAGAATGATTTAAGGATAAGATCCCCATATGGTGTAATAAATTTTAAGGCTACCCCTGATCCATGTGATGTGAATGATCCATCAAAATATAGCTTCTAGTGTTGTACCTTAGGAGGTGTTTTGATGATGGTCATGATGAAATTGTCAGGAATCTAGAACAACAAACATGCTCTGACTCCACTATTAGGACCACGGAAGCACCATTGATTACAAGCAACTTAATATGTGGAATTAACCAGAAGTAACAAGTAACTAGAATTTAGAAATAACATAGAATATGAGAGACAATACCCAATTGTATTAATACTCTTCCAAAAGGAAATAAAATAAAGAAGATTGCCACAGTCTTCTTCCTTACACACCTCTAGGGCTCCCACACCTCTAGGGCATAAACAGTAAATCTCTTCTAGAGCTCACTCTCTCTCTTACGGTCCCAACACACAACTCAAACATAGAGTTAGTGTTCACCTCCAACTAGTTAGTATCACTACTGCTAGTACCACCAGTCAGTATCACTACTGCCATTACACAAGTGCTCCACACACTCCACAAGTGCTCCACACACTCCAAGTACTCAACGTACTCCAAGTAGATCTCCCTGATCTTGCTCCCTATTGTGTTGCCCATCACCTTTGACCTTGCTATCCTATAGATCCACCTTAGACCTTGCACACACAAACACCTAAAAATCAACTGATCTTACTTACCATGTACATCTCTTTACACCCTGAAGAACCCTTGTCCTTGCCTCACCAAGTCCTTATGATTCTCCAAACCAGTACCCTGGTGGATCTTCTCCCTAATCTAGCACACCTACAGACCAACCTAATCATACACACTCAGGACCCTTGTGGAACTAGGAGGAACACACCTTGCTCTCTTCACTCTTAGAAGGAGCTAACCTTGCTGAACTCAACTAGAACAAATTACAATATAGCCCATGAGTCTCTTAAATAGATCTCATGCAAACACTAATTAGACATCTAATTACAATAATTAGATCCATAGCTCAAGACTAAAATTAGCCTTTCAACATGCAAACAATTGGTTCATTAATAAACTGTTCATGCAACTGACAGTTCTAAAACCACACAAGCGATCGACATCAGTCCCTGTCTGGCTGGAGATGACCGACATTAGCTGATCCCTTATCGATGTCAATTTTCTCTGCACTAGATATGACTGATATCGATTGATCAAACTAAAACTAATTGCTATGCAACTCAACAACCTCTCAACAATCTCCTCTATGTTTGCATTAGTGAAGCTTTTAGCTCTATAACCTAACAATCTCCCACTAGGAGAGAAATAGCTACACTGTGCCTATACCTGTACACCATCTAATCTGTTTCTTGGCTTGTATCCCTCTTCAAGATCAATCTTGAAGACCAACCACCACACAACCTGTGGTGCACCTCCTGTCATCCAAGTAACCTACCACATCCGAAGTACTTGACCCTGCATAGCATGAATCCCTACTGTTGGTCCCTCTTAGATACCTAAGAACCCACTGAACTGCTTCTAGTGCTTCCTTCCCGGATTGACTACAAACTTTCTGACAGCACCCACTACTTGGGCAAACTCGAGTCTATACTAGACCTCATGTGATTTTAGACACTAAATTGTCCAACCCTTGGTGTGCTCTGGTTCTAAATCCTATGTATTGGACCTCACCAAAACTTGATTCACATCAGCTCCCATTGGAGACAAAATCAACCTATGATCTTCCATGTCTAACATGCTAAAGAATTTCACTGCTCCCAAATCCTTCATGGCAAACCACTGAACTAACCTTACCTTTAGCTTAGCAAAACCCTGTATGTTTGAACTTGCAACAAGCTCATCCTCCACATACAATAATAGGATAATGTCATGACCATCATCCACTTGGTAAGACAAACACAATGGTTATAATGACACTGACTAAAGCCATGCTTTATCGTCCACCTGTCAAACCTGTACCACTGTCCTACAGCTTCCTCAAGACCATATGACCTAGCCTTCCATCTCACATGTCCATTCTCTTTATTCTTTAACCAAGGAATCCATTTATCTCTCAGTGCTTTCATACTGGCTGGCAACCCTACCAAATCTCCTGTTTGGTTCTGCATCCTGTTCATGCCATGCTCCCATTGTTTCCTAGATCCTTCTTGCTCTGTAGTGAGCAACTAGTATAAAGAAGAGGAACAACAAATTTGAGGCTTACTTACCCTTTTAGTTCTCCCCATGGGTTTTTGAGACTCCTTGACATCTTGATGTCTACCCAAAATCTATTTCAGTGACCGACCTCAGTCACCACATAGTCTGCATCCGACTGACGTTGGTTCCATGCGACTATCCAGGTCACCAATGCCGGTTATCCTACTGACGTCGATCTCCACCTACCTGAAACCACTAACTTTACCTATCTACACATGAATAATGTTAGTGCCTACCTATTTGATGCCAATTTTCCTTGATCGATGCCGGTACCTGTGTTCACCTATGAGTGATGACTTTTTACCTGCGAGCTCTCTTTGGATCAAAACCCTGTCCAAACTGCCCTGCTAAGAGTTACTTAGCCCCATCTGCTGATCTTTGTCCATCATCTCCTCCATAAACCCCAAGGCTTTCTAGTTTTGAAGTCTATCAAACACATCTGACTTCCACTTAAGAACATGCATCTCCTTCTTGCTCATGTGACCAAGCCTATAAAGCCATGTCCTCACAACAGAAGAAGAATCAGTAATACAAGCAAGTAAATAAAGAGTACCTACTTTCTTACCACCTACTAGTTAAAGTGCATCTACTATGAGAGTTCTTGTGCATCTCTCATCACCTAACTTTCCTAAAGCAATTAGCCACATCTTCAAGATTGGGACCTACATGACCTTCTTCAACACCCATGTGTTGGTTGCCTGCAATTTCAGCAACACTTCCCCTTTGCCAATACTTTGACAAGGCTTACCAACCCCTCTATTTAGGGATAAATGGAAAGAGGTAACAAAATATATAAATTAAGATTCTACTTTATCAAAGGAACATCCCAGATCATCTTGTGCAATAACCCCTGCAACATCTACTTCTTCAATTCCTTCATGCTGATCTTCTACCAACCAACAATATTTCTTTTCCTGCTCTTTCTTTCCATAACACTGTAATTGACCATTTGTGATTTTCAATTCCTCCACTTTTAGTGTATTTTCTTCTACCATTGCTATACTCTCACTCAATTAGAAACCCCTGAGAATGACCTGTAACCAAACATAAAACTACTCCCTACAACCTCAGCTCTGATACCACTTTGTCAGGAATCTAGAACAACAAACATGCTCTGACTCCACTGTTAGGACCATGGAAGCACCATTGATTACCAAGCAACTTAATATGCAAAATTAACCATAAGTAACAAGTAACTAGAATTTAGAAATAACATAGAATATGAGAGACAATACCCAATTATATTAATACTCTTCCAGAAGGAAATACAACAAAGAAGATTGCCACAGTCTTCTTCCTTACACACCTCTAGAGCTCCCACACCTCTAGGGCATAAACAATAAATATCTTCAAGATCTCACTCTCTCTCTTATGGTCCCAACACACAACTCAAAAATAGAGTTGGTGTTCACCTCCAACCAGTCAGTATCACTACTGCCAGTACAACTAGTCAGTATCGCTACTGCCAGTACACTAGTGCTCCATGCACTCCACAAGTGCTCCATGCACTCCAAGTACTCAATGTACTTCAATTAGATCTCCTTGATCTTGTTCCTTGTTGTGTTGCCCATCACCTTTGACCTTACTATCCTGTAGATTCACCCTAGACCTTGTACACATAAACACCTGCAAATCAACTGATCTTACTTACCATGTAGATATCTCTAAACCCTAAAGAACCTTTGTCCTTGCCTCACCAAGTCCTTATGACTCTCCAAACTAGTACCCCAGTGGATCTTCTCCCTGATATAGCACACCTATAGACCAACCTGATCATACACACTTGGTACCCCTGTGGAACTAGGAAGAACACACCTTGCTCTCTTCACTCTCAGAAGGAGCTAACCTTGCTCAACTCAACTAGAACAAATTAAAATACAGCCCATGAGTCTCTTAAATATATCTCATGTAAACAATAATTAGACATCTAATTACAATAATTAGATCCATAGCTCAAGACTAAAATTAGCCTTTCAACATGCAAACAATCGATTCATTAACAAATTGTTCATGCAACTGACAGTTTTGAAATCGCACAGGTGACCAACGTCGGTCCTTGTCTGGCTGGAGATGATCGATGTCAGCTAATCCTTGACTGATGTCAATTTTCTCTACACTAGATATGACCGATGTCAGTTGATTAGATTGACGCTAGTTGCTTTGAAACTCAGTAACCTCTCAACAACCTCCTCCATGTCTGCATCAGTGAAGCTTTTAGCTCCACAACTTAATAGAAATCATTTGGTAAAACAAATGTGAGAGGTTCAGTATCTATAATCACTTGTCCCTTTATATATTTCTACTTGACATACTCAATCTCAAACTCACTCAAAAGCATGATCCATTTAGCCATGTGGCCTTGTAAATTTGCTTTAGATAGTAGATACTTAAGTGGATCTACTTTGGAAATAACTATGGTCTTATTGTTAAGCATGTAATTCCACAACTTCTAGGCTACAAAGACCATATCTAAACAAGATTTTTCTATTAGTGTATAATTATGTTCATACATGATCCATGTATGTCTTAGATAGTACATGACATGATATTTTCCATTGTCATCATGCTAAGATATAAGTGCCCTAGGGCTTTCTCTATGGTAGATAGTTATAGTAGAAATGGATTTCTTGGCATTGGAGGTAAACAAATAGATGGATTGGTAACATATTCCTTTAGGTGTTGAAATGATCTTTGGAATTCTTCATCCCAATTAAATGTAACACCCTTCGTTACCAAGTGAGTAAATGGATGACATTTTTTTTTAAATCTTGAGATGAATGACTTGATATGTTGAATCTTTCCTTACAAACAATGGAGTTACTTCAAATTATAAGGTGGTGGCATCTCGATAATGGCTTGTAATTTGTTAGGATCAAATTTAATGCCTTGATAAGAGATAATAAAGCCTAATAATTTTGTTGAAGTGACAACAAAGACACACTTCTTGGGATTAAGTCTGACTTTATCTACATGAAGTCTCTCAAATATTCTTTCAAGTGTGGTTTGATGATCAACATAGGTTTTTGATTTACCAAATATGTCATTGACATAGTCATTAGTAATGCCATGCATCACATCATGAAATATGATGGTCATGGTTCTTTCGTATGTGGACCCAACATTCTTAAGACCAAAAAGCATAACCAAATAATAAAATGTTCTCCAAAGAGTGGTGAATGGTGTTTTGTATTGATCTTCTAGTAAAATTTAGATCTGGTTATATCCTAAAAATCCATCCATAAGTGAAACCATTTCATATCCCATGATGGAGTCAACTATCATTTTGATATTCATTGGAGGAAAGTTATCCTTAAGGTAGGCCTTTTTGATATATTTGAAATTATTATAGCTTATGATTCCTTCTAGCTTCTTGTTGATAGGCACAACATTTGAGATCCACTCTAAATAGTTGATTGATCAGATGCATCTTGCTCATAAGAGTTTTTACAACTCTTTATTTACTAGTACAAAAATATGAGGATGCATCTTACATAATTTATGCTTCACAGGTTTGGCATCATGATGTACAAAAATATGGTGTACAAATAAGGTGGGGTTCAAACCTAACATGTATTAATAGGCCCAAGAAAATATGTCAACAAACTCACTCAGAAGGGTTGTAAAAAATTCACATTCCTCTTTAGTGAGGGATGTGCATAATTTGATCCATTCCAGGTTGTTTAGAGTCATGATGTTGACTTTCATAATATATTCTTCTAGGAGAGTCCATCCATCTTCCAAAATAGTTGGAAATGATTTTAATTGGCCTAAAACTACAAAGTACTCTGGTTGGAATGGTTCTTCAAACTTGCCTAAAAAGATGAATCAAAATCTCCCAATGGTAGGGATGGCTAGGTCACAAATACTATAGGAAATTCCTAGGCAATTAGATCAAACACATGTTATTTTATTGAACTGAACTTGAACCCAAAATCATGTTCATCCTTGGTGGTCTCCTAAGATTCATTTAAGGAAATGTGAACACCCCCATCTAATGGTTCCCAAAATAGGTTTTCACCAAAATATTGACCTTTCTCTTTACTTGTACCCTAGTCTAAAAGTGCCTCAAAGAGGTTTTTTATTTGAGAACTCAAGGTTTTATTCTTTTTTTTTCTAAGGGTGTTCACTCATTCTCCAAAATAGGATATAGGATCTAGATTAATAGGGAACCCTTGTTTATGGTCTCCCAATAGAACATTGTCTCTTAGGCCTACAAAATCATCAAAGGCCTCATCATTCTATAACTCATCTATATGCACTATGGATTATTGTTAGTCCCAAGATATAAGTTGAGGATGATATAGTAGAAGTGGTTTATGTTAAATTACTAAGGTAATGGTATAAACAATATGGGTGTGAAATAGGTTAATACTAGTAAGGTCTTCATAAACACTATAATCAGACTCTGCTTCACTACTGTCATCATCATCACTAGACTTTGGAATCAGAACATGAATAAGATACATGGGATCACCCTTAGGAGGTTTAAATCTAAGACCATAAGTTCCTTTAGACTGAGTTATAGAAATTTACTCAAGAGTTTGTTAAGGTTAACATACCCCCATTTTTGAAAAATAGGGACCCTTGTGATAAATTGTGTAGATTTCTACCTTAAAATTGAAAATTCACTTGATTAGAGTGTCATTAACATGTTTATAAATTATTTGTATTTAAATATCATCTACACCTTGACTTGGTTGGATTATTTTTTCATGGCTCTAGTTTGACCATGTCTAAGTTTTCCAACATTTTCTCTTTATGTTTCAAGTTGTAGGGTTAATGTAACCCTCCTTGAATGAACTATGTCTGGATTTTACAATTTACTCCCAACTTGGGATTTTAATAGCCTTTGGTTTGTAGAAAGCCAAATTAAATCCATGTTTAAATATTCTTGAAACACTCATTCAAGAAACCCTAACACAAGTTCTTTTGGACCAAATTCAAAATTGGTGGGAATAATTCATGTGGGAACACTTTTAATTTGCCATAGACTTAATTCAATTTTTATACTAAGGCTTAGTCATGTTTTTCAACATGACCAAACCTTATTCTAAAAATTATATGCTTGGTCCCCTTCATGTCCCAAATTCTTTGTTCCTTTTTACCTTAGCATGGTCTAACTTTATTATTTTAGGATCCTTTTATTATGTTCCTAAGCTTGGTCTGAATAATGCATGGTCTTTTTGTTATAACTTAGACTAAAAGCTTAGTCCTAAAGCCTCATTTATGTTTACTAACAATGAGAAGACCTTAGTATTAATATTTTATCCTAAGTTATATATACTTTTAAGTCCTAACTTAAACATTGTGTTTTTTTTCAAGATCAATGACCCATGTTTACTTGGGTGAACATAATGAGATAGTGTAAGATGGGTTTGATACATCTAACATTTTGATCCATGGCACCATTCTCACTTGACCCCATGGATCAAGATCGATGATCCATGTTCACTTAGATGGTCAAGATCTAATGATGTGAGATCAATATTAAGACTAAAAGGGTCCCTTTTATTATATAGACCTAGCCTAAGACTTTACCCTAATGTTTCAATTATATTTATTAATACAATAAAACATTAGGATAAAAACTTATGCCATGACTTTTATTTAAAGGGTCATTTTTTTTATGTTACAAGCTTAGACTAAGATTTTATATTTTCCTAAGAATAGGGCCCATTTTCATCATGATTTTAACCTAGTTAAAAGACCTTAGCCTAAATTTTTATTTTTATTTATTTATATGAATAAAAACATTAGTCTATAACTTTGATCCAATTTCTAGATTTCTCAAGATCACTTAATCTATTTTATGATTGAAAGAACCAATCATGTTTGACTAACTAGATCATGATCAATGGCTCATGTTCAATCAAATGAGGATTATCAAATAGAGTGAGATCAACTTTAAAAAGTCAAACCATGGACCCTAGTTAAACATCAAACACCTTACCAAGAATAAATAGTATGCATTCAAGTGTACACATCTAGATCAACAAAGCATATTGAGTTAAGTATTTTTAATGAAACTCATAATTAACATGAGAATGCCCTATGGAAAGAACATGTTAACTAGAAATACTAACAAGGTGTAGATCTTAGAAGGCCCATGGGACTACCAAGCGGTATAACCTTAGTGCATAATATAGATTAAAGCTCATTCATCTTCTAAAGATCAATGGTCTGCATTGATTCATACCCATTAGATCCAATAGTGCATAATTAAATTTGAAAATTCAAAGACCCTACAAGCAAACTTGAGATGGACATGTGGTGAAAGTGTGTGATCTTATAGAATTGATAAGGTGCATAGCTCAAAAGGCCTATTGGGCTATCAAGTGGCACAACCTCAGAGCCAAATATATATAGTGACCAATGACATTCAAATTAAGGGATCAAAATCAATGGTCAGCATTTATCTATGCAAGGAGATATGATGGTGTGAAATAAAAGCAATTTTTTCAAAAGGAAATGGTTAGTTTTTAAACATTAATGAGTAAGTTTTCCATGAAAATGTCACATAGATGCTACGATGATGCCACATATACATAAAATGAAAAATTTGAAGATGTTGTGGGCTCAAAAATGGCAAAGGTATAAATACAAGAATCCAAATTAAATCTAAGGTATAAATCTCACTTAAGTGCAAATAGCCATCACCATTAAAGCTTGGATAAGACCTATAAAAAAAGCCATAGCATTTATAAAAATCCCTAATTTGATCCTGAATGGATCATAATCAAGTCTAAGAAAGTGAACCATTATCTAAGTGAGAATGATTCAATCTAGAATCAAATTGTAGACCACCATCAATAAATTTGATCTATTTTAGATGATGGCAACTTGAAAAGGCACTTCAAGGGAAAATATAGAGGTCTATTTGACTTCAAATTAATATGGGAGTTTTTAGAGCCATGTTACTTTGTAAATATCAAGTAATGAATACAAATGAGGAATTATACAAAGTCTATCCATATTTTTTATATAAAGTGGTATATGGTTTCTTTCTTAGTTGTCTGGTTTCAATTTAAGATTTGAATGGTTCATATGGATTCTAGATGTGTATCTTGAATTTAAAGCTGTTAATTTGTGCCAATGCTAGATTAGTCAAAATTTCTTAGGCTTTTTTCATTTTTTTCACTTCTTTTGAATTTAGGTTAATGTTGTTTTCTTATAGGAGTGAATCTTTAAAGTGAGCCTAGTTCATGTTTGCATCATTGCATACCTTCCTTAGAATCTTGCCTAGTGTATGTTATGATTTGGGCTTAAGTTGCTTCACTTTATACATTAGTTAAATGCATGTTTAGATGGGATTTTAACTTTATGATAATGTTTGGAACAAAGACCAAAAATATCTTTATTTTCTACCCTACCCTTCTTTTTTCTCCTTTTTTAACCAATTCACTCTAGTTTAATTGTCATTGTAAATATTCATCATAGATTAGTTCTTAGATTAGTTATTGATCATAATTCATTGTTCTTAACATAGATACTACTTATTTTATATTGATCTACTATTTAGCCACAGTGGTTCCTGACCACCAAAGATTATAAATATTATGAAATCGACACTTATTCTACTTCTATTCCATCAAAGATAATAGAATTATCATAACCTACAACTCATGCATTGATTTCTTAGTAATTCTAAAATGATAAGCATTTCTTAAACATTTTAGGCACCTGTGATACACATTTAGGCATCAATATAGTTCCCTATTGATTGGGATTGAGGTCTCCTCCTTCATAGGCATGGTTCTCCATGATATTGTTAGGGATGGGATATTTGGATTTCTTGTATCAATCGACCAATTTGTCATTGTACAACTAGGATTCATCATTGTCAAGTGGGTCCTCTACTTGTCTAGTGGCCAGTGTGAAAATGATAAGAACTAGACTATGAAGTTTGCCTTTTCATTTTCATTTCCATTCCATACAAGGTGGCCTAGTGTTAGGTCTTCCATAGGACTTGGGGTTATATGGAAGATTATAAATATGAAATGTGTCATGGGTTAAATACTCTCCTAGTCCATTGGCTGACATGGTAAAATGATGAGACATTTAAAGAGGAGGCATATGTGAATATGAGTCTACTCTATTTGGGTCTATACAATTGGCCTCTATTAATTTGATAAGTATTTCTTTGCTTTTATCCTTTTTGGGAGGCCAAAATGATAGTTTTAACTTTCATACTCAACCTATAAATGTTTGCAATGTTCATAGGGATAAAATATCCATTGATAGTGACCTTCATGCCTGCATGTGAGAACCTGAGACATTGGTGAAATGTAAAGGGGATTACATAAATTTCATGTATCTAAGGTCTACCTAAGATAAAATTCTATGATAAATCTAGGTCTAACACATGGTAAAGTTTACTATGGATTAAGGCCCTAATGATAACTAGAAAAAATATGGTTCCTTGTGATTCCCATTATTCATTGTCATAGTATTTGATAGTAATTTTTTTTAGATATAGATTAGTTTTTGTAGATCCAAGATACTTGATGATCTTTAGAGACATAATATTTAAGCCTGATCCATTGTCTAGGAGGACATGTTTCACTTTGTGTCATGTCATGACAACTTAGATGTATAGGGGATTATTATAGAGAGGGCCAAGGGACAACATATCACTTTATTTGAAGGTTAACTATTGGCCTAAATCTAGATGTCTAACCAAAGCTTATAATTTATCTAGATTTATGTCATTGGGAACTTGGGATTAGCCTAGGAGTTTTATTTAAATATTCTTGTGGATAGTAAATGTATGCAAAAAATCTAAGATAGAGACCTACACAAGTGTTTTTTGGAGTTATTCCACAATGTCATATAGTTTTTCCTTAACAATAGTATATGGTTTGTTCCTAACCAACACAATGGGTTGGATTGGTTTAATGGTAGGAGGTTGTGGGCCTATGATAGTAATCTAAGATCATTGAGTTATAATTGTACAATTAAGATTGGATAAAATATTGTTATAACTTCATGATGATGGAGATGGGCCAAATAAGATAAATTTTAATTGGTGGTGCACTTGGTTATGGTCACAGGGTAATGATGAGTTATTGGTATAAGGTTATGAAATAGTAATCCCTAGTTGTTGTTGCACTTGATTGTAGTCCTAGGTTAAGGAAATATTATTGTCTTAGGTGGGTAGATTAAAATTATTTGGTAATGGTCCTAATCTATTATCACTTGGTCTAGGTTTAATGGTGATGGTTTAAATATGACCTCCTACAATGTGGCTTACAACTTTGTTGTAGTCATGTAAAACTATGTGGTAAGTCTATTGGTTGTTAGAATTAGTTTAGTCTTAGTTCCTCCTATTCGATTAATGTTATTATTGTTGTTGTTGATATTATTGTTGTTTTCATGGGGGTTGTTGACACTTTTGTTGTTGTTCTAGTATGTGTTGTTTCTATTGTTAATTATTATTTTTATGTTATGGAAAAGGGTTTTGGTAGATACCCAAGTTCTGATTGGATGTAGATTCTTTATTATCTAATGTAATCTCCCCATTTTTAAAAATATTTTTGATGAGGTGTTTTAACTACACATGATGCCATATATTTTTCCCATGAACATGATGGTATTCATAGAACTCATGCTCTTTGTACCAATTTAGGTATGGTATACCATCATAATAGTACATTGAAACTGGCCAATAAATCATATTAGCCATTGATAGCTTGTAAAACAATACTCCAATAGGTTCACCAAGGTTACTGAAGACTCAAAGAGTGGGTCTTCTTCTAAGAGGTGTTTGTAAAGGTGGTGGTTGTTACATTTGTGGATCTAGTCTAGGTTGTTATGAAGGTTGTGCTTATTGAATAGGTTATTGATGAGGAGTAAGCTACATTTATGACTTAGTTTTAGCAAATGATGTTTATACTATTTAGATATGGTGTGACTCAATTACTCCATGTCTAAAAACATTCTTATTTTGGTTATATTGTTTAGATTTCTCATAGTTACTGGCCTAGGTCATTGTCAATGCTTAAGTTTGGATATGGTTAGGGTGTTGACTTGGGCATGCACCTTGGTTTTGGTTTTGATTCTAGTGAGAATAGGTTAACTTGATAATCCATTTGTTAATAAGGGCATTTTAAATTTTATTTCCTTTATTAATGATTTATTTAAAGGTATGCACATATTGAAGCTCCATATGATAGGATATCTAACTATGATTTTTTTTAGTAAACATTCTAGATAATTATTTATCTAGTAAGTTTAGTGTGAAGTGACAAGCAATAACTCTCCATATCTATAGATAGATTTCAAATCTCTCACTAGATCTTTGCTTGGCCTAAGTCAAAACTACTAATGAAATCTCATGCTCAAGATTATAGGAGAAATGTTTCATAATTTTGTTTCAGAGGTCATCAAAATCAAATACTTAATTCTTTAGTAATTTTAGGAACCACTCCAAATCCTATCCTACTAGACTTTGAGGAAACAAGAGGAGTAGGTAAATGTCACTATAAGCCACTAGTTGGTAAGTAACTAAGAATTACATTAAATGTGCTTTAGGGTCTCCTTTACCTTTGTATTTATCAAATTTTTTTGGTTCATAACCTAGAGGAAATGGTATCTAAAGATATTCTATGTTGAATGGGTATGAACACATATCATCTAACTTAATTTTTTTTGGTTTGATTCCTTGCTTAAATGGTGGCAATCACATCCTTCATTTTTTACATTTCTTGGGCCAAGAAACTAGATGGTACATTTGGATGGGATGGAGGTTGGTGTTCAAAGGTGGAATACCTTAACCACACTATAATGAAGATACGGTTTGTTAAAAAATATTGGTTTGATGAGTAAACCAATTGGGAATATGCATTTGAGGATTTGGATGTAGTTTTTGAAATTACACACATTGTTGTGATATATTATGGTTTAGATTCAATATATAGCCTTGATTTTGAGGGAATTAGGGTTGTGATGGAAAGATATGGATTTGGGTATAATATTATGACTACTAAGGTTGAGTATGACCTTATTGACAACTAGTCAAACCTGGATGAATAAGGGGAACTTGATGTGGACGAAGGCCCTATCTTTGGATCTATGTCATGTGATGAGTAAAAGGCAATTTCTACCTAATTTTTACTTATTGGATAGTGTTACCTCTTTTTTTCATAAACAACTTTTGTGAACTAGATTATTTTAGGGTGTTAATCATTTATTTTTGACTAATAGACACATGTTATTGATTAGATAATTTTTATGATTCTAAAGGTATATTGGTCTATGATTATAGAGGTATATTTATCACTACCCATTAAGGTGGAACATTTGTTTCCCCTATTGAGGTGGTGTAGTGTTCTACCTCTACTATGGTGGTATATTAGACTGTGCTTGATGTTGTGGAATTTTAGTCACCACCTATTGAGTTGGAGAATCATTTGCCACTTATTGAGGTAAAGCACTAGTCATCATTTGATTATTTAATCCTTGTGGTTGCATAATTAAAGAAGAAACTAGTTGAAGATTAGAAGTAGTATGTTATGGTTGGGTTGTAAGATTTACTAGCCCCTACTATTATGCACCACTAGTGGTATTAAGTAAATGCACTTGTTTGATATACTTGTTGATATACCACTTATGCACTTGTTTCAAATAGGTTTGATATACTTATTGCATTTATATAAAGTGGCCCTTCATGAGGCCTTTTATTTTTACAATCATATTAGGATCTTGATATGACATTGACACAAGTGCTTGAGGATGGATATTGGAGGCCTATTCAATGGTTTGGGTATCAGGTATGTTGAGAGGAACTCTAACTAGGATAGGTAAATTTTCATGGGGGAAGTCTTCTAGAAACTTGGCCCCTACCTTTGCATCCATGACTAAAAACTTGACCTTATTTTTAATCAAGTGACGATCAAAAAAATAAGGATCATATGTTTATGTCCTAGTGACTTAATATGGTGGTTTTTGAGCTTTTTCTATAACTAGTGATATGCTAATTAGATACTACATGGTTTTCTCTTAGTCTTGCTTTAAATATGAAGGTGTGTTAACTAAATAATGGGCTATCATATCTTGACTTTGTTCCCTATATTGAGTAGTTTAAGGAGGATAAGGATCCATCTCACAAACTACATTATAATCATAGGGGTCTTGAATAAAATTAGCATTTGTGACCATGTTATCATAACTTATATTATACATGGCTCTTTTACAAGTGTAATGAGACATATCCAAATTGATGATTAAAATTCCATGAAGAAGGTCTATATTTATACAAACTCTCTTAAAAATAAGGTCTAAAACATAAATGGTCCAAATTTGGTCTAAAATTTTGATTTAAGAATGGATGTATTTATCTATAAATGGGCAATGATAGACTTGGTCTTAGAAGGTCCTCAAGGTCAAATGTCAAATTTATTACACAAATGGTCAAGTTAATGGATAACTCTAAATGCTAATCTTGGTAAAGAAGTGCTTCAAATAATTATAATCTAGGTCTAAAGATGAAAAATGTTGCTAGGTCTTGGGGAACATGGAACAAAGTTATGATAAAAAAAAACTATCTAAAACAAAGAGGTAAAATTATAGGACTTTTAGAAACACAACTCAAAATCTAGAATTGAATCAAAACCAGGTCTAAAATAAATAGGAATTAATAGGTCTTTGGTAACATGAAACAAAGGATAGACTTAGCACAAACTAGGTCTATAAATAGACTAAAATTGCTAGGTATTTTGGAAACATGAAACAAAAGATATACTTGACACAAACTAGATTTAAAAAACAAGATAATTAACCTAACAAATTCAAAACACTTTGACTCAAACTAGGCATTTAAATATAAACATAAACTTGACCTTATAAAAATAAATTAGACTTTAGGAACATGGAATATAGACCACTTCCCAAATTTAGGCACAAAAATAGTCTTTAAATAGAGCAAGGAATTATTATATGTTTGTAGAATCTAAAAGTGATAGATAAATTTGTAAGAAAAAATTATGTGAGGCATAGGCATACAACAATCAATATTTGAATATGAACTTATCAAGACCAATTTTCAAACTTTATTTATAAGGATTGGTTATTTAAATGGACAATAATCTAGAGTAAAATGGATGGCATAAATATACTAGGCATAGACCAAAAAGGATACACATGGTTTTGAAATTATGATTTAATATAAGGCAAAAAGTCTAAAATAATGCAAGCAGCATAATGATGTTATCATGCTCTAAAGTTATGACAAATGTTATTTTTTTTCAAAAAATCTAAGGTATAAGACTTGGAATGAAATGGGTAGCATAATGATGCCTCTTTCAAACAAGTGACATACACACACAATAGTTTGACAAATGGTTAGGGAAAAGTGTAGTATCAAATAGATAAAATAACACATCTTCAAACAAAATATTGATATACAAACATGATTTGGTTAAGGACATGGTTTAAATAAACAAATAATTTTTACCCAAGTCAATACAAGTAAAAAGAGGGAAAATGATAAAAACACCTAAGTGTATCATCCTAATCCTAAAAGCTGACAAGGTGGCTTGGTAATGTCAAATTTTGTCTATATACTTGGTCTTGAAAATAAATTATGGTATTAACATAAAAATTAAAATGTTCATGAAAAGTAGGGTTTTTATGCCCCCTCTTCTCTCAAGAGTTTGTACGATGACATATAACTTCAGGTTATTCACCCTGTATTGATAATATATCCATGGTAAGAGGGGTTGTCTAAAAAATATTAATTTTCATATGTTCTAAATGGTCCAATATGTGTCGTTAACACTAGGTCACAACACATCATTTGGATCCATGTTAATAGGCTTGTTATGAAAAAGGTCTTATCCTTTTCACAAGAATTACATCCATTAATTTCTCAGTGTAGTGTGATGTTCAAGTTAAACATATGTTATGAGGTAGTCTCTTACTAATGGAGCTTATTTAACCACTCAAATAAGTGTCCCAGTATGTATACTTCAATTTTTTTACCCGTACAATGGAGTGGGGTTGAAGCGATTTTGTGAAATTAATTTTCGGGTCAACACTTCCCTAGAGAACCTATGGAGAGGTGATGAAATCCTACCCATAAGCCAAAATGCATGAAATAAATAATGTGAAATGACTTTAGGGTCATTCTAGGATCACCTAAATTACTCAAAATTTGGGGAGGGTCTTAGCATCTTTCCTTCCATGCTTTTTGATAAAGTGATAAATTCAATAAGTGAAGCATTTTTTATCACCCAAGTTCCCTAAATGGGATGGGGGAAGCATACATGTTACACTTTGATTGTGAAATAAACATACAATAACAATCATAAAAAGGAAAACTCTTATGAGCATTTAACTAGAGTGTGAGTTTAGTTTTATAGCACTAAACGAAATATGACATGAATTTTTTCCCCTTGGCATTATTGTGAGAAATTTTAAAAATAAAAAATAGCTCAAGTAAAAGATTTTAAAACACTAAATGTAAATGTGAGTTTGAAAATTATAGTGTTAAAGACATATTTTCTTGGTCTTTGGGTCTTGAAAAATATGTTAGGGGGTCCTTGTGCTTAGGATATAAAATCAAGTGAGCAAATGACTTTTGAAATTTAGCTCTCAGGTTTTAAATTTTTTTACACAGTGCAAAATCATAAATACATAGAGAAATACCATATATTTTCTTATAAAATTGTAACTTGTTAGCACAAAATCATAACTTCCTATAGAGAAAAGTGTTAGTTCAAAACCATGACTCTAAATATCAAAACCACTACTCTATAGTGTAAAATCACAAATCTATAGTGCAATATCATAATTTTCCTACAAAATAAAGGGTTAGTGCAAAATCATGATTGTACAATGCAATATCATAGATCACAAAGTCAATATCACCATTATACAATGAAAAACCACATATTTGGGTATAATATCATAGATTTAGAGGTAATATTTCAAATTTTGGGACAAAATCACAACTCTAAGTTAATACTGCAACTTATCATACAAAATAGCTACTTATCAAAGAAAAAATACAACTTATCAAGATAACATCTCTACTTATCAAGGTAAAAATGTAACTAAAATATTATGAATTTGAATTAAATATCATGATTTCATATTGCAATATCATGATTATAGAAAATAAAATGCAACTACAAATAGCAAAAACATGATTTCCTATTGAACACCCATGAGCTTTCACTTTCTACTTTTTTGGTCAACAAGTTAGGATTTTGACATGCAAATTATGAAAAAGATGTTCTAAAATGCCATGATAATGAATTTTTGGGGTGTGGATCACATTGATAATTCCATAATGTGAACAAATAATCCATAGAGGAGATATTAGTATAGTGTTAGTCAATAAAACCAAAACAAACTAGAACACTAAACACTAACACCTCTAGTCTAGACACTGGGGAGAACATATGTAACAAATATAAAATGAAAACATAACTATAAAACAAAATAGATAATCCTTTTACCTTCCTTATAGCTCAAAAATGGCTTGTTGAAGCGGCTTGCTAGGCTATATGCATCAATAAATATTTGTTAATGAAGATCCATTTGCTTCAACTTTCCTTGGCACCTTAGTTTAGCTAGTTGGATTATGAATTTGGCATGGTAACATTACTATGAAAGGCTTCATGCATATATTTGAGCATAATAACTTTACACCCAAAATATATTTTTTTATCAATAGGTAAGGCCTTATATTTATAACTTCTAAAGCTAACTCTCACCCAAGGTGAGTTAAGGGTGAGTTTAAACATAAAATGAGTTCAAAATAACCCTAAGTGAGTTTAGATTAACTCTAGATGAGTTAAAAAGGTGTCATGTAATTATGATTTTCAATTAATATGCATGACTCTCAAATTAGATTATTTTATATATTTTTGAGAGCTTGACAACTCATAAAGTTAATGATGAAGATGCTTGATATTTTGAATTTTTGATTTTTGATTTTTAGATATTTATTAATTAAAAATGGATTATTTAGATAATAATTTAATTTAGTTTAATTATATGATTATTTTTTATTAAAATTTTATCTCCTTTAAGAATCATTTAAGTGACCCACTTAATAAGTCCATAGGCCAAACTACTAATTTGCTAGTTCGTGAGGTGACTGAAGATGAATCTATGAGAGTTTATTATTGCATATGGGATAATACCCCAAATGAGGATTCCTCAACATGATTATAAGAATTAATTAATGGTTTTCAAATGAAATTGGGATGTTTAGTGAATCTTAGGCTTAATTTACAATGTTTGGTAGAAATTAGTTTGAAGTCAGGTCAAGAGCCAATTGTGGTCAAAACGGGGTGTCTAACACTTTGAAACTCTCTCCTTTGGTTTTGTGTGGTAAGAGATCCCATAGTTAGGTTTATCAAATCAAATTTTGTTCTGTACCTGATACAAACATGTATTTCAATGGATGTTAGTTGATTACCTTATCGAATCTTGGATTTACTAAGTTGGATAAGCTATAGATCTCTCTAAGTTTGTTTCATACACATATTACTTCCAAAATATTGTTACCTAATCATTATGAACTATGAATTCATTAAATGTTTCAAGGATAGATATTTTTAATTATTATTATTTTCCTTGTTAGTGTATAAATATTTTTTGCCATTTGATTACATAGTTGTTATATATTTTACATAGTAAATTCAACCAATTTGTAATGATTATAATCATGGATCGAATCAAAAAATATAAATAATTTTAATCCATTATAGCCATGTGTAATTTTTAATATCAAGGAAAATGAAAAAATATGGTCTAAAAATTAAACCCTAAAGTATAAATATGGAACCCTAGAAGGAAGGATGAAACCCTAAGGCAACCTAATTTTTGGTAATGTTAAAACAATATAAGGGTTCATCAATAAGTTATACCCTAATTTGGATTAATGATAAGCTTAATTAATATATAAAATATGTTTATAAACTATATCATAAACTATGGAAATCAAACATATTTAAATGTATAATATTGAAAATGATTTTATGATGACAATTTCTAAATATGGAAAATATAATATATACTGAGATACTTATGTGGTTCCCTGAACTTTATAGGATTGAGATTGGTGGAAGGAAGCAAGAAAATTTAAAAATATATATTTTGAGTCATTTGATATATTTTTTGGGTCTTTTTGTGTTTCCAAATAGTAATTTCAACCTTGAGTTAGTAACATATATCATTATGTTCCAAGTTAGATGGTTTTATCCCTGAATATCTTACTTCTCTATTTTGATACATGTATGTGCACCTAATTTTTCTTTATTTTTATGTGTGATACTGAGGTTCAATTACATTTGTGGCACCCATAAATCCATCTCCTTCATCTAAAATTTTAGATCCACCTATGAGGGGATAAAACCTAGAACACCTTGGGAAGTGTAATGGATTGAGCTAACCCTAATCACCCTATTACTAATTATTGATGCTTATGTATCCAATAATTTAAAGAGGGAAATAAATCCGTGTGTATTTATTTACCTTAGTGTGAATGTGTAATTTTTATCCTTTTCTATATGAATACACCTAGTGATCTTGTTTTTAAAAATTGACAATGGTCATTCCCAACTTGGGCTAGTATACTTTAGACTTGGTTGATGACTGCTCCTAAAAAATAATTTTTTATTTGGGAATAATAGGTAGTTTTTATTAATGTGTAGTAATGTATATATTATTAATAGATATAAAATGTCTAATGATTCTATAATATATATATATATGCACATCTAGTTGGGTATTTTTTCATGCCATAGACATGATATGGAGATGGGATGACCCATAAGAATGATTAATTTGATTTTAGAATTTAATTATTTTTGGGTGGAAATGGAACCATCATATTTAGTCAGTATAATCTGATTCTAACTATTATATCTAGGAGGCAAAAACATTGATATGATGATATAAATATGTCTATGTATGATAAAAAAAACTATTTTATCATTGATTGAGGTAATTATTTTATGTGACTAATATAAAATTAGAAGGTGTAGACAATATTCATGGATTATATAGCACCTTAGTATTGTACATTTGGAAAACTTAGAACTTGGTTGTTCCTCTCTATTATGGACCTTTCCTAATTCCACAAGTCTTGAATCTACTATATCTTATTCCCCTTGGCCTATCTCTTAGTATGACCAATCTTATGTTGATGACATAGGCATTTTATCTTACCCAAAATACTTAAAATGTATTTATCTTCCACTTTTACAAGTTTTGATCTCATACCTACTTTCTTGCTCCCTAAAATTAATGTTTGGGATATACACTAACATTGATGCTATTGTCCTGACTTGATGTAATTTTTTAGTGCCCCAAAGTCATATATTTTTTAATTTAAATGTATCTTAATGGTTGACCTAAGTTATTTAATGTGAGTTACTTCTCCAAAAGGATTGATTTAAATACAAGATCAACCCTAATTCATTCCTCACCTAGAAAATACCAAAGGATACCAAGGCAACTTATTAGAATTACTCTACCAGTCGTAAGAGAATCACATCTACATGTCTGAAGTATTAAACATGCATCCCAATAGCCTAATTTTATAAGTTACAATATATGTCATTATTATAATTTATTTTCACA
This sequence comes from Torreya grandis, assembly GCA_037957365.1. NCBI lineage: Eukaryota > Viridiplantae > Streptophyta > Pinopsida > Cupressales > Taxaceae > Torreya > Torreya grandis. The sequence goes on from JARHVA010003718.1 coordinate 1,603,943, forward strand.
TATTACATGATTCACACATAATCTGACATATAAAGGAGAACTACATCAGTCTAATTCCCTCTTCATAGTATTGGATATGTAGGTAACACTCACTAATATAGGGGCATTTATTTTTGGCTTGACACCATATAATAAAGTAGGATACTTATCAAATTTAGATTTAAACAAAAGGATTATACCCATATTAACAATATGGATGTGATAGAATATAAAATTAGAGGTGTGTACACACACACACACACACACACACACACACACACACACACACACACACACACACACACACACACACACACACACACACACACACACACACACACACACACACACACACACACACACACACACACACACACACACACACAAATACATGTAGAGTAAAGGTAGGTTAAAAATAACATTACCAATTGTTTAATTCCATATTTTAGTGTCTACAACATCATAAAAATGAAAGGTTAAATATTTAATGTGAGGGTCTATAAATGCCACAATAAATATTTTGTTAAAATGTAACACTTTCTAAGTATATAAAATGATAAAAATGTGTTTGCATATCCAACTCCTTTGTATTAATATCAATTCTTTATGAAACATATCACACCTTTTTTCAAATAAAATCATTCTTCTATAACAATTATAAAATTCTAGGAAGGAACCATGCTTTGGGTCAATATAAATCACATTTGCTTATAATTTTTTCAACCTCACATGCTTCAACAATAAAAAATAACATTTGTGACTTTCATGTTGTTCCAATCTCTTTTTAACATGATTTTTATTCCATACATAAAATTTTAGTGGGGTTTAAGGCATCCTTTGAATTTTTTAATGCCTTTTATACCTTAAATCACCCCTCCTATTTTTATATTTCAACACCATTCTAATTCTTCTTCTTTAGGAAAAAAAACAAAATCACTCTTTTATCTCTTAATCATGCAATAACATTAAAAAATGAATAATTTATCTTTCTTATTTTTAAATACAATGATAACAATAAACTATAAACTTTACTCTGTTTTCTCAACATTTTAGGATATTTAATTCAAATAATGGCATGTCTCTCATTTTATGTATTTTTAAAAAAATAATTAATCTTATTCCTTGCCTCCATATCAAACCTTTTATAATCTTCCATTATCTACTTCCGTATAATAAAAATATATACAAGACCAAACTCAACTTTATATTAGTTATACCAGTTCAAATTCACCTTTATACTCAAAATTTATGCAAATGCATAAATAATTTTTTTTATTCTCTTACTTGATTCAAATAAATAACCAACTTATACTTTTATCAAACAATGCCTATACTATTTTTTTTCACCAAGAATAATTATAGGCCCCATTAAATTTATAATTCTGTTAATTTCACTTCATTAAAATCCTTTTTGGTCTTCAACAAGTGTTTATATTTGTAACAAAAATGATATTTTAAAAAAAAAATTACCTTTAATGGAGTTCTAAATTTGAGTATACTTTCTTCACTCTTTGTATATTTTTTTTTTGATATTCTACTTTGTAAAACTTTTACCTCCTTCAAATGCAATATACCTTCACTTAAAAGTTTTTAATGTATTTACAAATTGTTAATGGTCTAATGTGTTCAATTGGTTTTACCCACATAATAATCAAAACATGGGAACTCTTAATAGTGTGTGATTTATTTTTTAAGAGAACCTCTAAAATAAATAGGATGTATTGCATTATCTAATGTTATTCTACCTAAGCTAAGTGAATAAAGGGAAATCATATAGGGTAAAAGGTTAAAAATAGAAATGAAAATAAAATTGGTGATGAACCAAAATGAAGTGGATTGATTTCCATCTATATAAACATAGAGATATCATTGTGTAAGAAATTAAATTAACATAGCATAAATAAATAAAGTTCAATGGGAAAGATACAACCCATATATGATCATGGATTTGTAAAACTAAAACAAGATCCAAGGGAGAGAAAAATAAGAACCATAATATATTTAATAAATTTTAGGAAGTATTCTCTATTGCATTATATTTCAATAAGATATCTCAAAATATTATTTACATATAAAAATAGTATAGTCTCAGATTTGAATTTTGGAAATTCAGGGAACTTAACAAGTCCATAAAATCCACACTTTGGTCAAATGAGAAAATACATATATAAAATAGAAATGAGAGAAAGAAGAGGTAAGAGACATAAAAATATATCTACCCAATACCATTATTACAAGGTAAATGAATTAAAATTTTATTTTTTCCCATTTGTCAAATTTTGTCCATATTTTCTTGATATAGCTTCTTTCTCATTTTCTAGCTCAAGAAATCTACCCAATTTTCCCATGATGCACATGCTTATATTTTTATACTTAGTTTTAATTTATCTTCCACATTTTTGTTTTAAATATTCAAATACATATTTTGGTGAAAATTTTGACTACCTATAGTTTCTTATTTGGATCTTTTACAAAATATTTATTAAATCAAGGGTTAGCTAACTTAATGAAATAAAAAAAATATTAAATTAATTACAAGCTAACCATAACTTCCTCCTTTATCTATTTTTTAATACATAATATTTATTTAAGTTAGTATGGTGATCCTAATAATTAAAAAAAAAAATTAATCTTTAGTTAATTTAAAGTAAGGTTAGTATTCCTAGAGAAATATTCAAGTTAGAAAAATAAAGTTGGGAAATATTAAGCCTAGTGCAAAATTTATCAACATAAACACATAAATAACTACTTTAATAAACATTATAATAGTCCTCATGAGCCGTCATATCTCTCATGTGGATATAATTTAATTGTTTACATAAAAAATTTATTAAACATAACACACATTAGACAAGATAGAAAAAATTATATGCCCTTAACCTATAACATGGCTGATATGTGGCTAACGTAACCTTTTACCTTATCATGTCACAATTCTCTATGTTTTTTTATTGTTATTAGGGTCAATATATAAAGTGACCTTTGCCTATGTAGGGTATATATATGAGGTAATGGTTAGTAATTCAGGATCATATTACAAATTTTATTCTTATCACATGGTTTTGGATGTTCCCTCTTAAAGTGGCTTAGTCTTATATGTATAGTATTTTGTTATGCAATCAACTCTTTATGTAGATGTGTGTTTTGTAATCTTAATTATTAGACTCCATTATTATTACTTTGATATTAATAATTTAATTTGCATCTAGTGTTTTTAATTATCTTGATCTATCCAAGTAGTTTCATTATAAGTGGTATCATAACTTTGGTTTGTGCAAGGTTCTATAGTGTAGATTTTTAATATTTAGTGTAGCAGTTGTTCTATGGGTTGAAGGATAAAAAAACATAACTTTTAATCCAAAATTAATTTATTTTTCCCTCCATTTTAGTGTTGTTTGAGAGTTTTAATATACGATAACATAAAATTCACCCTTGTGAAAAATAATAGTAATTGGCCTTTTCTTAGTAAGCTAATCATAACAGTGTAATTCTCTAGTGCATTATTTTGACTTATAAAACTAAAAATGTATACCATAACCCTCAATTTCCCACCTTATAATTTTTTCATGTCTATTTCAAACATTAGAATATATGTAAAATGGAAATCCACTTAAGGAAAAAATATTACCAAGGTTAAATAGAGTTTTAAACTTCTAATACAGGGGTTTATGGGTTAGTTACCTAATTAGAGGTAGATGTTCAATGCATGGATAAAAATAATATGAGGATGGATTCAAAGGTAAATTAAACATAATGAAATTAAATTTGAGTAGCATCATTATGGCATTATAAACCATCACAATAACCTTGGATAATATACAAACAACATCAAAATCTAATAAGTCTCCACTAGGCCACTCATATTCTCCCAATTAGAATAGTCCAAGTTAAAATATAGGTTCATGGAGCATTCTAAAAGAATTGAACATAAAAGTTATATTATAAGGATCTAGTCACCTAATCAATCAAATGGAAATGTCATTTTATTTACATAAAACCCCATGTACACAAAAGTTGGCCACAACATCTCTATATTTTGAACTGGAGAGGTTCATTTGGTATAGCAACTATCATAACTACTTCAACTAGTTATCAAAATTTTGATAAATATGGATTGTCAAGAATTATATTAAGTGAATATCTAACACATATATTTTTTTATTATTAATATTATTCACTGAAGGATGGTGAAATTAAATGAATAGAAGGAAGGCATGAAGGAGGGTTTGAAGGAGAAGGAGTAGAATAAGGGAGGATTGTGCATGAAAAGTATGACCATGGTATTGTATCCTAGATTGGGCCCCTTGTAAAATATCATATTTTCTAGTGTGGAAGGTGCATCTAGGGTTAATCATGGAAAAAATACCAAAGGAAGGTTTTGGAGTAGGTGATAGAGGCAGATAGAGAATGATGGGATGAATATTCAAGCTTTAGAAAAATAGGTGCCAACTAGAAAGGTAAGATTCTAGGGTTGTAGTAGTAGTACCTAAAGAAGAATGTGGGAAATAAGTTATGGAGGTTAATAATTAATCTATTGAGGCTAGGTCAGAGTTTTTTAAAGAGAAGTACAAGGTATCTAAAGGAGATCGGTCTTTGGCAAGTCTTGTGGTTAATAAGGGGGAATATTTGGAGGATGGAGTGAAAATTAGAGAAGCCAAATTTTTGGAATGGTCATCAACTCCTTTCAATGCTAAAATTAAATTATTGTATAATTGTTCCCTAATTTTCAAATATGAAGATAAATGGCTAGCGGTGGGAGATATTGAAATCTAGATTAAGGAATATTAGGGTCCATCAATGGAGGTGAGCTTTCTACCCAAAGGTTTTTCTATTATGGTCTTTGTTTTCCAAAGAAGATAAAGAAAAGGTTTTCAATTTTAAAACTTGGTATTTGAATGATATGGGTCTTTGGATTAAAAATTGGAGCCCTAATTTTGATCTATTAAAATATAGGAAGGGACGTTACCCATTCTAGATAAGATTTTATGGTCTTCCTTTAAAATATTGGAGTGAAGACTGTCTGGCTACTTTGGGAGGCTTGGTGGGTCTAGTTATATAAATAGATGATTCCTCACTTAAAGGTGGTAGATCATGTTATGCTCATGTTAGGGTTGAGTTAAATTTGTATCAAGATACTCCATATTTTGTGATAATCAAGCTGAGGGGTAAGGTTTGGAATTATAGAATTGAAGTGTAAAATATTCCTTTTAGATGTTACAAATATCACCAACTATGACATATTTAGAAGTTTTGTGAAAATGAAAGGAACTCTATTCAAATCAAAATAGTTAAGATGAGGAAATAAGGGAAACTAAATAAGGATCTCAAAGGGAGTAAGATAAATCAAATGGGTCTAGAGAATTAGGTAGATTAAAGTAAGGAGGATGAGGAAGCTTCGAAATCTCATTCTTAAAAAAATTAGGGCAATAGAGAATTTGTTTATTAAGCTAGGAATAACTAAATTAATCTCACAAAATTTGATGATAAAAAGCTATTATTTCATTGAGAAATAATAACACTCCATAAGAGATCTAGTCATGGAAAAATAGATGAATGCAAAAATTAGTGATGATCTAAGAATTTTAGAGGAAATGACTCAAAAGGTTATAAGTTTTGATAAGGAGGGGTCAGATTGTGAAGAAGATTTGGAAGAAGATTTAGAAGGGGATCTAAAATCTAAGGATATTATCTCTATTTCTCATTCCTAATGTAATATTTTTAATCTTAATTAGGGTTTTTAAAGTAATCGGGGTGTAAAATTGAAAAAATATCTCATTGAAGGTGAAGTCCTAGTTGGAAAACATGGCACTCTAGAAGACTTTTTGGATGTTACAAAGTAGGGGCAGAATTCCCTTCTCTATAATCATGAAGGTTATTTATTGGAATGTTATGGATCTAAATTCCTTTAAAAATATGCTTGATTAAGAATCTAATCAACATTGAGAAACTAGATATTTTATTATTGCAAGAAACCAAACTCAATAAGGGAGAAGTTGAAGGCTTTTTGAGTTCATTTGGGCATTATTGTCTAGAATTTCTATGGAAGAAGTGGGAGCATCTAGTGGTTTGGCCATTATTTTGTCTCCATTTTCTTCTAAATTAGATCTATTGGCTTCAAGTTAAAATTGGTAAGTAGGCAAAATTTTGAGTTTCAAGTCTGATTTACAACTCCTTTTGTTCAACATTTAAGGGCCTGAGGGATTTTTTTTTGAAATCTTCTCCATGGGTAGATATTTGATATTTTTTAAAGTATTTTTAGATGGAATAAATAGTTCTTGGGGGTGATTTCATTGCCATATTGATCCATAAGGATAATAAATGAGGATTGTTTTCATGTTCTCAATTGATTCAATATTTTGGTTTGTTTGTTGCCTAAAATGATCTTATAGATGTAACACCAAACTCGAGTTGGATTACCTGGAATAATAGATAGCTAAGCATGGAGAATATTTTGGAGAGACTAGATAGGTTTTTGATTTCATCTATTTTGAAGCAAAGAAATAGAAAATTGGATTGTTTCTTTTTTACACAAATTAGGTTAGATCACTGACCTATTGCTTTACACATTAATTTTTATTCCCCTCCAAAAATATGCCCATTTAAATTTGAATATATGCGGCTTCATGATCCTTCACTTTTTGATATTGCTAAGGAATGGTGGAATCAATTCTTGGTTCTTCAAGGATCTAAAATGTTTCATATGAACAAGAGATTCAAATATCTAAAATAAAAACTCAAGGTGTGGAATCATGAGCATTTTAAGAACATTTTTTAGGAAAAAATAAGGATCGAAGCTGAGTTGAATCAATTAAATGATAGAATTTTCAAATGGGGGATGGATGTTGAAACTTTTCATCTTGAAAAATATTTGATCAGTGACTATGAGGAAATTATCTATAGAGAAGAAATATTTTGGAAACAAAAATCAAGGGGAACTAGCTTAAAGAAGGGGATAAAAATTCATCTTTTTTTCATTAGTTGGTTCAAGCTAAAAGGAAGGTAATAAGGATTACTCAGATTCAATTGAAATAAGGAGTGGTTTTAGATTCTATAAAAGATATTTGGTCAGAATTAATCCAATTCTTTTAAAAACTATTAAATGATGAAGATTTCTCTAATTTTAGAATGCAGAATGAATTTCTCTAGCTTATTCTTGAAGTGATCTCTCAAGGTATGAATGAAAAGATGTTGGCTCTATTTTCTTTCAAGGAAATTAAGAAGGTGATTTTTTCTATGGCCAAAGATAAAACCCCCTAGTCCAAATGGTTTTATTGCATCCTTTTTTAAATACTTTTAGGATATGGTTGGTATTGATGTTTGGGAGATGGTGGAAGAATCTAGAAATAATAAAAAAGAGCTCCTTGTGCTGAACAAGAATTTTTTATCTTTATTTCCAAAAGGAGAATCTCAATCTTCATTATTAGATTTTAGATCTATATATTTATGTAATAATATTTATAATATTATCTCAAAATCCATTACTAAGAGAATGAAACCTTTCCTTAAGAAGTTAATTTATAATGAGCAAGTGAGTTTTGTACCAGGGACAAATATCCAAGAAGGAATTATTGTAGCTCAATAAATTACGCATTCTCTGATTCATAATCATCAAAATGGTATGTTGATAAAATTAGATATTAGTAAATATTATGAAAATTTTAATTGGATATTTTTGTTCAAGATTTTATTAAAGTTTGGTTTTATAAAATATTGGTGTGAGTGGGTGTTCAATTGTGTGTTGAATCCAAAATTCTTGGTGTACCTGTCTAGTTTTTTGTCTATCTCTAGAGGTTTGATGCAAGGGGATCCTTTATCCCCTTTCCTTTTTATAATAATGTATGAAGCTTTTCAAAGAGTAGTTTTTGAGGCACAAATTAGAGGAAAGTTATAGGGTCTTCAAATTGTGGACAATTTTGAAACTCTTATGCATCATCAATTTGTAAATGACACTTTTCTTTTGGAAAAGTGGTAGTTGTAAAAGCTTTGGAGTTAAAAAAGATATTGAGAAGTTATGAAGAATATTTTGGGAAAAGTGTTAATGAAGGTAAGTATGAAATATATTTGTTCAACTATTGTCATAGGATAGAAAGAATTTTAAGCAGGATTCTAGGTTTAAAAAGTGGTAAACTTCCAGTCAAATTTTTGGGGGTTCCTTTTTTCAAAGGTGTTGGTTTTTTTGGCATCTATAAAAATATTATTTAAAGTTTTAAGGATCATATAAGTTCTTAGAAAGGAAGATGTCTATCCTTGGCTGGTAGGATAACTCTTATCAAAGTTATTCTCAATGCTCTTCTAACCTATTAATTTTCTATTCTATGTCCTCTAAAGCAAATTATACATTTTATGAATAAGATTATGATGTATTTTATTTGGAAAGGCTTTGGTGAATATATTAAAATTTCTTTGATGAAATGGGAGAGAGTTTGTAAGAGGAAAAATAAAGGGGCAACAGGTATCAAGGATCTCCATCTCCGAAATGTAGCTTTGGGAGCTAAATTGGTTTGGAAAAAGGTTTTTGATTTAGGTAGATTATGGTGCAAGTATATTTAAGCTAAGTAAATTTATTTGGACTACCTAGAGCATATGGTTTCAATTTTGAATCCTCCTATAGGATCTCATCTATGGAATTTTATGTTGAAATGTAGATCTATTATAGCGTAACATGTTTCATGGACTATTAATAATGGTAGGAAGGCATATTTTTAGTATGATTCTTGGAATGGTCATCACCTATTGCTAGAGGAATTTATTAATAGTCAAATTAAATCTCTTATATAAAATTAGTGGGGTACGAAAGTGAGTGACTATGTGGTTTTGGATCCACACTCAAGGAGAGTAGATGGAAGTTGGAAAAGTTTGTTGGATATTCTAATTCTATGAAAGGAGGCATTATCTTTAGAGGTTTGTTTCAAGAAGATGAATATTTTTTTGAATATTTAGGAGGATTGAATTCACTAGATTGGTGCAAAATTGGGTTTGTATTCAGTTAGATTAAGATATTAGATGGCAAAATTTGAAGATGATTCTTTGAGTTGGACTAGTTTTCTATGTTAGAGTAAAGAAGGTTTGTAGAAAGTTAGATCCTTTACATGGTTGGTAGTGCATATTCGAATGCTTACATAGGATTTATTAAATAATATAGGGTTTTTTAGACCCTATATATGCTACTTATGTGAGAAAGAGGAAAATCATCTAACCATTTTCTATATAATTGTTCCTTTATGAATTAGTGTTGTATTTGGCTCTATAAAAATTTCAATTGGGTATGGGCATGGCCTCCGTATCTTCTTTAAGCCTTTGATTCTTGGTTAGTGGGGGATGTGAATAATTCACTATAAAATTTATGGAGATGTAGCCCAACCATTTTAATTTAGATGATTTGAAAAGAAAGGAATACTTAGATTTTTTCAAACAAATCTTGACCTTTGTGCACATAGTTTTAAGAGAAATTGTGTGAAAATTGGCAACATATAAAACATCCTCCCATTAATGGGTCAATGGTAAATAAGAAGGATAAGAGAAGCAAAAAGGAGGCAGTTTGGAGTCATTAACCTAGATGATTTAAATTGAACTTTGATGGTTATTGTAGAAGAAATCTAGGGGATTCTAGGTTAGGTTATGTGTTAAAATACTGTAGTGGTTCTCTAATTAGAGTAATATCTTTGAATATTCTATATAAAACCAATAATGAAGCTGAGGTCCAAGTACTGGTAGTTGGGATGGAAATGGATTTGGAGTGCAACATCTCCTTTTTGGAGATTAAAAGACAGTATTAGGTAGTTATCCAAGATCTAAAGGTTTAGAGGGCTAAATGTTAGAAAATTCTAAATATTTTGGCTATAATCTTGACAAAATTGAATTAATTTAAAGACTGGATTTGTTCCCATTATTTTAGGGAAATCAATAAAGTATCTAGCTTCTTTGTTAACATAATTATTGATCAAAATGTGGATGTGAGAATGGATAATGTATAAATAGGATGGTAATATTGTAAAGGCTTAGACCAAATTGATTTATGAGCTTTAATTTGATTTTTTGTAATTTGATTTTTTTATAAAATTATAAATATCAAACTTTTAATCCTTTTTTGTAGTAAGTGATATCCCTTTTGTTATTAATCTTATGTTTCTATGGGTTTTATAATGGTTGGTGATGGTGGTGGGTAAGGTATCAACTTTTGAGGTGGTGGTAAAGCTTTGAATGTTTCATTATTTCCTCATTAGATCTATTTTATGTGAATTTATCGTTCTTGATTGATTTCTAAGCACAATAATAGCATGTAGGATTTTATAAGTATTTGGAAGCTAGTTTTGGGTCCATATTACATTTTAGCTATTGAGATGGATCAAAACTATGTAGAATACATGGGTTATCCATTGATCTTTGGTAGAGCTAAAAAATAAGATAATGGTTTTCCATGTATGGTTTTCAAGATGTACCTCTTTAATGTGTTTTGGATTCCTATGCTGAAAGTTTTATAAGCCTTAGAGAAAGTGTTGGGGGTAGAATTATTAGTAGTAATCAAATGGGTGAAATTAAACTCAAAATTGGCATATTTATTTGTGAGTAATATCTACATGGTCATGATAGATAAAAATTAGATTCAGATGTTGGTCAATTTCTTTTTTTGGATTGAATATAAGGTGGGATTAATGCCAAAAATTGATACCCTCTAATTGGTTCCATTTATAACCCTCCAATTTTTTGGTAAGGATAATGTAGGCTTCATCCCTTTGTCTTTATTTTATGATTTGGAAATAATATTTATAGCTTTGGTGAATTCATGTACGAGGTTCAAGTGTCATGGTAGGGAGAGCATAAAAATAAAGGGAACAGGGGCATTATCATGCCTAAAATTTAGGAACTATTGTAGCCAATTCTACATATGAAAGAATGGAGGGTGTAGAGAAGGAGTCATGATCATGTGAAACCTATTAAATGGCTAGCCAAGGGAGTTACTAAGAATGTTTTTAAGGTACCAACATGGTGGAAGGAAAATTTAAACTTATAAAGGACCTTGGTATCACTCATAATATATTGGTTTCCATACATCCATAGGAGGTAGATAGCTCGTTGATAGGGAAAGAGGTGGTGACGGTGGGTTTAGTCTCTAAAGTGAAGGAGAAAGAGGTGTATACAACTAATTTAAATAATCCTACAAAATTTCTAGCAGTGGGTGATTTCTTGTAAAGAAATGGTAAAATGGTCAAGTTAATCATCTTGTATTAAGTCTTGTTGTCTAGTTTTTTGGTGCCTATTTGAAAATATTTTATAATCTACCATTTTCTTGGTGACTATTTGGCATTAAGGTTGGATTTTTCCATATTTTTAGATAGATTTTATGTGTTTGGTATGGTCATAATGACTTAACGATTTCATTATTAATCCAAACAAATTTTGTTCTTTTAGAAATAATATGTTATGTGGGTCAAGGACCCATAAATCCCTAGCATCAATCTAAAAAAAAATATTATATTAAGTAATTTTATAACATATCCACACATAAAGGACATCATTGAGGACAACCTCAATGTTCTATTTATAATTTGGATAAACAATAAAATCTATCTTCAAGTTTACATGTTTAATATGAGTTTAATATCAAATTCCATGGTCTTCTAATGAAGGGTAGAGGAAATAGATGTGGTTAAATGATGGGTATTCACTTCTAGTATATATCATATTACTCTATAAAAATCTTTCCTTTAATGTATTAGATATAATCCTCAAAAATTGAGTAGAAAAAAGACAATAGGTTATGTTTCAACTATGAGAGAAAATATAGCAAAGGATATAAATGTGTTGAGAATAGATTTTTCTATATTGGAGATTCCAATGAAGAGGAAAAGGGTGAGTAAATATCATGTGAAGGTGAGGATTAGTATTATGAGGTATCAAAATATACCCAACCAACTATTTCATGCCATGTTCTTTTAGGAATTAGGATCCCACAGACCCTCAAGGTAGTAGGTTTCCTAAATAAATAGAAGGTGACTTTGTTTATTGACTTGAGGAGAACACATAACTTCAACAATAAGTTAGCAGCACACTTAAACTATTTTGTTTATCCAAATCCATATTTTTAGATCATGACTATAAATTGTTGTAGCCAATTATTTTATGAAATTACTTATTATCAAAATTTACATATGAGCAATCTAGACTAACCTATGTTCTATATTCCAATCGGTTGGGAAGCATCATTTTAGAATTCTAATGGCTCACAAAATTGGTAACAATAGGGACTAATTTATATAATTTTTTCATGCATTTTCATTTTGAATGAAGTATATTTGACCTATGTGGATTGATTTTAAATTATCCACATTTTGTTATTTATCATCAGATGGAGAATATTATCAAAAATGGAGTATAAGAGTTTGATGAACATTATTTTTTGTAATGCCTTTTTGTATCATAATTGTACCATATACATTATAGAGTTTGATGAACATTATATTTCAGCATTTTCTACAAAAAAATTGTCTTGGTATATTTTATGACATCCTAATTTATAGTAAGACATGGGAAATAATTTTTATCATGTGAATAATGTACTGATAAATCTAGAATAGTATTAGATTTATGTAAATCATTCCAAGTGTGTTTTTTGAGTAAAAAAGGTGGAATACTTTGGTCATATTATTTCACATGAAGGCATCAATTTATACCCTCATAAGATCAAGGATATGATAGATAAGAAAGTTCAAAAATCCATCAAGAACCTCTAGGTATTCTTAGGGATGACAAGCTATTATATTCATTTTGTGAAATAATACAACACCAAAGCATCACCACTTATAGATTTATTCAAGAAGATCTCCTTCCATTGGAACAAATATGATACCAAGGCATTTGAGAAGATGAAAGTGTCCACATGTAACACTCTAGTTTAGGATACCCCAAAATTTTCAAAGACATTCATTATTTATTGCCTTGAATAGGGGTATAGAATGGGGGTAGTACTCATGTAGGAGGCATGACCCATTTCATTTTATAGTTATTGAATCAAAGGTATTTTATTAAAGCATATCTATGAGTACATGATGACTATACTTAATGTAATAAAATAATGGAGACCTTATATGATGGTTATAAATTTTAAGGTGAAGATGGATCATGATAATCTAAAATACTTATTATAACAAAGGTTTTAATCTAAATAAAAAAATGGGTGATCAAAATGTTGGTATTTTAATTTTAAATCATATATAATAAAGGAAAGGATAATTTAGTAGTAAATTCACTATCTAGGAGGGATGAATCCATAGATGAATTGTTATGTGGAATGTCCATATGGGAATAAAATTGGGTGGATTAGGAAAAATATGAATGATAAAATGACACTGATACACAGTCTCTAATTTTGAAGCTCCAATAGGATTCCAATGTTTTATAAAAGTTTTTGTGGAAATTTAATTACCCATGGTCTAAATATATGTTTTACCTATGCAAACATTATGCCCTTAAGCATAATATCCTTGTGAATATCCATACATCTCCATTAAGGGGAATTCAATATACTTTAAAAATTTAATCAATATTTCTTTTGGAAAAGAATCAAGGGAAATATCTATAAATTTTTGGCCAAATGAATGGTGTGTCAACAAAATAAGGATGATAAAATTAAGACCCTAAGTCTTCTTCAACCCTTAACTATTCTTAACCAAATATTAGAGGAGGATTCCATGGATTTCATAACAAGGTTGCCCATGTCAAAAGGTAAACATTTCATCATGGTAATCATGGACATGCTCACTAGATATTCCCATTTTGGTTCCTTATCACAATCATTTAGAGCAATTATAATAGCCTATGTTTTTATGGATACAATATAAAATGTCTATGGTACCCCAATAATCATGATCTTATTTTTACCAATAATTTTTGGACTAATTTATTTACATGTTTGGGTACTCAATTTTATCATAACTTTTCATTTCATCCTCAATATGATTATAAAGTTTTGCATCAAAAAACTAGGAGAGATGGTTCATTTACTACCAATAGTAGGTATAATGGTGGTATAGCACTTACTTCTATGCCTCATCTAAAATGTCTCCATTTTTTGTATTGTATGGGTACCAACCCCAATCCATAACCTCATCCTTAAGCATACAACCAAAGGTTTAATTTTTTAAAGAACACATTCAACACCAATAGGAGGTACTAGATAGTCTAAGATAAAACTTGGCCATGGCACAAAATTGAATGAAGTAGAAAACAAATTAGCATCATAAAAAAATTAATTTTAAATTTGGAAATTTTGTCTTTGTCCACTTATGACCATACAATAAAATTTACTTTAAAAAATATTAAAAAATAAGATAATTTATCCTAAGTATTATAGCCCTTATCAGATCTTGCATAAAATTGTCAATGTCTCATACAATTTGGAGTTAACTTTGTCTAAATGAATACATATATTATTAAATGTATTTTTCTTAAAATAAGGTAATTGGATAAATAATATATTTCCATACTAAGTTAAAAATTTGGATGAAGAGGTAAGATCCATTATGGAACTTGATGAGATACTTTAGACTTGCACTAAAAAGCTACGAATAAGGGAGATTAAGGAGTTTTTTATAAAGTGGAATAATATAGCTAGCAAGAACAAAACATGGGAAGATTAAGAATTCCTATAGAATAATCCAAATTTATTCATTATTAACACTGATATTTTTTTAAGGGGATGGGAATGATACACCCTTACCCTATCATGTGGATATGGATTTGTGTGGTTCATATATGGCTAAAATAAAATTTTACCTTATCATGTCAAAATTCCTTGTGATCTCATGCTATTAGTAGGGTCAAGACATAGAGTAAATATAAATAAGATTAAATTTAATGTTATACGTTAACTTGAGGATTTATCCTACAAATTTTGGGGATCTACCCTAGGAGGTGTCCACCTGAGACACAGACTATAAGATATTTTATATAATTTTCAACCCAAGGATGTATAAAGTTTTAAGGATTATGCATTGTATATGTAGCACTAGACTATGTGAAATAATGAGAAGTATAACACATACTTACTAAAATTAAGCACACTTGCATAAATGTAATGATAGTAAAGTAAATTACAAGAATTAAAATGTTGTAAAGTAACATAAATGAAATAAATTATAGAAATTTAATTGTTAATCTAGTTTGGAAGCTTCCCACACTAGATTGAATATTATAGAATTAGAAGTAGTTATGCAAGATATCAAACTTGAATGTAAATAACATATGTTATGACTACTCTTATAAAAATTAAAGACACAAACATAGTGAAAAATGAAACTAAACTAATAGATGGGATATTTTCACAATTCTTATTGAATGGGCCCTACCTTGGTTATAATTATATTATAGTCCAGTCCTTTAATACAACTAGATTACTTTAAATCAAAAATATTGAATTAATGAATCCATAATAATGAAAGTATTTATATGGCAGAATTATAGAGTTATCACAACTGTGACAATGAATTCAACTATATATTATCTATATTTTTCTATATTTCAATTCTCACTAATTTCATCATGTTTCTTCCCTTATAATTATATAATGCAAGCCTTTAGTCATATTAATAATTAAAATAGAGTTTAAACTAATAACAAGACAATATCATAAAATATATAGTAAGGAGAAATAAAACATCATTTGTTTACAACTACTTAAGGGTGACAGTCCAATGAAGGAGGAATGGTGATGGGACACTATTTATTTGATTCTCATTTCTCCTCATAATGAGGAACTATCATAATCCTTAAACTATAGAATTTACTTGATCAAAACCATCATCTAATTGTCAAACATACATACACAACTATTATTATGAATGATACCTAGTTATAATAGATGGATCAAAATGTTATAGTTATAACTACAAGTTACTTACCTCATTACTAAAGGTTAATTACTTAATTTTTATAAGATAATTACCTAGTTTATATGATTAATTCTATCAAGTTACTATCAATGAGTTTTACTAGTTTTTATGGGTAAATTGTCTAGTTTTTATGGGTAGTTCTCCCACCTATTACGTGTCATTATTTAGCTATGATTAGCTTAAGATTTCTAACTTTCATATTATTGATTAAAAATACAAAATTAGTAATTATAAATGATGTTATTTCATTCATAAATAAATAGTCTTAATTGAAAACACCAAATATATATGAAGCACATTTATTAAGTGATATATGTTAGAAAGGAATTCAAAGGCAACACAAATATCTGAATATAATGATTATAAGAGGTTTATAGGGGAATTTTAAAAAAAATATTCATAGTAAATTATCAAATTTATCACACCCCCAAAATTACCTAGTTGTTAGTCCTTGATCAACCTAAATCTCATCATATGTTGAGCACACAAATTTTGAAAATTAAAAGGTTTAGATGAGCCTTCCTACCACCTTAAGTAAAACCCTTTATTCTTAAAAACAAATTCCTCATATTAATCTTTGCATATTCATATATTTTCTCTTTTGTTTTCCAATATGGAATAGGAATCAATAAATGAGGGGATGTTAATTTATGGCCACCCAAGTTAATTTTTATCTTTTTGTATCATCAATAAACTTATGGACTTAATGAAGTGTTGCTCTGAGATTGTGCCCTAGGTAGGGCTCTTTTATTTTTAGCTCAAGAGTAATTTGTTACAATATTTTTTATACAAAAGGCAAGTTTTACTCTAAAAATATGTTCCAAGAGTGTTAGATAGTGATTTGTGCCTAAATTTTCACTCTTGTAACTTTTATGGCCACATTTACATTGGATATTAATGTGATCCAATCATCTAATATATTTTCAAGTTTGGTGGCTTCTCCATTTATCAATATCTTAACACTTTTCTCTTTTTATTTATTTCCTACTATAGATTTGGCCTTTCTTTCTTCATTAACAATATATTATTAATAATACTTAAGTATAACATATCTTACATATAGCTCTAGATACATTCTATGTCAAAAGGGATAGATATTCATGTAGATGTAATTCAGATAAGTGGTTTTGTAATTCTAGGGTTATTTTATCATAAAAATTAAATAATGAATGAGGGTCAATTAATAATTTGTGTAGATTACAATAGAGTTTCATGAACTATAATTTTATCCATTATTCTTTGAGATAGAGGGTATACACCCTTACAAGTGGCATGCAGTCTATTATATTTATGTTTAATTGACTTCATTCCTCTACCTTTCCCTTTAACTCAGTGATCTCTCACTCCTTTTTTATACATTATTATGCCTCTTTAAATTTATTTAATGTGTCATATCTTTATTCCAATATTTTATTTTAATTTATATACCATTGTACCCATAGGTGTAGATATTATCATAGTATTTTATAAATGATTCCTCTTGATTGGGTCTATCATTTTTTATGGAAATAGGCTCAAATGATCTCATGGGCCTTAATTTGATGGTATTTATGGCTATATTTTTTTTTATTCCTCCATCTAAATGTCAATATCTGATAACAAATTTTCAATCAAAGATTCAAGGGTTATCATACCAACATTTGAAGTGGTTGGAGCAATATCCTGTTTTACTACAACAATTATTGGATCCTATCATTTGATATGGGGACTTGGCATATTATAGGATATGTTAGTGAAATAGTTGGTGATATTGCTTGGGAACTTTAACTTTTTAGCCTCCACCTCTTCCACCCTTTTCAATGCATCCAACCCATTCTCCTTATTCTCCAATGCCTTAATTTATACCTTAAGAGACTCAATCTCTTTTTTAGGCTCCTAAAAAATCATGATTTTATTATTTATTTGGCATAACATGGGTTTCATGTTTCTCTAGCACCTCTTATTTTCTAATGTCTTTCTCTTATACTTCCATTATTTTTCTTCATCTCCTTATGTTGCTTTCTTATGTGTAGGACCCCAATGTTCTATTTCTCTTAAATCTCTAAAACTTGAGCTGAACGAGGTGGAATATACTCTTCTCTATTTCTAGTGGTTAGGGTGGCTTCATATTTTATTTCATCTATTTATTTAGATTATTTTATAATCTTAATTTGGACAACTACATATGTCACAAGGTTTTATTACCTTGTTTCCATGCATCTTATTCATTGAGATTGTCTCAAGGGGTTACTTGGTGGAGGAACTATCTAGATTTTTTTAGGGCTTGACTATGAGGGAATATATTTTTAGCTATAATTTAAAATTAGATACAAAACCTTGTCTTATGATTCTAAGGAGGAAGGATCTACTCTTATCCATCTTCTTATATTTCTCCTTGTAAGATTCTTGGCTGCCACATTATCTTCTTTTTATTCTAGTGGGAGTTTTATTAATGAAAGTAAGTATTACCATGTTAGGTTAAGTTTTTGATCTCTTAATATTTTATGAAAAATAATTTAAATCAATTAATTATGGGACAAGGCCCTTGGTCTTCCTTTTTGGTAATTTTTTGCCATTTTTCTTAAAAAATTAAGCATGAAATTTGGCACATTAACATTTCTAATGTGACTTTAATGGTTAAGAAGATTGAAATTCACTATGTACATCATATAATTCATACCTTTGTACACAAGGTACTTAATGATGAATATAGTAAGTTTTACCCATAATATGGGTAATTGTGATTGTAGTACTCCTTAGGTAGATAAATCTAGTTATTCACCAGCATTACTGAATTGGTTCCTTATTATTATTGTATCTAATTTTTATTTCCATCTTTCATTTTTAATTATAAGGAGAGTCACCTCTGATATTATATCCTTTTAAATAGAAAATTATATATTATTAATGGAGGATACATCATTATTAGTGGTTTCTAAAAATTATGTGGCTAATTGGTTATTAAAACCTACTGGATTATTAAAGTATCTTATCCACTTTGGATTCCTAAATATTATTTCTAAATTTTTCCTCTTACTATTATTATGTGTCATATTAATTCTTTTTATATCATATATCTACCCATTTCTATTCAATTTTGTGTACATGTAACAAAGAGAGGATGTTTTTGGTTGCAGACTTAGCTTAAAATGAGAGTGTTTATCATTCAAGTGATGACTACTTGTTTTGTGTCTTAAAAATGGGATTATTCTTTATGTTTATATTCCATTATTTCCTTATCCCCCCAACTTTAATTATTTTCTTGTAGAAACATTGATGAGACATTCCTCCAAACTATCACATCACTCATTTAAAAATGACCTTTTACAATGGAAAATACATGCAAGAGTGCTCATTAGCATGAATTTGGATGATTATGGAAATTATGATTGGCTGTATATGGTAGATAGAGGTGGATGATGTTATTTTATTCTAAACAAAGTGTTTCCATGGGTGGGTTTTATAATTTAGTAAATATCACATATAACATGATGATGCATATTTAAAATTTTAGCATTTAAAACATGATTACTAAGAAAAAAACATCATTATCATACTAATAATTAGTTTACCAATGAATTTGATCTTCCTCAATCTATGAAATTGGTTATATGGTTGAGGCATTAATCAATGTATGTAACTTACAAATGATCTTGGAGGGTGGTTGTAAAATTTCAAGAAGACTTTATCAACCTTAAAATAATCTTTTGTAAGATCAAGTATTGAGGGTCATGATTTCATTAGTGAATGTGTTAGAATATTAATGGAAATGTGCAATAAATTTTGATTCCAACTTCTATAGAAATAAATTATTGTTACCTTAAGATGGTTTTATATTGTACTATATTAAGTGACAAAAAAATCATTCTTGTGAGAAAGAGGTAATAAGGACTAATTGATGTGTGTTGAGAATGATTGTTTGAGATAAAATATAAGATTTGATGGTGCTTTATGATGGTAGAGTTTCTTCCACTTATCATTTTAGATGATCTAGGTATAGGACTTCCTATAATATGATAGGGACAAGTAATTTTGTTGATGTTCTTATTGTGGCCCTAGTTCCATACCCATAAGATCTAGTTGGCTAGGTAGTGGTATGCTTCTAAAATATGAAAGAGTCTTTAGTAATCCTTAGGCTATTACAAATCAATATTTCAATAGCTTTAAGACACTTGTGACAATAACAATGCATCTTGTATCTACTCTTGGACAAATTTTTGTGACTCCATGTAGCCCTTAGAAACTACACACATTCTATAGCAGCTATATATAGTCTATAATAATTGTATAAAATTTGTATCAACTGTATATATCCTATAACAATTAATTTCAAATAGCCTATATTAATTACTTTCATATGACCTGTATAAATTTCCTACATCCCATATAAACTGCACACATCTATCATAATTGTATATAGTCTATATCAATTGTATATATTCTATAGTAATTACTTTCATATAGCCTATAGAAACTATCTACAACATATAACAACTGCTTGTAAATGATTATCATTGGGTGGGCTAAAAAAGAAACAACAAAAATATTAACTCCTTTTTTATGATGATGATATCATAAGATTTTTATAGAGATAGTACATTGACATCGATGATATATAATTATGATCCTAATTTAAGGGTATAAATAAACTCTTCTTTTGTTTTAAGTTTATTATATAATTTTATATAATGACCATTGACCAAAAATTTAAAGCTTACTATATCAATACTGTAGACACCTAAAACTAGCCGCCATGGCCTTTAATTGAACTTCAGCCTGGTTTCTACCAACCATTTCAAATTAAGCCTAAGAATCAGTAAACATTCTAAATTTGCTTGTCCATCATTAGTCAAAATTCAGAGTCTTATTGAGACATACTTAATTAGGGTATCCTACTATAAGCAACAAAAACCTCTCATAGATTCATCTCTAATCATCTTGTGGCATCATAACATGCAATTTGGCCTATGGACCTATTAAGTGGGGCAAGTGAACACATGAATTAAAATCAAATATTGAAAAGAGATAAATGGCTAAACAAAATTAATTAAATTTCTAAACCAAATTAAATGCCTATTTGAAATATCCATGTGCAATTAATAAATTACTAAAAAAGGGGAATTCAAAAATCGAGAATATCTTAGCTTTTCATTATGACATTTGTGAGTTGTCAAGCCTTTGGAAATATCTCACCTATGCCTATTAATTTCAAATCATGAGATTTTGACACCTTTTAACTCTGTTGGGGTTAATTGACTCACTTAGGTTAGGTTTGAACCCATTCCATGTTTAAACTATACCTTAACTCACCTTGAGTGGGGGTTAGTTCCTAAACATATAAATACAAGCCCTTGCCTCTTCATTTACAAGCTTGGACATTGTAGAGTTATAATGTAAGTTTTGTATAAATATTCATAGTAATAGTGTTATAATGCCAAAATATTGA
The DNA here is from genome assembly GCA_037957365.1 of Torreya grandis. Classification (NCBI taxonomy): domain Eukaryota; kingdom Viridiplantae; phylum Streptophyta; class Pinopsida; order Cupressales; family Taxaceae; genus Torreya; species Torreya grandis. The sequence goes on from JARHVA010003718.1 coordinate 1,625,234, forward strand.
GCCAAGCCATAATCATGAGCCACATCAAGTAAGCCACAATGGTGCCAATGAGAGAAGGAACAAAGAATACTCTATTACCAAAGACTCTTTGAGCATAAACCGAGTAAGCCACACAAGAAATAATTTGGAGCTTTCAAGAAAGGTAAGGATTGTCTTTCTTTGAATTTTAGTTGGGTTTTCAATTTTATTTTGTCTATCATGCTCCCTTTATGATTTAGGCTTAGAGATGTTAGCATGTTAGTGTGTTGATTTCATTGTTTTGGGAAACTAACACTTGCTCTAACCTCCTCTCTATTGTCAAATTCCTATGATCAAAAATGGCACACCTTATGGGACCTAAAACATACCATGTACCAAGGAGACCAAGATAAAACTCCAAAATTTTCAAATAAATGCTTGAAAATATTAAAAATTGGATTTTTAGCTTTATTTTTACCATATTATTATTTTTTATGTTTACTTGTATTTACATAGATATTGACATCAATTTTCCCTAATCAGAATCAATAATGTACTAATTGACATCTAATGAGACTATAAAATAGCTCATTATATCTATGAAATAATATCCTTTTTCCTTGCATAAGAAGTGGATCTAAGTGTAGTTTCTGAACTTATGATTTATTTATAATTAAATAGAGAACTATATCTTGGTTATTTATTTATAAATTATTGTCTTCTTATTTATTGATTATTATTACTAAATCTTTGGAAAAAGTTGTTAATATGTGTATATGCAACCCATAACAAGTTATATTAGACTTGAGCATGAAGATCTAATCAAATATCAGCTTTGAAGTGAGCTACAGGCACTTTGAGCATAGATATGGACTTACTCAATTCATATCTACAGACTCGGTCAATAGCTCTACATCCATGCAGTTCATTGATTGAAGACCAATTCAAAGCATCAAACATCAAGGGAGCCATTATAGTCATCAATAATTTGAAGAATGCAACTTAGAGAAAATCTATAGACTTTGTAGGTTTTAAAATCTTTGGACTCTATAGGTTCTAAAATCTATAAACTCTATAGGTTTTAAATCTATAGACTCTACAAGTTCTAAAATATATGGACTTTTTAGGTTTGAAATCTACAGACTCTATAGATTTCAAAATCTATGGACTCTACAAGTTTTGAAATCTATGGACTTTATAGGTCTAAAATCTATAGACTATATAGGTTTAAAATCTACAGACTCTATAAGTTATGAAATATATGGACTCTTTAGGTTATAAAATTTATGGACTCTATAGTTTTTTAAAATCTATAGACTCTATAGGTATATCAATAGACTGTGCAGGCATATCTATAGATTATGTAGGTATATCCATGAACTAGTTCAATATTGTATCTAAATTTAAATTTGTATAATTTTATTCCATAAATAATTATCTTCTTATTTCATGAATATTGAGGTTATGTTATAAATAGATAATAACATCTCTCTCCATATTTTATAGAAGACTGAGATAAGTTAGAATATGTAAGTTGTTATGTTTTTCTCCATATTAAGCGGAGAGCATCTAGGATTATTATTACTAAATAAGGATTTGTTTATAAGCATGAGATTATAAATGCAACCTAACACACCATTTTAATCAATCTTGGTTGTCAATAATACATTCTAAAGCTTTGTGATATAAATCCAGCGTTCTGATTAAAATCCTCTTTCAAGGAATGAGTTGGCCACTCATTCTAAGGAAGATAGATAAAGGTATTTTTAATTATTTCTTTATTATGTAATTATGCTGTTGAATTGTTATTATTTATTTTTCATGTAAACATTTATTTTTTGTAAATTTTATTGTGAACATATAGGTGTTTTCTATGTTTATCATTTATTTTCAATTCAATAATTTACTCTCCTTTATTTTCAATTCAGCAATTTACTTTCATGTAAGTGCAATTTACTTTTCTATAAAGTGTGTTGTGATTTACTTTCCTACAAGTGTGATGTATTTTCTTCAAGTGTGATTTATTTTCTTCAAGTGTGATTTACTTTTCTATAAAGTGTGTTGTGATTTACTTTTCTACAAGTGTGCTTTTCAATTCCTATAAGTGTGGAGTGTGGTAGAAGATACTAGTTACTAGAGATCTCTTTCTCCTATTGCATACAACCTTAGACACTAGCCTTGGATTGACATTATTAAATGATGAATTGATGACTCATCATTTTTGGTTCCATTATCAAGGACACAGTGTTATTATTAGATTCAAAAAAATTTAAGAGAATTGTCTAGTAGCAGTAGATAAACAAGTTCCTAGTGAGAGAGAATGTATCTTTACAAATTTTATGATAGGAGATACTTAGTTAATGGTTTATTTAGAATTTTTTTTCCTATAACATAGATTATAATTTATTTTCTTGCAACATAGATTATAATTTATTTTCCTACAACATATATTAGAGTTTATTTTTTTGTAATTAGCTTTAAAAAATTTAATTTCATGCAAAAAGCCCTCGTGTCATACTAAAACTACTGTGTATAAAATAACAACTGCTAACATCATATGAAATTATTTAAATGTTGATGTAGAATGGAGGAAGAAAATGATTATCTAAAATAGTATAAAATATGGAGAAAATTAAGTTGAATTTATACAATTATTCACAAAGAGGAATCTAAAATTTATGCCCCTATGCCTAACATGCTTATTGAAGCATTAATCTACATTTTTGAGGAAAATAATTGAGATCGACTATATAGAAGATAAAATATAGATGTACTTTTTCTAAAATTATCAACAAAGGATCCTGTAATTTTTAGGTCAGTTGACTTTTAAAATATTACATGTAATTTTTATAATGGAATAAGGTAAACTACTCAATTAAGTTGATCTCAATCTATTATAATAAGGATATGATAGATCATATATGCATGAAGTTAGTTGCATAAATTAATATTACATGCATAAATCTAGGTGAAAATATAGCATGCATGAAGTTAGTTGTATAATTTTAAATTGCATGCATAATTCTAGGTGGAAACATAACATGCATGAAGTTAGTTGCATAAATTTATATTGCATGAAAATAAATCTTCATGCATGTGGGTCAACACATAAATAAAGAATTGCATGAAAATAAATCTCTCTATATGTTGGTCAATGCATAAATCAAGCATTGCATGCAAATAAATCTCCATGCATGTGGGTCAATGCATAAATCAAGCATTTCATGCTAATAAATTGCCATTCATGAAGTTAGAATGGATTCCATCTGGGTCAACATATTTACAAAGAATAATAAAAAAAATTGTTGATATTTTATTCTAGTAATTTCTTGGTATTTTATAGTTATATTTTAAGAATGCCAAATGAAGACAAACACAAAGAATTTGTGACTACAAAGAGAATATTGGATATTTTAATTGAATCCCAAGAAAATAATGGTCAATGAATATGAATGTAATATAAATATTGGATTATTTAATGTTGATTTCAATGGAAAAGTTAATATCAATAACAAAGCTAAGGTTGAGGTATTAAAATTAACATTATAATAGAGACCTTGATCCAGTCCTTGATTGTTAGGACTAAGAAAGAACTTAATTTAATATAGTAGTAACAACAAGGATATCTTATAGTACAATCTTATATATGAAGAATATTCAAGTAAGTTTTCTTATACTCTATTTTATTTTTATTTTGATATTTTCATACCATTTCTCCATTAGCTACTATGCATACAAATCATAGTTAATTGTATATTCACTCCATATATGCATTATCATTTAAGGTATGATATATTTTTATAAAATTAATAGCTATTTTTAGCTAAATACTTTTAAAAGTTCTATCATTATTCTTATGTATATCACAGTTAGACTTTCCTACTTAGCTTGTAAATAAAAAGATTTGATGACATTTATCTTCATTCCATTCCATCTATTAGTCAAACCCATATTCACCTATCATAATAATAGAGCTTATCTGAGGGAGTTCTTGTTTCCATAATAAAAATCCATTAGAATTTGTGAACCACCAATCATTCTTACATAGGTTGAACTGCATTCTTCCATGTATATTCAAATAATTAATTTTAATGGTTTATTATTGGCATTTATATTTCTTTTACATTATTGATATTATTCTTGGTTGTAAAGGTCTTGTTTGTTTCTATTTTTTACAAGATACTTTCATTACGAAGAAGTCATTCTGAAGATGAAAATTTATGTTCATGACTTCAACAAGTAGTTGGAACATTATCTTAAATTACCTTTGACAACAACATGTAGAAAAATCAACAAGTGTCTATCATTAGTTATTGGTCATCACTCTATAGACCAATGCTCGAGAATTTCAACATACAAAAAAATTCATTCTACATTTACAAGCAGTATGAAGATGCATAAAGTATATGTCTAACATTTTTCATGTCATCAATTTTTAGAATTTTTTTTTTAGAAAAGATGAAAACCCTCAAGTGTTGTTGGTAGTCTTGGTTTGAAAACCAACTAGATGGTAAGCCAAGTACTATAAAAATGATCCTTGATTAGAAAACTAGTTTTACTGGCTAGTTAAGGATAAAAACCAAAACCAAAACAAAACAAAACAAAATTAGAAAAAGTTGAAAACCAACAATAATTTTTTTCCCTCCTATAATATATACTTGGTTTCTGACTTTTTATGTTCTCATTTTCAGCATTTCCTGGGTTTCTATTCTTCAAACATCTTTTCCAATATGTTCCATGGGGTTGACATCCAAAGATACAAGGCAAGCTAAAATTGTGTCAAGGTATGTAGTTTCTTTTATTTCACTTTTAAATTTATTTGTAAGCTTTTTTATTACATAAAGATCCATTTTTGGGGGCAAGAAGCAAAAATAATCAAATATCCCAACACTTTATACATATTTACACTGGCATTAATGAGGACATGCATGAGATTAGGTGTGGGAGAGAAGGAGAAAGAAAATAGTCTCAACAATAAATAAATAACAGGACTTAGTAAAATCAAGATAATGACTTTGATAATGGTATATAGTTTTAAAAATTCTTCAAAAATTTCAAGCATCAAAATTTATTTTATGCAAAGAATTATTTTTTTGTCAAAATAGAGTTATGTAGGCACAATAAGAAATTCTCAACACAAGAACCTACTTTCACCTCATTAAAAATAAATAAAAAGAGGGAAGCATGAGAATTCCAAACAAGAACATGTGTCAAAAATAAATCAAGGATAGAATAAATATTTTCACACAAAAACCTATCCTTGACAAATGTATTTTATTGACCACTTTTATTGGAATTTTTTGCCTATGAAATATTTTACCAATGCAAGGTCAAATCTAGAAAGACTATTGAAAAGTGAGAACATTTAACTCATGCATATGTATCTCAAAAAAAAAATTAGATAAAGGAATGGCAGGTATGAGGTTAGGTGTGGGAGAGATCATGAGACCATAAAGTGGTTCATTATATTCATGAAATAACATTTTTCTTTCTTGAATAAGAAGTGGATCTAAGCGTAGTTTTTGAACTTATGATTTATTTAGAATAAAATAGAGAACTATATCTTGATTATTTATTTATAAATTTGTCTTCTTATTTATTGATTTTTGTTACTAGATATTTGGAAAAGGTTGTTAATGTGTGTATATGCAGCCCATAATAAGCTATATTAGACTTGAGCATTAAGATCCAACCAAATATCAGATTTGAAGTGAGCTACAAGAACTCTAAGAATAGCTATGAACTCACTTAATTCATATCTATAAACTTGGTCAGTAGCTCTACATCCATGCAGTTCATTGATTGAAGACTAGTTCAAATAATCAAACATCAAGAAAACCATTATAGTCATCAATAATCCATAGAATTTAACTTGGAGAATATATATAGACTGCAAGTTTCTAAATATATGGAATTTATAGGTTCTAAAATCTATGGACTCTATAGGTCTAAAAACTATGGACCCTATAGGTTTTAAAATTTATTGACTCTATAAGTTTGAAATCTATGCACTTTATAGGTTTTGAAATATATGGACTTTGTAAGTTCTGAAATCTATGAAATTTGTAGGTCTAAAATCTATAGGCTCTATAGGTTTAAACTCTATGGACTCTATAGACTCTAAAATAGATATAATTTTCAAGTTTTGAAATCTATGGAATCTATAGTTTTTAAAATCCATGGACTCTACAGATATATTTATGAATTGTGCAGGCATATCTATGGATTATGAAGGTTTATCTACAGACTAGTTTAGGATTGTATCTAAACTTATATTTGTATAATTTTATTTTATAAATAATTATCTTCATATTTCATGAATATTGAGCTTATATTTTAAATATATAATAATGTCTCTCTCCATATTTTGTGGAAGATTGAGATAAGCTAGAATATGTAAATTTTTATATTTTTCTTTATATTAAGTGGAGAGAATCTAGGATTGTTATTCCTAAATAAGGAGTTGGTTAGAATCATGAGATTATAAATTCAACTTCCCAAACCATTGTAATCAATCTTGGTTATCAATAATACATTCTAAAGCTTTGTGACATAAATTCAGTGTTCTGATTAAAATCCTCTTCTGAGGAATGAGTTGGCCACTCATTCAAAGGAAGATGGATAAATGTATTTTTATTTATTTATTTATTATGTAATTATGATTTTGAATTATTATTATTTATTTTTCATGTAAACATTTATTTTCTGTAAAGTTTATTGTGAACCTACAGGTGTTTTTTTATGTTTATCATTTATTTTCAATTCAACAATTTAATTTCCTTTATTTTTAATTTAGAAATTTACTTTCATGTAAGTGTGATTTACTTTTATAAAAGTGTGCTTTTCAATTTCTACAAGTGTGGAGTGTGGTAGAAGAGATTGGTTACTAGATATCTCTTTCTCCTATTGCATACAGCCTTGGACACTAGCCTTGGATTGACATTATTAAATGATGAATTGATGACTCATCAACATCAGTCCTATATAACTAATGTTGGTCACTATTTGCATCCCCATAACTAATGTTGGTATTTATTTATAAAAATAAGATAATAGGCTACCTTTTGGATCTTTGTTTAGGGTCATCCAGATTCTGTTTTTGATGATTTTTTTAAAGCCATGTGTTTTCTCATAAATTTTTAGAATATGCTATCAGTTTAATTTAAATTTGCATAAATGTTTCACAAAATATTGAAATAATATTTTGAATATTTTTAAATCTTCTAATTTTTACTTCTTGGTTTTATTAATTTCTAAGCTCTTTATTTAATCACCTTGGTGTAGGTTTTGAAGAGTTTTTGTACTAACTTTGGCTAAACTAACATTTTTGGAATCATGTTTGTTTTATCTTTGGGTTCACATGAAACTAATCTTGGTCCTTATCAATTATTACCAATTGGCATCATTTCTTTAGTAACCAACATCAATCACTTTTGACCGATATTAGTGTCTATGTAAAAAATATAGAGAAACATGAGAGATATCTTTTAAAAACTTGTTTGATCATCCATTAATGTGCTTAAAATCATAAGAAAACTCTAATTTTTGTAGGGACAAGGTGGAAATAGGACATAAATTTTCAAGTTTAAACTCTTGAACACTTCATTTTGGTGCCTAAAAGGAATTGTTAAGTCTTGAACATTTGATTTTAATGATTAAAAGGACTCTAGAGTTGTTAAATATTGAACACTTCATTTTGGTGCCTAAAAAAAATTGATAAGTCTTGAACATTTTATTTTAATGCTTAAAAGGAACCTAAAATTTCTAAGTCTTGGACACTTCATTTTGGTGCCTAAAAAGAATGGTTAGGTATTCAATGATTGGTTTAAGTGATTAAAATGAACATAGGTGTTTTTTGATAAGTTTTTTTATGAAAATTATTTTGAGATTCTCAAATTTAATCCAAGGGACCAAATAAATTCATTAAACATTTCATTTGGTGCCTAAAATTAACACTTCACTTAGATTACAAATTCTTGAAAGTGTTTGTTACTTGTGTGTTTTTCATAAAAATAAAAGTGTGTGTATGTTCTCCCCCCATCCCATTTATGGAACTCAGGTAAAAAAAAGTGCATTTTTACTTAAAATTTGTGCCTATTCCAAGGCATGGAAATAAAAAAATTTAGACTTTCCCCAAAACCCATATGGTTTGGGTGATCTAAATATAGCCCTAAAGTCTTTCTACTTAGTTTTGTTTTATGCAACTTGGATTTGGGAGGGGAGTTCATAACTTCTTCACGAGTTATTTTAGGGTGCATTGACTAGGTAGTTCATCTCCCAACATCATATCAGCCCCACTCCATAGTGGGGTATATAAATCAAATCATGTATACTACAAGAACTAGAGGGTTGAGTATTTAACCTCTCCTTTGTAATGAAGACGTAAGTCAGGTCTGGTTAACCAGGGGATTCCACTAAGAAGTCCATACATAAAATCACTATGCAAAAGAATAGACCCTTGCATAGTAAGTTAACTGGTATGAACTCAATTGACATGATGCATATCTAGTGTTAATCACACTTGAGACAAATCTAGACATTTGAAAACTATAGTTTAGTCAACCCTTTTTGACCAACCTTGTTAATATCTAAGATGTTATACGAAGTTGTATTTTGTCATTTATCTATTATTACTTATTTTTTGAGTCTAAAACCATTTGTTTGTTTATACCACATCAAAATGAGTCTTGTTTCCATATTACTCCATAGTTTGAGGAGGAATTATGTTATCCATTTGGCACCATGATTTTAACTTAAAACTTTGTGTCAAAAACATTATGGGTGTCACTTTATTGAAATGGGTAATATTACGCTACCGAAATTAGTTTAAGTTTGTGCCTTGGAGTCTTGAAACCAAAAATTGATTACACATTTAAAGAGTGATAATGTTGTTATGAAGCTCAAATAATTTCATAGACTTATGTCCAAAGTTGTCAGATTAACACCAATTCATGTGTGTCTTTTGGGTCTTTATTTAGTACCAGTATGTCATTCACATATGTTTAGATTATTGAGTCAATTAAACCTAGTTTTCTTAAGTTGAGTTATTAATTAACCTTGACAAGTTCAGATCTAAACATTTATTGTTTTCTATTGATGCCTTATTCAATTTAGGCTTATACATAGATCTTTATATTTTAGGTTTCATAACTTAGGTTAATTCATTACCCAAATTCAAAAACTATTTATTTGTGCCTTTATTTTGGGATAAATAGTTTATCTCCAAATGACTTTTATTTCATGCCTCATACCAATTTGATCAAGTTTATGTCTAAATTCAAGTGCCTATTCTATACCAAAGTGTTCCAAGTTTGTTAGATTAAATACCCCTTTGTTTTAAAGTCTAGATTTTAATGTCATGTTTGGCCAAAATTCCTAGCACATGCCTTTGTTTGAGCCTAGATTTTGATGCCACATTTGGTCAAAAGACCTAACAACCTTTATTTTCCTAAAGTATACCTATTTAGAAGATTTTGATCCTAGATATTGGCATTCCATATTTTTTTCATCCACTTGAACTTTTTTGTGTGAGACATTTAATGTTAGATATTTGATGTTATACTATTTATACTAAGTCCTAGCATAAACCATTTTGGAGATACAACTCTATCTTTTGACCAAGTTAGATCAAGTTTGAACCTCTTATCTTTTTAAACATTATTTTTCAAAATTTATATAACTCTAACCCTTTTTGTTGTAAAATACTCATTATTGAGTTGAATATGTCTCACTATACATGTAGTGGAGCTATGTATAATCTAGGGTATAGTAATGTGGTTGCACAAGAGGACTTTGTTCAAGACCCCTATAGAGATGATGTAATTTGTGAGATGGATCCTTATCCACATTATAATACTAAAATGGGGGAATAGAGTCAAGATTATTTGGCCCATTATTTGGTTCAAATGCCTCCATACATGGAATAGTACCAAGAACAAATAGCCCAATACCTAGCTAGTGTACCTTCACAAATTTAACAACCTTATTATGTTACAATGCCATTATCATATGACCCTTACTTGTTTTATCATCACTATATCATGAACAAGTATGAATTATTAATTAGAGATGCAAAGATAAGGTCTAAATTTCTAGTAATATTTCCCCATGAAAACTTACCAAGTCTAGTATGAGTGCCTTATAACATGCCTTACAATCAGAACATTAAATAGGCCTCTTCTAATGATCCTCATGCTATAGTTCCAATAAAATATCAATACCCTTGTATTATTTTCAAATTAAAAGGCCTTATGGAGGACCACTTCATATAGATGTAGACAACATACCAAACATATCTAAACTTGATGCATATACAATAACATGACCTTGTCAAACATTCCTCTTATCACGTTAATTCCTTCAAAAAGGGCCTTAACAGAATTAACAGGCCATGAAAACTAAGGTATATACCCATTCATTAAAATAAATTTAGTTATATACATATTATATGCCCCAACTATCAAATAAGTGTCATCTACTTCTATGTAGAATAATGAGCCAAACATATTAGACAGCACACAAGTGATATCCAATCTAGACCAAAGTGGTGTGAATGCACAAATAACTAGTCAACAAAAAAATGTGCCTTCATTCAACACCATAAGTGGTTTTCAAACATAGGGGGTAGGATCTTCATTCAACACCATGAGTGTTACTCTACCACAATAGGTGCTAAATAAAATTAATCAATAATAGGCACCATCAAACATACCCACATAGCAGAGGTAAAAATAATTCCACCTCAATAAGGGGAAACTGATGTTCCACCTCACTAGGTAGTGACAAACATGCCTCTTCAATCAAAGACTGATATACCATTACAATCACAAATGATGTCTAATCAATAATGTACAAGAATTAGTTAGTGAAAAATGTTGAACCTTCAACATGCATCTACTTCCAAACAAGGATTCATGAAACGAAAAGGTTCCAATGTTATACAAGTGCTAACTAGGTAATAATTGCCTTTAGTACCAAATGTGACATAAGTTCAATGATAAGGCCTTGGTTCACAAGTTACACTTAATCAACAAGGTATGACTAGTTATTAAAAAGTCCCTAATCAACCTCAATATGCACAATACTTCACTCCCAGTCATATCCCTCCATCCCAACCACAATTTCCCTAAAACCAAGACTATATACCAAATATTAACCAAAATATCACACCATAATGTGTGCAATTCCAATAGTCACATCCTAATCCATGTAGGAAAATTTATGGTAAATTCACTAGACAAACTAATATTCCCCAATAATTACCTCCATTATACCCCAATCAATGTAACCCACTTTTGACTGCCCAGCCTCCACCTCAGTCCAATGTTCCCACTAGTTTCCTTGCACAAGAATAGTAATAAATGAAATATGTAATTACCCTCATCCAAGATAGAAATCAAACCAAGAATTTTAAGTTAGATGACATGTGTTCATATCCTTTCAATGTGGAGTATTTATAAATACCATTTCCTCTAGGGTATAAACCACCAAAATTCAACAAATACAAGGGGAAAAGAGACCCCAAGGCCCATTTGACGGAATTACTTGTTGTTGTCTAGCTAGTGGCCTATAGCGACATATAAATTTTACTATTATTTTAAAATATTTTAGTATGAAAATCATTGGAGTGGTTCTTGAAATTACCAAAGAATTCAATTTCTAATTTTGATGATCTTTCAGAAAAGTTTATGCAACACTTCTCCTATAATCTCAAATATGAGATTTCATTGGTAGATTTGTATCAAGCCAAACAAAAGGCTGATGAATGTTTTTCAAGTTATCTATAGTGGTGGAGATCCCTTCTAAGTTGATTTACCCATAGTCTACCAAACAAGTAACTAGTCACTATGTTTACTAGGAATTTACATAGTGAGATATCTTACCATTTGGAATTTTGATGTATACATACTTTTAAATAAATAATTAACAAAGTTTTGTTGATTAAAAGAGACCTTATTAACAAAGGTATCATTAAACTTACCTCATCAAATTAGAACTAGAATCAAAAATAGAATAATAGCTAAAATTATAACCAAGTCCAAGTTTAAGCATCACAACTAGCATAGGCCAGCAATTATGATAAACCTAAGTAGTTCAATTACAAGAAGAATGTATTTGGGAATGGACTAATTAAGTCACAACATGTCTAAATGGTGAAAATACCATCTAATCATCCTATTCTACATATGCAAATTACTCCTAACTAATAACCTCTTCAAAAATTGTAGCAAGTGTAATAACCTAAACCAATGCGATAAATGCAACAAATTATGCATTTTCAAACCCCTCCTCCAAGGAAAAATGTGTCTAATCATCATGTATTTAGTGACCTTGGATAACCCATTAAATTTGTGTTTTGTAAGCCCACCATAGCTAATCTATTTATCTAACCTATTTTGAAGCACTATCATGAGGGCATTCCCTATCTAAATGATTATAGGAAAAATGAATTCTATGAGTATCATTAGGCTAATGTCCATTAATTATGTCATTGTGAAAAAATTAAACATTCTATTGAGAATATGTTGGAAAATAGGGAGATAACATTAGCAAACAGAGCTTCCACATCTAATCAAAATTTGGGAATCTATCAAAACCCCTTTCCATATTATGATAATAAAAAAAAATAACAATAGTAGCTAGAACAATATCAACAACTAAGATAGAACCAAAAAAATTAGTATCAACAAAACCAACATCAACTAAATGGATAGCTACAAGGCCAACATAATACCAACAACTAACAAACCTACCATGTAGTTTCACATGAATACAAAAAGGTCGTAGTCCATATTACAAGAGGTCATATTTTCACCATCTCCATTAATTCAAGACCAAATAATAATTAGATAAGATCATTTCTAATCAATTCCAACTAACCAACCCATGCTAATGATTCTTCCTTAACTTGGGACCAAATATAGGCATACCAAAAAAGTAGGTATTACTACCTTTAGACCCCATACTGGTAATTCATCATTGACCTATGACCATGCACAAGTGTACTGACAATCAATAAATATCCTATCTAGTCTACCTCCATCATCATTTTATAGAAATAATGATCTTATATCTAATCCTGATTATGTAATCATAACTTAGTGATTTAATATTACCATACTAGGCCCATAACCACCTACCACTTCACCCATTCAACCAATCATTTTGGTATGGAACAAGCCATTTACCATTGTGCAAGAAAATACAATCAATATTGTGGAACAATTGTAGAAGATGCCTATACAAATCTCAATTTTAGATTTATTTCATATGTTCACCATCCATAAAAACATCTTGATAAAATTCCTTGGTCAATTCCAAGTTCCTAATGACATATCTCCTGACAAATTTCAAGCTTTGGTTAGACATATATCTCCAGACCAACAATTAACCTTTAACTAAAGTGGCATGTCATCCCTTGGCCCTTTACATAACAATCCATTATACATCAAATTTTTCATAATACAAAACAAAGTGAAACATGTACTCATAGACAATGGATTGGGTTAAAATATCATGTATCTAAATCTCATCATGCTTCTTGGGTACACCAAAGCTGATCTCTAGCTAAAAAATATCACCATCAAAGCCTATGACAATGAAGAATAAGAATTGTAAGGCACCATTATCTTTTCAATTATCATTGGGCCCTTGACCCATGATAGACTATGCCATGTGTTAGACCTTGATTTTTCATATAATGTGCTTTTTGGTAGAACTTGGATACATGATATTTGTGCAATCCATTCTACATTGTACTAATGTATAAAGTTCTCCCATTTAGGTATGGAGGTGATTGTCTATGAAGATTTATATCCATACAAACATTGTAAGCATTTAGAGGTTGAATATGAAATTTATAATTACAATTTTAGATTGAATCCAATTCTCAATAAGGAAAAAGGGAAAGAAATACTTTTTGATTCACTAGAGGCCAATTGCATTGACCCTAATACCCTTGATTCACTTTCCCACATGCAGCCTCCTAAAATATATAATCATTATACCACCTCAGCTAATGACATACAATAATATTTAACCCATAATACATTACATATTTATAAGATTAAATATAACCCCAAGTACTATGGAAGACCCAATGCCAAACCACCCTACCAAGAATGGAAATGGAAGGGAAAATCCAAACTGCATAGTCCAACACCTATCATTTTTATATCAGCCTCTGGCCAAGAATAGGACCCTCTTAAAGATAATGAATCATAGTTATTTTTGGCCATTTTTTTGGCCCACATACTAATCTTGTGCCCAGATGGATTGAGTTCTTAATATATGATCATATGAATAAATGTTCTAGATAGAATGAGTGGACTAAAGAGATCATGTAGCTTTCAAAGTTTTTGAATCACTTTAATTTCACTTCAAGTGTCATTTGTCCAAATTTAGGAAAATAGGTATCCATGGTGGTCATAAGTTTAGGATCATGTAGTAAGTTTTTCACAATCCCCAAGAGTTTATTCAAGCCTTGAAAATTCATGAAAAAGGTCAAACATAATCTTAAGTGACCTAGACCATCACTAAGACATCATGTAGGAATAAACAAACTAGTTCACTTACATTTTTTATAAGTCCATTCAAAAAGCATCACTAGCCAAGATATTGTAGCACCATGGAGTTCTTCATCCCAAGAACATGTTATACAAGTTTCATGTCTATGTGAGCTTTCTATCCCAAGATCTAAGTGTTCAAAGTTAGACTTATAGCATAGGGCATCTATACAAGTATCAAGTTTGAGCTTTGTAAAATGACCATTTGGATTTTAAAATCCATTAACAAGTTTAAATTTGATCAAGATCTAATGGTCTACATGAGTTTACATACTAGAAACATGGATCCAATGGTTCATAATAGATTCAAGAAGGTCAAAGGGTCCTTGGATTAAAATCATTAAAGAGCTACAAGTTGGACAAGATCTAACAATGCAGGTTCATCGAGCCAAAATAAAATAGTGTGTGTTCACTGACAAGGAGGTGGGTCTAAGCTAGATTAATGATTATTGCTACTTTTTATATTATGATATAATTGTGTAACATGAGTTAAAGTGTCAAGGAGCTCAAAAATCCACCACATGGTATAAACGTGTGAAGCGATAGGCTGACAATAGGATCAAAAGATTAATACATGATTAAAAAGTGGCATACACACATTAAAATTGATAGAAGATCAATGGACCATGTTGTGTTATGCAAGTTAAGATTTATAGTGTGAGAAAATTCAAGAAGTCATTAGGATATGTGGGACTAATGAGAGTAAAGATATTTTGGCACAATTTGATTAGCCTGAGCCAGTATCGATGACCAATAAAAATAAAGGTCAAAAAGATAGGGGTAGTTTTCAACCAAGGAAATATAGGTGTTTTAAGATATTTTTACCACCATTAAAACTCATTTGAGCACCACTAAAAGGAAAAATACTAGGTCATATTATTTCAAAAGAATGATTATCCATTGACCTTGACAGAGTAAGTGTTATATTAGCCTTATTTTTATACCACCATTAAATCTCATTCAAACACCATTAAAAGGCCACAACCATGCATTCAGGTATAAATAATATAAAGGGATGTTGTTAAGGTTAAATATAGACCTCTAGTTTCAATTTTTGTAGCATATAATGTTTATTTTGTGACTATGTCTTCCATTATTTAAAGAATACCTATACATAATGAGCCCTCAATTTCTATAGATACTTAAAGGCAAATATAAGTCTCTTGGACCTGATGGAGATCATAAATGGATATGCAATATATAAGTCTACATCGATATATGTGATTATATGAAAACCAATAAAGGATATTCGTTTTCCATATATAAGAAATATCTAGTCTAGATTTGATTGAAGTAGTTGTCTATGATTATTTAAGAATCTCCTTATACTTTAGCATGGCCATATTTTCAACAAATAACCACCTAAAATGTACAAATCCATGTTTTTATTAGGCTCATGAGCATGAGATTTTATCCTCAAGTGAGATATGACATGAATGATCAAAGAAAAGGTCTAGTGTTGGGAACTATAGCTAGGGGCATTCAATGCATTCTCAAGACCTTATGAGGGATTTTCAACTTGGTGAGCCATGTGTAGTGTCCTAATTGATCAAAAAGGTGGCAAGGCTTTCATTACATAAAAAAGGTGGTAACTCAAGCTTAATTAATGACCTAGGATGGTATGTTCCCTCTCTAATGGCATGCTCCCACATTCATTTTGTCTCTCTCTTCACCTATATATCCTGGTCTCATTCCCATTATGGGGGTTCTTAGCTCTTAGAATTTATCATTATTTTTTGGGAAAAAGATACTTCTTAATATTTTTTTAAAAGTGTGTTCATTTGATATGGTTAAACCCTATCAAAATATTATAATAACTAACTTTTGAAGTAATATGATCAAGTCTTTGCTTATATCTTGACTTTAATTAGTGTTTAGTATGCTTGTATATGGTGAATTTGTAAAGGAGATTCTTCCTAGTTTATTATACTTCTACTAGCCTCTTTGAAGGTGTTTTCAAGCTAACTTGTAGGTCTAGAATAGTATTCTACTTGGAACCTCTTCTATGAAACATTTATGTAACTAGTGAGATTGTGAGATTCAGTAAGCCATAGTTGTCTTTCGTTGATCTAGTGTGTTCTCAATCTTATATGAGCATCCATTTAACTTTGGTGCATCCCCCTTTTAACCTTATTAGGAAACCTTATCCTTTTTATAATTCTTTTTCCCTATGAAGCATTAGTTTAGCATTAGTTTAGGTGAGCATCAAGAGGAATACGGCCTTCTTCAGAGGTCCAACCCCACTATAGGTGACCCATAGCCTGGGGTTATTCCCATTATGTATCTGAATTCGAGGGAGCTTGAAGAACTCTCTCCAAGGGTGCATATTAATCCTACAGTAGTTAATAGCATATCAAATGGGATTATAGTCTAAAAGGAAGATTGATCAAATTTGATGCTAGTTTAATCAAATTTAGAGTAGTTAAGCTCCCAAGTAATAGTATCTAGTGACTCCAAAAGGAACAATCAACCATCTGGTATAGAGTAGTAGCTATCTCTCATGCCAAAGGTGACAACAAGGTTAGTTGAAATAGGTATTACATTTAAAAAATTTGAACTACC
The DNA here is from genome assembly GCA_037957365.1 of Torreya grandis. Classification (NCBI taxonomy): domain Eukaryota; kingdom Viridiplantae; phylum Streptophyta; class Pinopsida; order Cupressales; family Taxaceae; genus Torreya; species Torreya grandis. Next base: position 1,642,318 of record JARHVA010003718.1, read on the forward strand.
TTTAAATTTAGAAAAAAAATTAAGGTTTTCTAATACACATCCATCTCAAGGAACCTTTGATCTTAGGTCATTTTTAAGGCCTACCCCTACAAGAAGACCTTTAATAAACCCTTTTATATCCATTATAACCCTTATATATTTTGTGGATTTTAGTGGCCAAAGTCCTTTGGACCTAGCTCAATATGATCTTATCCCAATTGTATCCCTACAAAGTGTTCCTTATAATGCTAGTGACCAAGCTACAACACCTTCTAAGCACCTCATAGATAGTCAATTTTTGCAATATCCATAATGTCACTAAAAAATATATAGCTATTAGTTATTAGCTACTTATTATTAAAGGAAAGGCCCTAGATTGGTATAGAGGCCTTGTTTCTAATTATATTCAAACATGAGACCAATTAGGAGAAGCCTTGTGTAAAATATTTGAGGACAAAAGTGACAATTCATCACTTGCAAAGTAACTAACTTCCATTAAGAGAGCTCCTCATGCAGTCATCAAAGACTTCAATATAAGGTTCTAAAAAACTTAGGATAGAATCCTATTCTTATTTAGACCAGCCCCTAAATTTTCCTTTATATATTATTTAAATGTTTTAAATAGTGATATGGTAGTGATGATCCAATCTATAGGGGGAATATACTTCTAGATGTTTATGAGGTGGCCATCAAAGTAGAAAATTATCTAGTTCAATGTGGAAAGCTTACACCTAGACCACCAATGCCTTTATTTCCTAAAATTAGACTAATTCCTATTGTTATGCTTCCACTTTATGTCATTCCTCATACACCAATAATTATTTCTATACTTTCACCAAAATAAGAGAAATCTTCCACTAGTGGATCTAGTGATTCCCAAGACCAAAAGAAATTCTAAAATCTCAAGAGCATGTTTTAGTCTTTGGGAAATGAGATAGTAAATGTTAATAGGTAGTAGGCTTTCAATAGGCCTTATCAAGGTTCATATCAACCTTAAAATCAATAATTTCAAGCAAATAGACCACTATATAAGGGGAAATACCAAGGCCAAGGTCAAAACTAGGGACAAGGGTAACATGGCTACAATAGGTAGAATAACTACAATCTTAATTTTGTTATCACTTTTAACACTTTAGTCCCAGTTCAAAATAATGTGGCTCAAGAAAAAGAAAGTACCATGCCTTAGAATTAGTCTTTTATTCAACAATTATCCCAAATATTTACCTTAGCCAAGCCATCTGGCATAATTAGAGACCTTAATATGACCCTGCACACTTATCCTAGTGTCTCAGTGGCTCAAGATGTATTGATCTTACTTTTCACTATGATTATCTAGAGAGTTCATGGTAAATATAGGAGGCTAACTTGTATCATATTGGTCATATATGGCATTTAGAACAAACTATGGGGCCAAAGTGTCAATCAAAGCTAAGCCCATTACATAATTCCATATAGAGCCCTATAGAGTAGATAATGTCAACATCAATTACACCATAATCAATTAGGATGAATTTACAATAAGGTAGGAGCTAAACACTCATATAGAAGAGGTACCAAACATGTTCCTAGATTAAATATGGAATGAAATCTAGTTGATATATTCATTAGAAGGTGTTGAAGAAAGGGACTTAAGTGTATACAATTTGCATTAAGAAATCCAACCCATGTCATCCCTCATGAGGCCTTAAGAAGATCCTAGTGGTCTATGGAAGTTTTTCTTTGATGGTTCAAGTAGTAAGAATGGGATGAGTGCAGTTTTTATGTTAATAGCCCCTTCAAATGATAAGTACTTATCTTCATATAGGTTTTAGCTACTCTTACAATGTAATAGAATATGAAGGTCTCATCCATGGCCTTTAATGGGCTAGTAAGAGAGGGATTAATCAATTCCAAGTATATGGGGATAATAAATTGATTGTAAACCAAGTTAGAATCCATAATGTCACTAAGAACCCTTGTCCTAAAAACATAGAGTGTGGGACCTAATTAAGAAATTTGAGGCTTTCAACATCCAATCAGGCTAAAATCAACATGTTGATAAACTAGCAGTTGTGGGGGTTCATTTTGATATCCTCAATGAATTAAAAATGACCAAGGTTCAACCACATGTCAAAATGGTAATAATACCATTAGTGTTAGATAATTAAGCTCATTGGTAGGTATTTGAAAATGACAAATAGATTGCATGTTTCTTGAAGCAAGAAGTAAAGTTCTCCTCCATCAACCAAGGAAATTTGTAGCATCAGTATGGGGAGTACATTATTCAATTAAGATCTAATAAGATTCATAAAGGGATAGACACCCTATAAGGTCTCTTTTATGAAGGGGACCATATGAATAAGGAAAAAGAAGTGATGTCAACTAGTGAAGAGAAATATGAGAGAATTATTATCTTTGAAGACAAGATCCTCAAGCTTAGGAAGGTAAGCACTAAAGCTATAAGGCATGCTTTCATATATCTTTGTAAGGAATATGAATACATATTTGCTTGTAAATATAGTGATCTAAGGGGCTTTGACCCTAAATTGGGCCAACACACTATAGAGCTAGAGGCTAATGCCAAGCCTGCCAGGCAGAAGCAAAGGCCCATAAACCCTAAGATTGAAGAGATCATGAGAAAGGAATTGATACATCTTATTGAATCTAGGATCATCTTCCCAATTATGCACTCCTCATGGGTAGCTAATCTAGTACATGTCAGTAAGAAGAATGGGGATATAATACTATGTATGGACTTCAAGAATCTTAATAGAGTCTATTTAAATGATCATTACCCTCTACCATCCATGGAGCAACTCTTGCAAGTAGTTGTTGGCTCAAAATTCTTCTCTGTCTTGGATGGGTATTTAGGTTATAACCAAGTGCTAGTGAGAGAGGAAGACCAATACAATTCTACCTTCACCACTAAGTGGTGCATGTTTTATTACCATAAGATGCCTTTTGCATTGTCTAATATTGGGGAAACCTTTGAAAGATTAATGGACATGGATTTTCAAGGACTGCTAAATAAAATGGTGATGGTCTACTTGGATGACATCATAATATTCTCCAATAATTTTAGTGAGCACATGGACCATCTAAATCTAATATTATAGAGATGTAAAGAGTATGGTATCTCTTTAAATCCCAATAAATGTGTGTTTTCTATGTATAAAGGAAAACTACTAGGTCATTTTATTTCAAAATAAATATTATCCTTTGACCCTGATAAAGTAAGTGTTATATTATCCTTATCATTTCCAAAGCATAAGAAGAGAATCTAGATCTTCCTTAGGAAGATCAAATTTATGAGAAGGATCATACCTAGTTTTGTAAACCTAGTCAAACCTATCAACACCAGGGTGGAGAATAGCCAAGTGTTTGCTTGGTTGGATGAAGGTAAGGTAGCCTTTGAAGCCATCAAGTAGGCCATTAACTAGGCCCCCTCACTCATAAATCTAGATTTATCTAAGGACTTCATCTTGTACACCTTTACCAATGTTGGCAACATATCAGCTATTCTAATGAAAAAGAATGGCAAAGTAATAGAGCATCTAATTGCCTTTTTTAGTCAAGATCTAAAAGGATATGAGGAAGTTCTTTTAGCCTTAAAAATACTCAAGAATTTTAGGCCCATGCTCTCCAAAATTAGGATCCATCTTATGGTGTCTCATCCTAGATTCAGGGACTTCCTCCTTAATAAGGATTTAAATGAAAAGAGAGAAAGATTGATCATAAAGGTCATAGAATATGATGTAGAGATTAAAGTCACCAAGTTGGTCAAAGGTAAGGTCTTGTGTGAACACATGGTAAATTACCTCTAGGAAGACAAGGAATCTATTTTGGTGACCTAAGATAATTCATAGGTAGGTGTACCTCCACTTAAAAGAGTTGGCTTTAAGACATGACTCACTTTTTGAAAATAAGGGAATGCCCTCAAGGTTTAGACAGATCTAAAAGAAATTATTTCAAGATTCAATCCATACCTTATGCATTATTTGATGGATTTATTTTTATAAGGTACCTCAATGGGGTAATCCTTAGATGCATAGATGATGACCAAGTAACCAATCACTTGGAGAATTTTCATGATAGACCCACATGAGGCCATTTTGCATCTAGAACCATCACAACAAATGTAATGAGGGATGGTTATTATTTGACTAATATTTTAAAGGATGCTCATGCATGGGTTAAAAAATAACAAAATCATATTCTCTTTTGTAGGAAAGTATAAATTAGTATCCCTTCCACTCAATCCAATTCAAGTAGAGTAACCCTTCATACAATGGGGGTTAGACTTGATAGAGATGATCAATCTACCATTAAGTGTAGGGTATAAATGGGTACTCACTAAAACTGACTACTTCACTAGGTGGGTGGAATCCATTGCTTTGAAGGAGGCTAGTGAAGGTGTAGTTCTAGACTTTTATGATATCCTTGTGACTAGGTTTGGTGTCCCAACTACCATAATTTTAGATAATTCATTGGAATTCCTTTGTATGAATAAAAGTGAGTGGGTTCTCAAATTAGGCATATACCTCAACACCTCTTCCAACTAATATCTTGAATGAAATGGACTGGTAGAGTCCACAAATAAGAATTTGTTAAGGATTATCATGAGGACCATGGAAGATAATCAAAGAATGTGGCACACTAAGCTAAGGATAGCCTTATAAAATGATAGGGTGAATCCTAAAAATAACATTGTAAATTATCCATATGTCCTTGTATATAGAAAGGAATCCAAATTTCCTATCTATCTTGAGCTTCCTACATTAGAATTGGCCCATTAGCTTGGGTTGATGGAGGATGAACACATGAATGTGAGGATGATAGAGCTAATGGAACTCAAAAAAACCAAGGACCTTGCTATGAAAACACTATAGTCACATCAATATAATTTTATAGCTTGTGGAGTGGTCCTTATTTGATCTATGGATGCAAGGAACACACTACTTTTTAGCCTGCCCAAACCAGTCAACCATACCAACTTTGATAGCTTGTGGAGTGGTCCTTGTTTTATCTATGGATGCAAGGAACACACTACTTTTCAGCTTGCCCAACTTGATAGAGGGGTACTACCCATCCAATTCAATGTAATTAATTTAAATCCCTATTATTGAATGGATTTACATCCTTTATAACATATTATACATGTTAGAATAACTTTTATGTTTTCCTCGAAGTGCCTTGTGCACATTTTTTTCTTTTGTCTACATCCTTTTCAATAAGTGCCTTAGGAACTTTGTTGTTTTATTTATTTTGATCTTTTTGCTTCAAGAAAGGTTCCAAATATGGATAGATTTGTGTTATCTTCATGATTAGTTGAGATAATAATTGGGACTCTATATTCCCAATGGACTAGTCAAGGCAAAATGGACAAGGTTTTTGAGTATAGCAAGTATGCTTCCCTATGAGTCACCAAAGATGTTGGTCATTTTTTTGGCCCACATACCAATATTATGTATAGGTGAATAAAATTTATAATAGATGAGAAAATGGATATATGTTCTTTATGGAATGAGTGGACCAAATAAACCATACAACTTGCAAAGCTTTTGAAACACTTTAAGTTCACTTAAAGTGTATTTTATCCAAATTCAAGAAAATAGGTATCCATGGTGGTCATAACATTCAAGAACATGAAATAAGTTTTGTACAAGCCTCAATATCTCATTTAAGCCTTTTAAATTCATACAAAATGTCAATCATAAGCCTAAATGAGCCAAACCATCACCAAGATGTCATGCAAGAACAAACTGACCAATTCACTTACATTTTATACAAGTCCACTTAGAAAGTATCACCAACCAAGATATTATAGTGACATGGATTTTTTCATGCCAAGAACATGCTCTATAATTTTCATGTCCACAAGATCTTTCGATCTTAATATCTAAGTGTTCAAAGTTGTACTTGAAACTTAGGATATTTGTGTAAGTGTCAAGTTTGAGATTCCCAAAATGACCATTTGGATTCAGAAATCCCTTAACAACTTTAAATTTGATCAAGATCCAATGGTCCATGTAAGCTTGTATATTAACAACATGGATCCAATGGTTCATGTTGGAGTTAATCAGGTTAAAAGGTTTTTGGGCTAAATCCCTTAAAGAGCTAAAATTTGGATAAGATCTAATGGTGTGGGTTTATCAAGCTGAGATCTAATGGTATGTGTTCACTAACAAGGAGGTGGGTCTAAAATAGATCAATGATTAGTGTTACTTCATAAATTTTGATCTAATGATATAATATGAGTTAAAAGGTCAAAGAGCTCAAAAACACATCATGTGGCACAAGTGCATGAATCCATAGACCAAAAATGGATCTTAAGATCAATGTGTGATTGACAAGTGGCATAAGCATGTTCAAACTGATAGAAGATTGACATACCATATTGTATCATGAAATTCAATATCTATGGTGTGAGAGAAGTAAACAAGTCAATAACATCCACAAGACTAATGGGAGTAAATATAGTTTGGTATAATTTGATTAGTCTGAGCTAGTATTGATGATTAATGAAAATAAAGGTTGAGAAGATAGGGTTATTTTTCAACCAAGGCAAACATAGGTCTTGCATGATCATTCTACTACCATTAAATATCATTCAAGCACCATCAAAAGGCCATACCCATTCATTCAGGTATAAATAATATAAATGGATGCCATTAAGGTTAAATATAGACCTCTATTTTGAAGGTTTATGGCATACGAGGTTTATTTTGTGACTCTTTCCCATTATTTAAAGAAAACTTTGTACATAATGATCCCTCAATTTCTATAGACACTCGAAGGAAAAGATAGGTATCTTAGACCTAATGGAGATCAAAACGGGATATGTAGTCTATAAGTCTACATTGATATATGTGACTATAGGAAAACTAATAAAATAGATTGGTTTTCTATTTATATAAAAGATCTGGTATAGATTTGGTCAAAGTAGTTGTCTATGATTATTAAATAAGATCCTTGTCCTTTATCATGGCCATATTTTCAAAAAATAGCCACCTAAAATGCATAAATCCATGTTTTTATTAGACCCATGATCATGAGGTTTTGTCCTCAAGTGAGATTTAGCATGAGGGATCAAAGAAAATGTCTAGTGTTAATAACTTCATCTAGGGGCATTTAATGCATTCTCATGACCTTTTAGGGAGTTTTAAACTTGGTGAGCCAAGTGCAGTGCCCTAATTGATCAAAAAGGTGGAAAGGATTTCATTGGATAAAAAAGTGGTAGTTTAAGCTCAAATAATAACCTAGGATGGTGTGTTCCCTCTTTGATGGTGTGTTCTCTCTCTCTCTCTCTCTCTCTCTCTCTCTCTCTCTCTCTCTCTCTCTCTCTCTCTCTCTCTCTCTCTCTCTCTCTCTCTCTCTCTCTCTCTCTCTCTCTCTCTCTCTCTCTCTCTCTCTCTCTCTCTCTCTCTCTCTCTCTCCCCCTCCTATATATCCTAGTCTCATTCCCATTATGGGGGTTCTCAAATCTTAGAATTTATCATTCTTTTTTGGGATAAGGATACTCATTAAGACTCTTGAAAAAGTGTGTTCATTTGATATGGTTAAATCTTGTCAAAATATTATAATAACTACCTTTTGAAGTAATAGGATCAACTATTTGCCTATCTCTTATCTTTAATCAATGCTTAGTATGCTTGTGTATGGTGAATTTGTGAAGGATATTCTTCCTAGTTTATTGTAACTCTATTCACCTCTTTGAATGTGTTTTCAAGATAACTTATAGGTCTAGATTAGTGTTATACTTGGAAGCTCTTCTATGAAAAATTTATGCAACTAGTGAGATTATGAGATTGAGTAAGCCATAGTTGTCTTCTATTGATCCAGTGTGTGCTCAAACTTATATGAGAATCTATTTAACTTTGGTGTATCACCTATTTAGCATTCTTAGGATCCCTTATCCTCTTTCTAAGCATTTTCCATATGAAGCATTAGTTTAGGTGATCTTCAAGAGGAAGTCAACCTTCTTCGAAGGTCCAACCCCACCATAGGTGACCCATAACTTGGGGTTGTTCCCATTATGTAGGTAAATTTGAGGGAGATTGAAGAAATCTCTCCAAGGGTGAAAATTGAGCCTACAATAGTTATATAATGACAAGTTGGCTGATTTTTATCAGAATCCTATGTATCTCATACCTAATTAGATCATGAAGAGACATGCCTATGAAGGAGGAGACTAAAGGCCAAATCAATAAGGAATGTTTGAGCCAATTTGTACCACTCAATACAAAGGAGCCTTTTAAATTATATTTAAACCACCTAGGGGTGACCCCATATATCTTACTTATGTTCCATCAATAATGACTAGTGACAATGATGCCAACAATGAAACAGAGTCTAATCATAGCCATTTTAATGACCTATCCCATACTAATTTATTTAAAACTAATTCTAGTTATACCCTTAAAATAGCTATTTCGCATAATCCAATTCCATTATATTATCCTCAACTGATAGATTGGGGCCAACAAGAATCAATAGTGCTAATGGATGAGTTTTAGAAATATGAGGCCTTCTATAATTTTCTAGGCCTTAGGGACAATGTTCCATTGGGAGACCACAAAAAAGGGTTCTCAATCAAAATAGATCTTGAAGCCTATTTTAAAGAATGGGTGAACACCCTTAGCTAAAAATAATTAAATAAAACATTGATTCCCCAAAGTGAAAACCTCTTTAAAGCACTTTTGGACCAGAGAAATAGTAAAGATAAAGGCCAATCTAGTGGTGAAAACTTGTTTTAGGTGCCATTACATGGGGGTGTTTAACCTTCCTCAAATGTTGCTTAGGAGACCACAAATGATGAAATTTTATATGGGTGTAAGTTTATTCTAGAATATTAGCAATATTTTGATCGAATCATCTAAGAGTTTCCAATAGTATTTGTCACATTACCATCCCTACCCTTAGGGGATTATGATTCATCATGCCTAGGATAACTTGAGGAGCCAGTCCTAATAGAGGATTCTACCATTTCAAGTAAGTTTAAATATTTTCCAACCATTATAGAAGATGGTTTAACCATTCTTTTAGAGGACATGATAGAAGTTAACATCAACACTCCAAATGACCTGAAATGCATCAAAAGGTACATCATCAAGAATCTTCATAATTTATAGGGTAAGGTACAATCTATTAGATGATTCATATCTAAATTCACAAACAAGTGACATATATTCACACATATATTGAAGAAATGGGTCACATTTCATTAGGATGATGAAAATCAAAAAGCTTTTTAGCACTTGAAGGACTATCTAGCAAATCCACTTATTTTATTGCCTCTTATGCTAGGAAATTTATTCTTATTGTACCTATTAGCTATCGACAAATCCTTGGGGGAACTTGTATCTCAACATGATGGTAATGATAAATATCATGTCGTATACTATCTAATCTATACACTAGTCATGTATGAACAAAATTATATGCCCATTGAAAAATCCTATTTAGCTATGGTATTCATAGTTCAAAAACTAAAACATTACATGTTGAACAACAAGACCATGGTCATATCAAAACTAGATTGACTTAAGCATCTATTATCCAAAACAAATTTATAAGGTTACATGGAAAAATGGATCATGCTTCTCAGTGAATTTGAGATAGAATATGTCAACCACAAAGCCATCAAAGGAAAATTTCTTGCCGATCATGTTTTTGAAGTACCCCTTATAGATACAAAGGTGCTAACATTCCAATTACCAAATTAATAAATTAGACCATCATTGAAACACCCTTTAATGTGCAACACTAGAATTTGTATTTTGATGGATCATTCACATGACATGGATCAAGGTAAATCCTTTTGTTCATTACACCATAGGGGTATCTAATCCTTAAATCATTTTGGATCAATTTTCCTTACACCAAAAACATGTCTGAATATGAATAACTCATTGTATGGATTTGATAGGTGGTATAATGGAACATGTAACATATAAGGATATATGGTGATTCTTAATTAATCATTAATCAATTCATAGACCATTTTATACCAAATATGATAACTAGTGTTGTATAAGACCATGGTCAACACTCTCAAATAGTATATTGCTAATGTATAGTTTGAACATATAACAAGGTCCAAAAAACATAATTGATTCCATGGCCACCATTAGAAATTTAATTTGACATATAGACACTACAAAGGAATACCAATTCTTCATTGAAAATATTATAACACTAGCTCATGAACTTTTAATCATTGTAATGATATATGATATTATTGGTCCCAAATATATATGGTATTCTAAATTATATGCAAATATTCAATATCACATCATGTTACCAAAATTCTCCCACAAATAATACAAATCCTTTGTCCACCAATTCACATGATATACCTTATTCATACCAACCCTATACCACCATAATTTTGATGAAACTCTGCTTTGTTATTTAACTTCAATAGAATCTAAATTAGCATTACAAGAAGCTCAAAAAAGAGTATGTGGAGCCCACACTAGTAGAACAATCCTATCCAAAAATCTCTTGCATACTAGATACTATTATCTAATGATGGATGCACATGTAGTTACATATGTGAAAAAGTGTGATAACTGTCAATGGCATGCTAAACTAATTTATGCCCTAGCCAAGACTTTGAAACTAATGCTTATACCATGGACATTTTCTACATGGGGCCTCGATATCATTGGTAAGATAAACCCTACCTCATTTTATAACCATAAACATATCCTTACCACCATCAAATACTTCACTAAGTCAGTTTAAACTATGCCCTCACATGACTAGAAAGAAAATTTCCAAATTCATCTTTAATCTTCTCATTTTCCATTATGGTATGCCTTACGACATTATATCTGATAATGGAAAATCTTTCAAAAATAAATATCTCAAATTGTTATGTGACAAGTAGAATATTAAAAAACATTTTCCATGGCCTATTACCCTCAAGGTAATAGCCAAGTTAAAGCATCTAACAAAACCATTTTAAACATCCTTAAAAATATTGTCAATAATGTCAACTATGATTAGCACCTCTATATATTTTTCATGCTCTAGGCATACTATACCAATGATCATACCCCAACATGATCCACTTCATATTCACTTGTTTATGGTACTAAATTCATTCTTCCCATTAGGGTTGAGTTACCTTCTTTGTGCATCTCTTTAAATCATGTCCTATATTATGAAGACTATCAAGTAGCTCACATATAAGAATTATAGTTACCTGATGAAAAATGTACATCCATAGTTAATAACATTCAATTGTATCAGAACTGACTCTTTTGCCACTATGATCAGTGGATTAAACATAGATAATTTGAGCTAGGTGCACTTATTCTTAAAGAAAACCAAAAGAATACCACATCTGAGAAGAAAAACAAAGGCAATCTCAAACCTAATTGATTAAGTCCTTTCATCATTATTGTAAATTATGGTGTTGGAGCATATAGGATCACCCCACAAGATGTGTATGAACTTGATAAGTCAATGAACATTATACACTTCAAGAATTACTTTGCTTGAGATACATGGTGTATTATCTATGAGGTCCATTTTAGTTGTATCATAATATTGACATTTTTTTTTGTAATTTACTACCATTATACCATTTTATCACTTTGTTTTCCTACCATACCTCTCCTATCTACTAATTTATTTTCACCTCCCTACCCTAGCATTTTGACCTTGGTTCTATTCCATTGGTTCAGCACCACTTTAAACATGAATATTTTGATCATGGTTTAGTAGCTGTTTCACATACTCTAGATAGAAGTCATATTTTTAAGTGGTATGATAGTGGTTTGGTATTTTCATCCTTCATTTCTTATTTTATTCTATACCCTATGTGCCTGATTCTAATCACCTTTTGAGAAAATCAGTGTCTCATAGTCATGATACTAATTATAATTACCTATGGAAAAATTAGTATAATTGACCTATGTTGTTTTTCCCTAATTATAACCACATATGGGAAAATTAGGGGAAATATTTGTTTATCATGCCTTGAAGTACCACCTTACCATTCATATGTTGTACTGTGTCATTTGCCTACTTTGCCTATTTTATTTGATTTGGCTGGTACACTAGTCCAATTCCTCTATTGAAAGGTAGAACTATAGTGACTTGAGGTCCTATTTTGGGACTATGTAGGCAGTGCTTGATTTATATTGAGGTCAGCTCATTCACCCCTTTTTTATGCTCTCACCACTTTGTGAGAACCCTAAGCCATGCTCTCGCCATTTTTTGATCAATGTTAAGTTTGAATACTCTTTCCATTTTGTAAGCAATTCTAAGTTTAAATGATCTTGACTTTTTAAAAGATTGGATCATTTAGTGTCTCATCATTGTTGATCAAGTTGAGATACTATAAAAATTCCAAAAACATTTTTAAATTAGATCTAGAAAATCCAAAAAAAAAAAAAAAAACATTAACCACTTCTTTGCCTTAAGGTTCTAAGAACCCTCATTAAGTCATAAGAAACCACTTATCATTTATTTTCCCCATCCTAATTAGCCTGATATATCACACTCAAGCCATTTTAAGATTCCATTCTTATATAACACAATCATACTTTTATTCTCAACATTATCTTCTATCCCATATCCTTAGAGAACTACATTTGGAATGAATTGTTTTTGTTGGATATTGCATCCATGTAACTATATAGGAAGCATCCATTTGCCTCATGCATCTAGATACAACTCAACCACCTCCTTCCTTTTATTCTATTCCCCCATTTAGTTTTTTTAGAGGTAATGCTCATCATCTTGTTTGTGTCATGTTGTTTATACTAACATTGTGATTAGCCATTATTTGTTTGAGTGTTTCTCTTCATTTTGTTTTATTTCTTTTATTTTTTTGGTGTTTGTTTATTTGTTTGTCTCTTTATTTGATTTATTGATGTGCCTTGATTTAGTATATGTGTGTTCATTAGGTGATTATTTATACATTATTGATGAATCCATTCATATTCATATTCATGTGTTAATATTATCATCATGGTTTTTTATCATTGGTGTAATTTTTTCTATTGAGTATTGGGTCACATGTCAGTCCTTATACATATTTTATCCAAGTATTCATGGTGTTATAACATTATTCCTAACATCACATGTTATATTAGAAATTATCTCCATGATTATACATGACAATGTAGCATAAATATATCTTCTTAGCACTAGCAACATTCCCAATCTAATCCAAATCATATCCTACATAGAGTAATTACATCTCAAAATAATTTTAACCCTTGTTAATATAAATGAGCATATCCCTATTAGCAGGTTACTTAAAGTCATAATTCTCCCTTGTACCACTTTTCCCTCATATTCCATATTATGTTTGCCTTAATCGAGGTATAATGATTATAACTACCTTTGGGTAAATCATTATATACCATCCCACTGCATTGCTAATGATTTTAATCACCTTTGGGAAATCATTATGTTTCCATCCACTTGAGGGTTGATGATTATAACCATCTTTGGGAAAATAATTATCTTTATTATACCCAATTGGGGCATGTTTTCATTTTGATAATGATTATAACCACCTTTATGCAAACCATTATCTCTATCTACCCAACTAGGGCATGGCTTTATCCTACCAATGATTATAACTCTCTATGGATAAATAATTTTTTTCCATTTTAATGATTATAACCACCTTTTGGAAAATCATTCTATTGTTACCCAAATCCTTTTTCAATTATTCTAACTACCTTTGGGCAAATCATTACCTTTTTTATCCCACCCATGCCAATTATTATAACTACCTATGGAAAAATCATCATGTTTGTTTATCCTAACTGGAGTAGCTCCATATGCCACTGATCATAACCACCTATGGTAAAATTATTCCTTTCTACCTCATTTAATCTTTTTATTCCAATCATTTCCTCTTTTTAAGGGACCAATTTCTAACCCCTTTGGTAATCGCTCCCTAGAGGGGGTAACTATAGTTCATCTATTGTCATTAAATTCATAATCATATAAGACCTTTTCATTATTTGAGAAGATGTTACTATGAGTATAGCTTGAAACATCTTTATAAAAAAGGGCAAACTATAGACACCTAAAACTAGCCACCAATGGCCTTCACCCAAACTTCAGCCTGATTCCTACCAACCATTACAAATTAAGCCTAAGAATCAATTAGTGTCCTAAATTTGCTTATACATTCTTTATAAAATCTTATAATCTCATTAAGACATCCCTAATTTAGGTATCCTATTTTAAGCAACAAAAACCTCTCACAAATTAATCTCTAATCATTTTGCAAACATCATAACATGCAATTTAGCCTATGGGCCTATTAAGTGAGTCAAATACACACATGAATTAAAATTAAATATTGAAAAGAGATAAATGGCTAAACATAATTAATTAAAATGATAAACCAAATTAAATGCCTAGTTGAATTATCCATTTGCAATTAATAAATTACTAAATATGGAAATTTAAAAAACAAGAATATCTTAGCTTTTCATCATGACATTTGTGAGTTATTAAGACTTTGGAAACATCTCAAAATATATCACACATTCCTATTCATTAAAAATTATGAGATTTTGACACCTTTTAACTCTAATGGGGTTAATTAACTCACTTAGGTGTTTGAACCCATTCCATTTTTAAACTACACCTTAACTCACATTGAGTTGGGGTTATTTCCTAAACCTATAAATACAAGGCCTTGCTTCTTTATTTACAAGCTTGGAAATTATAGAGTTAAAATGAAATTTTTGTAGAAATATTATTAAAAATAGTCTTATAATTACAAAATATTAATCCAAGAAAAAAACATGAGCCACATCAAGCAAGTCACAATGGTGCCAAGGAGAGAAGGAGGAAATAATACTCCATTTCCAAAGACTCTTTGAGAACAAATCGAGCAAGCCACACAATGAATCATTTGGATCTATCAAGGAAGGTAAGGATTGTTATTCTTTACATTTTATTTGGGTTTTTAATTGTATTTTGTCCATTATATGTCCCCTATGATCTATTCTTAGAGATTTTATCATATTAGTGTGTTTATTTCATTGTTTTGTGAAACTAACACTTTATCTAACCTCCTCTCTATTCTCAAATTCCAATGATCATAAATAGTACACAACTTGATTTATTTATTATCAAATACTTTTTTGACCTCATATTGACCAATTCACCTTGTCTACAACATACCCTTGTGATATTTATACTATGATTCAAAAATTAATGCCCATTTTTAAGAGTCGATCATACATGTTTTTATGAACTTATTGAACCATAACACTCTTTTCTTTTAAACAAACTTTGTATGGTGAATAACTTATTAATTAATATATTCCAATGAATTAAGATGAGTGATGCATTATTTTTTCCTTCAATAGATCCATACCAATTTTTAATCTAGTCTTTTATGTTTTGATCTCAAACTTTATAGGGAAAATAACTTATTGTCTATAAACTAGTTAATAGAGTGTGAACCCTCTAATGGTCTTCCATGTAATTTTGTATTCTAAAAAAAAATTTGGAAGGAGAGTTTATTAATATTAATGTTCTATGGATATTTTCTTCATTAAGATATTATATAATTCCTTGTTTGTAACCTCTACTTGTCCATTAGACTTTTTATGATATGGAGTTGACATTTTATGATGTATTTCATAATCATGAACAAGTGTTACTATTAATTTTGATGTGAATTGTGCCCCTTTATTAGTGATGATTTATTTTAGAACTTCATATTTTGTGAAAATTTCCTTATACATAAACTTAAAAACCTTTTCATCCCTTGCATGTGTGAGTTATATTACCTCAACCCATTTAATAAGATAATTTCTGAAAATAAATATGCATTGTTTCTCATTCTAAGGAGGGTTGGTAGGACCAAAAACGTTTATCCCAATTTTTTAAAGGGTTCTAAATTAATTTAGGGTTATATATGAATTTCATTTGATCATCTAGGTTTCCCCATATGTTAGAATCTATCACATTTTTTTATGTACTCCTTGGAATATTTAGGTAATGTAGGCTAGTAGTATCATGTTTCCAATATATTAGTGGTAGTAATTTGTGCTACATAATACCCTATACAAGTCTCATCATCATAATAATTAAGGATGTAAAAGACTTATTCTTCTCTCACACATTAGTGTATGACTAAGTTGATTAATTCAAGTCATATGTAAAAGAGATAGCCTAATATCTAGGAAAATTGATAGCTAAGGTTGACCAAGTTGGATCTTACCTTGGAAAAAAAAGTTGTGAAAGTTTTCATATGACCAAATAATTATCAATATATACAAACTAAGGTGTTTTTATTGAAATATAAAATAAATTTTCATCTATAAAACTATCATCAACCTACAATTTTTTATCATTAGATATTATGTTGGAAAAGAAATCTACAACTACATTATTCTTCCCTAATTTATCTATAATGGTAATGTCAAATTCTTAGAGCAGTAATAACCATCAAATAATTTACATAAAATTAGTCAGAGACTTAGGCCTTATGAATGAAATTTTATGGGTTCCAAGGAGAAGCATATATAAGGGTCAAACCTTCTCATAGATGGCCAAAACACAACATAATATTGTTGTTCGTTTTGGTTCATCTAGGAGAACTATGATGGTAGTTTCAACTATAGTGAAGGAAAGAGGTACATAATGGGTTTTCTAAATAAGATCAAACCTAAACTTTAACCAAAAGTTAGAAAAAATTAAAGAGTTTGGGCCACTTTGTAGGTAGGTGGTTTCATGGGCTTTGTGGAAAGAATTGAAGGTTTTAACATACATATTTCTATCCTATTTACAAAAGTTTGGGAGGATAGGTCAGTGATAATTAATCTATTCACTCTAAAAATCATAGAGGAACTTGTCTCACATGTGACTAGCCTATAGATTAAGGATACTAAGAGCTACTACACTCTAAAATAATTCAAAGCTAATAAAAAACCTTTCCTAGAGGAAGGTGAGTAGTTGGATCAACTACACAATAGCTTCAATAGGGAGTCACTTCCTAGGCCTTTCACTGAGGTAGCTTTCCATTTAATTTATTACAATCATTTAGAAGGTAGATATAATGTGGTGAGATGGTCTATGTTTAGAATTCTAAATTATTTTAGACATGGCTTGTCTTTTAGTCTTCCTTTCTTTATTCTCAAATCTATGGAGGCTTCTATACTGAAATTCAATAATGGCAATTATTCCACTCTAAGGCATGAGGGAGTAATTTTCCTTATTTTTAAGTAATTTAAAGGCATGAATCAAATTATGCTTGACATCTTTAAAAACTAGAAAGAGAAGCCTAAGGAGGGACCAGTAGATATTCGGAAGATTAAAAAAGTTTGGATCAAGTATCTACAAAGCCCAAGTAGGATGTTGGGGAGTAAGATTTTTTTTTTAGAATGATAATGTTAGGAAGGTTAAAAAAATTAAAAATATAAATATATAATTAAAAAGAGAATCATAAATTCATCAAAATCCTTAGGACCCAACAAATAAAAATAAGGGAAATAGGGGAACAATGTCTTGTAGGAGGCATAAAATAAGAGGGGTGAGGAGACTATCATTAATGTGGATAGAGATAGTGAGGAGATGGAAGATCATAGGAAGGAGGAAGAGAAGAAAATAGAGAATGATCAAGTATATATATTAGTAGATAAATATAAGGGGATTGGGAAGAATCCATCTCTAGAAAAATGGGAGAGATCCCTGAACCAAAAGGACTAAAATGTTGTTTTCAATAACATGGTGTATTCACTCAAAGACAAAGAGATCATAGATATAATCATGGAATAAATTGAGCTCTATAAATATATAATGATATGTTTTATGCATGAGATTACTGAGCTAAAGGGCAAGGTGAATGTTCTTCAATAGGAAAATGCAAAAATGTCAAAAATCTTAGTAGCTAGGAGGAGGAAAACTAGATTTAGGGTCTAAATTTTAGAGTGGAGATATTAGAACATACTAATGAGAATCTATGTAATAAGATTGGTTTTATTTTTAATTGTAGCAATTCTAAAATGTATGAAGGTATTCAAAATTTTGAAAATCTTAGGGCACATCTCAGAGATCTATTTGAACCTAGCTATGTTGGTAAAGGTAAAGGTAAAAAGGGGTAGAGTGGTGGTACTCAATACACAATATATCATGAAATATTATTGATGAAAATAGATATGAATCTCAAGAAAATGAATAAATTTTGGGAATATGTGTCTAGAATCTTAGAATTAGACTAGTGTTTTTGTTGTTTTATGGCTATATTAGGGTTTTTTTAGTTGTTTTTAGACTGTGTTGGTCCTTGCTTTTCTTTATATCTTGGTTATCCTAGTGTTTCTTTTGTATTTAAACTTATCCTAGGGTTTGGGGACCCTAGTTAAAAAAAATCCCCCCTTTAACCTAAATAAAAAATAACCATCAAATAATTTGATCATTTATTATTGGTTTATTCATCAATTATTTAATTTTTTAATTATCTTTATGGATTAAAATATAATACCCAATGATATAATGATGAAATTAATTAATATCATATATTATAGTAAGAAATTATTTTTTTTCATTATCATGTAATTGAGCTATAGGCTTGAGATATTCTTAGTAATCAAATGGATAATTTATTTCAACTGACCATTTTTTTGTCAACGAACATACCTTAGTGTTTTATCATATGCATTTATATGAATATGGAAGGTTAGTTTCCAATTTTATCCTCCTAACATTAGTTTTGATACTATAATATCTTTTACAAATTGCAAATTTCCTTACCATTCATTAGTTTTGTTTAAAATAACATCTTTAGTTAATAAAACAAATAATGCAGCCATAATTTTACTCAAATATTTAATGGAATGTAAATAATAACTAGCATGATTGAGAAATATCCTAACATATTATTTGTTGTCTAATATGGGTAGGTTTTTAATAATTTATATTTTACCTAGATCCTTTTCTATTCCTCTTAGTGAAATATTATGTTTTAGTATAATACCCTCTATTAGTAGTATATAACATTTATCATGGCTAAACCTAAGGCTATAATCATGGAAATGTTAAATAACATTTTACTTATTATTGATGGTATCTTCATAGGAATCCCCATAGACTATAAATTTATTCATGTATATTTATAATTAATCGTGAACAAGATCAGAAAAGATTCTTATAACAACCCTCTAAAAGGTGGTTGGATAATTTCATACTATGAATTCAAGGACATGATATGAATATTTCCCCATGGACAATGAAGTTGGTTTTGTCTTGGCCTTTTGATGAAATTATGATCTAATTGTACCCATTGAAGCAATCAAGGAATGAAAATTACTTTCCAAAGAGGGTGTCCAAGACTTGGTTAATGAAGGGTAGAGGAAAGTGATCTTTCCTAGTGATTTTGTTATGTTATTGATAATATACACAAATATATTATTTCCCACATTTATTAGGTATTATTACAAGTTGTGGAACTGATTGGATATCAAAGATAACGTACATAAAACCTATATAGAGGAACCTTTATAGCTATGTGGAATAATTTATTAGAAATTAGGATTCATCTATCTCTTATGTTGATGGATGGGATTGCATTTATCTTTAATATATATATGGTGGGTGAAAAAATATTGTTGTATAATTTTCATGTCATGATAGTCCCACGCAGAGGTACTTTTTCATATTTGGAGCATAGAAACTAGTTCATCTTATTGTTTAGGTGTTAGTTGATTAATTATATTGAGAATTTACCTTGGTGAGATCTCTTTTACTTTTGAGAGTGAGTCCATGGATTCAATATCAGATAGATAACTAGGTAAGATAAATTTATGTGGTAGGAGTTGATGAAACATAATATTGTCCCTAGTGTGATATTCAAATTCATAAAGAAAGATATGCTTTAGTAGGCATTCATTACATTAGTAGTATTATCTAAAATTTGTTCTTGATCATACAAATTTTTTACAATGTTTGAAACTATTATGTCCTCATTTAGTTCCTTTAAGGAAAATATTTACTCAATTTTGAGGATATGTAGGGTATAAGCACGATCAATATCTTATATTCTAGCTAGAGATATTATTTTATTTCTATCAATGGTTGGGTAAGAGGGTATAGTTATAATATCTTGGTAATGTTCCCATTGGAGAATACCAATTTCATATACTTTTTATAAAATAAAAATCTATTTTGGATGTCCAAGTTCTTCCTAGGATGAGAGGATTGGCCTTGGGTTGCAAGACCATAAAGTTAGCTAGGTATTCCAAAATCTCAAAAAATAATAAAAGGTCTTTGATCACCCCTTCAAGATGAATAGTAGATATATCTATTAGTTGAATAATAACTTGAGATTCGTAGAGACCTTGTAGTTTAATATGTTCCATGGTTTCCTTAGTCATAACATTTATAATAACCCCTAAGCCACTTAAATTATTTTGTATGAGGATTATTGAGATATGCAGATCTACCACTAGACTTCCTAGGTTATGATATTTAGGAATAATAATATTCCACAAAACAATAACAATTGATTATCTAATAGAATGGTTTTTAACCCTAAAATATAGATTATGGGAAACTAGGGTTAAAGGGGTAACGATAGCCTAGGGCATAAGGATGGTAGACTATCTCTAAATTAGGCCAATCAATTTCAAAACTTAGATAAAAATATAATAAATTTATTATGCTAAGATATTTTAAAAATATAAATATCAATTATGCTAGATATTGTAATGATAATGAAAATAATATACTTAGTTGGTTTGGATTTTAATATAGATCTAGATCTAGAATAGGTAGAAAATAAACTGGATCTAGATTTTGGATCAATTCCCTGATTTTATAAATTGTACCTCTATAGTCATGGACACTTGCATTGACCTAGGATAGTTGTGTCAATGCTACTATCTAAATTGGACATAGGTGTCTAGTATGAAATATGTATTAAAACTAGATTCAACCACCTAGATTCTTTTGGGTTTGGTTTCATCTTTACCCTAGTGCATTCAAATATGGGTCATGGACTATCACTCCTTATCGAATGATAAAACCTCCATTATTCATATTTATAATGGATATAGGAAAAAAAGGTTAGTGAGAACATGCTGTGAAGCTTTCCAAAAGGCCCCTCTATTAACTAGTAATGCCTACATATCTAGTACTCTGAAGATGGACTCAGACTTATGTAGTTCTCCCCTACATGGTGCCTTGTGTGTGTATCATGAAATGTGTAATAATCAAATACATAGAGTGACCTAGCCTATAACTTAGAAAATATGGCTCATGGAATGATCCTTTAGTAATTTAAACCTTCATATGTGTTTTCCCTATGATTGATATGGAAATAGGATAAATTATGGAAGCTTTACTAACTTGAGTACTTGATTTAATACCTTTGGTATGTTTCTTTATGAGTAGGTAAGAATTTTTTATGTGAATAATGAATGAGGATTGACCTTATATTTATACCAATCCATTTGGAAAATATCTCACCTTAAATCACTTAATGTTCAACATAGGAATACATTTAATTTATAAGTAAGATGAATTTAGGGTCTAGACACTTGCGTTGGGATAGAATACTTGATCAGCATATGCATTTGACTAGGATGCAAGTGTTCAGGCATCTATAAAATATGCATAGGTCCAAAACTTGTAGAGATAGATGATAAATAGTTTTATAACATTTTGATCATGATAGAAGGTCTGAATCATCAAAATAACATTGAATAGACTAAGATATAAGTAATAAGCACATAGAGATAGTGCATGAGATCCTTTCAGCAATGGGAAAGTGTAGTAATGTAAAATACAAAATTATACAACTAAGACACCTAATCCATAGGTCCTCTTATTGGCTCACACAACCCTTATATGGCACTTATTTCATTGATTCCCAGTCATCAAAGCTTTTTAGACTTAGCTTTTTCAGACCCAAGTAACCCTTCCAAGCCCAAATCCATCCTCCCAAGTCTTTTTCCCTCTAGAAAATAGCACCCAAATAGGATAGGAGTATTGTAACCTAGGGTGTCCTATTTTTGGCACTATTGTCTAAGTTCACTTTTTGTCCTAATGAATAGATTATTTTGGTTCCTTATCTTTTCCTTTGTCATCCTAACATGAATTCAATTAACCCAAAATCATTAATTACCCTATAAAAGGCCATTCAAAGTCCATTTATAAGGGTTAGCAATCATTTTCAAGAGAGATGCAATAATATAAGAAAGTAAACTCAAGCACTCTTCCATATTTTTTGCATAAAACCTTCTAATATTATTCAAAGCCTACTTAAGTCATTACACTAGTCCCTAGCCAGCTGAATCACATTTAATTTTGCATTCTAGTTGCATTGATCATACACAAATTGCACCAAGCACTTCAATGGGATAAATAAATTAGATTGTTCCTTCTTTAAAGTATTGGTATGTAGGAAATGTACACACACACATGGTGAAGTGAATCTAGTATATCTTTTACACACTAACCCCTTCTCTCTTTCCCAAGTTTGCATTCAAGTTCAAGCACCAAGAAATCCTAAGAGTTTTAAATATTAAAACAAGCACACAGTGAGCACCATGAGGTCCTAAACCTTAAAATTTCAGTGATAGGGCAACATAGGCATTCTAAATAGAACCTAAAAAGCTTTCAACCTTAGGAAAACAACACTAGAATAGGACTACAACACTAGATAGTAGGGTGTCCTATTTTTGGTGCTTCTATCCAATCAAGAAATGAAGTCCAGAGCCCTATTTTTTACTATTTCTTAGTCTTGCTCCTCTAGTATTGGACCTTGTCTTAGTCCAGATCAGCTAGAATAAGCTAAGTTATAATCTCTCTCACTCCTTATTATATTTAGAAAAGGTAAAAATACTATCTATTTACACAAATCAATATGTCAATTCTTGCATATTTGTTTACTGATTTACATTGTTTGGCCCCTTTATTATTTAGCAATATAACTCTAATATTTTAAAAATAATAAAACATTTGGTGAACCTAACTTACTTCAAATTTTCACACAAAAACCCTAGAAACCCTAGGGCTAAATATTTTTGATTTTTTTCAATACTTTCTTGATTTTTCTTGAATTTAAAAATTATAAAACTATAAATTAATTGAAATATTTTCAATAAATTTACCCAAATCCTAATTTATAGATACGAGGTCATATTTGCATACAAACACTTTCAAACCACTAAGAAAAATATAATGCTAATTTTAGAAATATTTTTAGATTTTTCCTAAATTTTTCAATCTAAATTATACAAATTCATATCAAAATTTTCAAATTATTATAGTAATTTTGAAAAAAAAATCTTTTTAGACCCTAGTTGCATCAACTAGTTCCTAGTTATTTTTTTGAGTTTTTTCCAATCATTTTTATACATTTTAGTTGAATATTTAAATCAAAAAATCCATTTCAAAGTTAAAAATTCATATTACTTTTTAAAAATATTTATTTGCATATACTTACACCTTTTTGCTTCTTGCAGTATCACCTTACATGTTTTGGAGCTCCATATCCTTTCTATGTATATTCCAATTCTTTGTTTCAATTATATCAGCTTAATCTTTTCTAATTTTATCCAAGTTGTTTTCCTTATACAACCCAAGTTCCTTGAATCTCTTCCCTCAAGATCAAGTACAAGACTTAGGGGCAATCTTCTTGAATTCACTCAGATTCCTTCAACTCGACCATATACCATGGATAAACAACCATATCAGATTCCTGTCATAGATTCTACACATCTAGATTATACAAGTTTATATGAGGATAACTCTAATCATGAGTAGTATAAAAATACCAATGATGATGTACATACCAATTATCATACTCCACCACATGGGACTACCGATCTACTACCACCTATTGTTGATAATGTAGTCCTCAACAAAGATTTAGTTTTAAAAAAAATTAGCAAAAGAATTAAGGAATAAACTAAATATCATACACTAATTTTGTAATCTATCATATAAATAAAAAATTCTAAGAAAGTTGAGACTTCCAGTCATTTAGAGTAGCTAATTGTAAATGACACTACAAGGGAAACTGTGTCTCAACCACCCCCTATAGCAGCCCAAACTTCTTCTATACCACCATTTGTAACTAGCACATCCCTATCTCCTAATGTTGCAACCCTTGTGCAAACTATCTGATCTCTTCAATCCAAGTTTCAATAGCTTGAGTAAGGTACCACTATACCTATGCAAGCTTTATATTCTTTTGCTTATATACATACACCATTAGCACATCATATTGCTTCTACACCCTTGCCACAAGGTTTTGTTCAACCCAATATTACTCTTTATGATGGTAAGCATGATTTAGAGACACATTTGAGATCTTTTCATGTATCATGTTTGGATTATTTACCCAATTATTTGCTACTTACCAATTTTTTTCTATAGAGCTTAAAGGATTATGCCTTACAATGGTTTTATAGTCTATAAAATTAGTCGATCATAACATTCAATCCTTTAGCAGACATGTTCCTAGCACATTTTAGTATCAACATTGGTGATAAGGTTTCATATGCATAGTATAAATAAAGGTAAAATGATCCCCTCACAGATTATATTCTTAGATACAAGACTATTTTGGCTAAACTAGCTATCCCCATAGTTAATCAAGAGCTATAAGACCTCTTGAAATAGATCCTTCTACTAGCATTACATGAATCTATTATGTTTAAAAGATTCTCTTCCTTCACTAAATTATGTCATACACTCAAAGGAAGAGAAGTCAAGCTAATTTTAATGGGAAAACTTAAGTATTCAAGTATCTCAGACATAACTAATAAGAGTAACAACAAAGTCCCATACAAGGTCAAAATAAATGATAATAAGAATCAAAATCAACCAACAATTAATGCATCTTTTGAGCCCCCTTAATGTGCGGTTCTATCAACACCTACTCATCATACATTTACCAGTATACTAATTTTTCAAAGACAAGGTTTTACAGTAGTTACTGGAATGTAACATCATCACTCTCGAAGTAGATCCAACAAAGCCTCTTCTATTGGGATATGATCAACATGTATTTTGAGATTTTCACAGGGCACAAAACCACACCACAAACAAATGCATCAATTTGAGACATAAGATACATGACTTGATAGATAATAATATACTTGATCTAGGCACTTCAACTGAGCCTCTAAAGACATATCCAACATAAGATAAATATTTGAAAATCTTTTCAAATATATTTCCACAACATTCTAAACAAGATCAAGGGTACACATCAAGTCTTCACCATACATACTAGGCACATGTAGTGGAATCACATCCTTTAAGTAGTATGATAGGTGTTTATGAGTCCAGAGTTCTAGTTAGGCCTTTGATATCTTTTTTAGATCATGAGATTGTAGAGGATAATATAGGTTATAATGCACTATTTATCAAATCACATATTTTGAATCATCATATTTGTAGTGTACTCACCAACAACGGTTCCAATATTAACATGTGCACTTTCACACTTTTATAGAATTTTAGCTATTCAAGTAGGATATCACTCTGATAAACATAGTTATTAGTGGTTTTAATGGGCATATATATATTTTATTGGGAGAGAGTACTTTCATTACAAGTTGGTCTTACATATGTGGCCACACCATTTATTATAGTTCCCATTGCAAGATTTTTTGACATATTACTTGGTTGACCATGGATTTAAAAACTCAAGGTAGTACCTTTTATAGTTCATAGATGCATGAAATTATTTCACACTAATCAAGTTATTATAGTTGGTGGAGCTCCTTATGAGTCACCACTCCCCACTTTAAAGCCACCTACCATCTTATAGTCACCAGTTCCAGTTCTTCCACCTATTTTAGTTTCCACTCAAGTTTTAGTTTAACTTATAGTTTAGAGTCAAACATAATTATGGCATACATCACTAGTATAGAGGTTTCATACACCCCCACAATTTTATGATTCTAGATACCTTTTAGCTATAGTTTTCACACCTTGAGTATTTACATTATGATCTCATATAGCTATACAGAGAGCACTTATTCATAGAGTTTCTTCTCATACTTTTAGATGGGTCCTTAAGAGCCCTATATTTACATCCACTTCTTAGATTCATAGGAGGACTGCACATTCAATTTCCACTTCAAATATTATAGATCAATTACAATGTACATAGATTTTAGCTACATAATCTCAGACACTCCATCATGCCTCATGATCACACACAATCCCATTATTTGATATAGGACACCATGATTGGGGGTCTCATCTGAGACTCATTAGTTAGTATCACTTCTTTTTAGCACTGATTATACATAAAATCTCTTGCTTGATTGTACATAGTTCAAATATTTTTAAAAATACAAAAATAATATAAAACTTCAAAATACAAAAACATTTAAAATTTTGTAAAAACATCAAAAACATTTTTTGATTGTATGCATCATCCATGCTACATTAATACTATCATGTTAGGACTTAAATTTTATATTTCATACTATTGTATGTGAATTTTATACATTACCATGCTTCATTTGATCTTCTTTAAGTATGTGCAGTGATATCTAACTCCTTGATTGCTTCATTCAACCCACTAAGGGGGCATTCCTACTTTTACATTTGAGACACACATAGATATACACATTGATGTTGATGTACATTACTCTATAGATTACATAGATTACTACATTGACATTTCACTAGTACCTAAAACTTGTGTATTTCCTAGCATATACCTAGTCTTGTACTACACATGTTTTACATACTTTCACATTTACTTTTATTAGTTAGATGTGTTTTTATCTTCTAGTTCTTACTCTTGCTTTCATTCTTTGCATAGCATAGCTTGTGTGATTGCATTTCTAATTATAGCTTATCTTATGCTTGTACCTTAGGACATTTTCCAATGCCCTTTACTTTTATTCATGTGTGTGTCTTAGGAAATTTTCCAATGTCCTTTGCTTGTAATTTTATTTGTGCATGTGGCCCTTATGCTAGCTTTTCTTATTCACTTGTATGTGTATGTGGTATTTGAACATGCCTTCCATGCTTGTCTTTTAGTTTGAGTGACATGTGTCCATGTCCCTTATTTGAATGAGCCCTTGGCCACCCTTACTTCTTGCTTCTTGCTTCATATGTTTTTTTGCTTATTCTCTCCTCACTGTATGCAATGCCATGATTCCAATCATGTATTTATCTTGCTTCTTGGATGCCATGATGGACATTATGTTCTATCCCTCCATGCTTACTAACAAACTAATAACTAATATCTCACATTACTAGTCCAATTTAGTATCATGTGCATGCTTTCACATTTTTATATCTATCTAAGCATACCCCTATTGATCTAACAATCTCTTAATACAAACATTTCCATTTCTTAAAATATCTTGTCAAATATTCAATGTTATATCTTGCATCTATACAGTTTAACACACTTGTAAGACTTTTTTTTTTGGTTAATAATTATAGGCTCATCATTCCTACCCTTAAAATATGGAGCATAAAATAGAGGTTTTTCATAGAGATAAAACCTCCTAACATTCAAAATAGTAGCATTCATAACACTCAATACATAATCCAAAGGTCAAACCAGTCAAACTATAGTAGAAAAATAGTGATAGTTTCAAACTAGAAGTTAGTTTTCACATCAAAAAATAGTGTTGGAAATAGATAGTAGCACCAAAAATAGGGGTGTACACATTTTGGTGCTCTTATCTAGGTAGGAAAACACTCAGCATTTCTATATAGGCAAAAAGTATAGTTTAAGGATAGTTTTTGCACTTCTAAATCAGTTAGATTCCATAATTTTGGTACAATTTTTTTAGAGAATCCAGATATAGGGGTTGATCATATGTGGCATGCTGGTTCTTGATTTTAGTTTAGATTAGGAAACTAGCATAAATTCTAGATTATAATCCATGTTCTAGACATTACTGATTGGGGGTAATGTGCATGGCGCATTGATCTTCTTTCCTTTCTAAGTTTAGTTTATTTTAGGCATTCTTAGCAGTTGTGTGCCTTACTCCATCTGTAGGTGGTTGGTATCACATTTGAGTTAAAATTTCATACAAGTTTATCTTTTCTAGTACTTGAGCTCCCAATTTGTCTTTCACATATTCATTTTGAATCAATTTTAGAGAGGCTTTCATGCAAGCCTAACCTCCATCTTTTGAAATGGACAAGATTGGCCTTGTTTCCAATACATCCAAGGGATCCATAACCCATATCATATGACATATATTCTATACTAGTATCACTTCATATCTTCACTTCACGGGGCAATGATGGAGACAAAGTTATATCCAACCTTTTTATCATTTAGCCACCTATTCAGAGGGATTGGACACATGTACATACATTAATTAGTACACACATGATTCATTAACTTCACATAGTTAGCAAAAATGGATCCAAAGGGACAACCTTTACATTCTTGAGCCACTTTCCAAGGAATTGAGCACTTAGATCCATTCATGATATTAATCTTGATTTAATGCA
The DNA here is from genome assembly GCA_037957365.1 of Torreya grandis. Lineage (NCBI taxonomy): Eukaryota > Viridiplantae > Streptophyta > Pinopsida > Cupressales > Taxaceae > Torreya > Torreya grandis. The sequence goes on from JARHVA010003718.1 coordinate 1,670,725, forward strand.
CATTCAACATCATCTAACATCACAACATGTTTTGTATTGGTCCACATACCTAGTGAGGTGTATTCATTCCTTTCTCTTCCTCTTACTTAGCTTTATACATTCTTATTCTAGATATAACATATCTAATAAGAACTGATCTACTTTATTATTTCATTTATAGATTCACACTTCATAACATGTTCTCTTTATGCATATCTAGCATCACACATCTTCATGATCTTCTCCCTTATAGGTAAGTTTAGGTATGCTTTATATTTTTCCTTTATCATATTATTTCACTTTGTTGCATCACTAGAATAAAAGGGGGGAAAATGTAGTCATGTAAAATTAAAAATTATATAGCTTCAGTATGGCTAAGACATCTAATCCATAGGTCCTCTTATTGACTCACATAACCCTTCTATGGATACTTCTTTCACTAATTCCCAATCATCCAAAGTTTTCTTGACTGAGATTTTTTAGACCCATGAATCCCTTCCAAGCCTAAATCCATTCCCCCAAGTGTTTTTCCCTCTAGAAAATATCATTTAAATAGGATAGGAGCACTGGAACCTAAGGTGTCTTATTTTTGGCATTATTGTCCAAGTTCACTTTTCATCCTAAGGGTCAAATTCTTTTGGTTCCTTATCTTTTCCCTTGTTGGCCTAACATGAATTCATTTAAACCATGATCATTAATTACCATAAGGCTTTTCAAAATCCATTTAGAAGGGTTAGCACTCATTTTCAAGAGAGATGCAAGAATACAAGAAAGTACACTCAATCACTCTTTCCTATTCTTTTCATACAACCTTTCAGTATTATTCAAAGCCTACTCAAGTCATTACACCAGTCCCTAGCCAACTGAATCACATCCAATTTTGCATTCAAGTTACATTGATCATACACAAATTGCACCAATCACTTCAATGAGAGAACTACATTAGTTTGATCCCTCTTTAAAGTATTGGTATGTAGGTAGCATCCACACACATAAGGTGTGAAGTGCATCTAGAATATCCTTTTCACATTAACCCCTTCTCTCTCTTTCCTGAGTTTGTATTCAAGTTCAAGCACTAGGAGCTTGTAAGAGTTTTGAAGATAAAAATAGGCACATGGTGAGCTTTGTGAGGTCCTAGACCCTAAAATTATAGTGGCAAGGTAACACAAGCATTCTAAATAGAACCTAAAAAAATTTAGCCTCAAGACAACAATGCTAGAATAAGACTACAGTGTCAAATAATAGGGTGTCATATTTTGGGTGCTCTTTTCCATTCAAGAGACAAAGTCTGGGGACCTATTTCTGACTTTTTCTCAATCCTGATCCTATAGTATCTGACTTTGTCTCAGTCTAGATCAGTTGGAATAAGATAAGTTCTAATCTCTCTCACTCCTTACTATATTTAGAAAAGGTAAAAACACTATCTATTTACACAAGTTAGTAGGTCAATTCTTGCATATTTATTTACTAATTTACATTGTTTAGCCCCTTTATTATTTAGTAATATAACTCTAATATTTTGAAAACAATAAAATAAAAAGGTCTAGAAAATGAAGACACATCCATGATATGTATTTTAAAAGTGTATAAGATTGAGGTGTTATATAATTAAAAAATAGTTTCTACAATCCCCCCTTTAATCTAGTAATGAAATTACTAGTTTAAAGGAAAAGAAATGCATACATGGGTGTGTATAACACACCTTGCATTGGCTTGAGTATAACTTGAATGATTTGGTGGTGACTAAATTACAACCAATAACATGTTAAAGTATGTAATTAATGCATATAATCTCAAATTTAAAGCACTAAAATGATTTAAATTAAAAGAGAGCAATGTTTAGGAGTACACCTGTAAATACCTAAAATTGGCCACCAATGGCTTCATACTAGACTTTAGGCCAATTTCTACCAACCATTACAAATTAAGCCTATAAGTCCCTAGATGTCCTAAATTTGTTTTTTAAATACTCATCAAGGCTCAAAATCTCATTGAAACATCTCGAATTAGGGTATCCTAGCATAAACAACAAAAACCTCTCATGGATTCATCTCTAAATACCATGGAATTACAACATGCAATTTGGCCTAAAGACTAATTAAACAGGGAAAATGCACACATACAATTAATCCAAATCTTTAAAATGATAAAAATCCTAAACATTATTAATTGTAATACAAAACCTAATCAAATGCCTAATTGAATTATTCATGAGCAATGAAATGAATCATCAAAAAGGAAATTTAAAAATTAAGAATATCCTAGGTTTTAATCATGACATTTATGAGTTGTCAAGCCTTTGCAAATATCCCCAAATATCTCACCCATGCATATTCCATGATAATCATGAGGTTTGGACACCTTTTAACTCTACTAGGGTTAATTAATTAACTAAGGTGAAGTTTGAACCCATTCCAAGATCTTTTGTTAAAACGTATAAATACAATGCTTTGCCCATTAAGTTAACAATCTATTTTGGTGCAAAGTTATCATGCACAAATGAATTTAGATATTTGAGAAGATTAGGTTTATAATGCAGAAATGCATAAAAAGTAGTGTTATAATTCCAAAATCACAATCAAGCCACTTTGATCCATCAATCTACATCAACCGATCATGAGCCAAACAACCATGGTGCCAAGAGGAGAAGGAACCACATAACTCCATTTGCCAAAGACTTATTGAGCACAAGTCAAGTAAGCCAAATGAATAATCTCTTGAAGAATTGAATGAAGGTAAAGAAGGTATGTTTTCTTGCATTTCATTTGTGTTTTGTCAATTGGTTTTCTTCATTATGCTCCTCCTTTTGATTTAAGAAAGATAGTGCTATGCATATTAGTGTGTTTGTTTTCATTTTGATTTGATTTCATTATGAATCTAACATATGATCTAACCACCCTTATTGGATTCTTTGATGAGAAATGGTATGCTTGGTAGGACATGAAACCCACAAAGTTTATCTTAAATCCTTATAGATCATTTCACTAACATTTGTCATGTCAAAATTTTATCTTGCTAACCAAGGAAGGTGAAAATATCCATTCACAATTTTTTATGTGAAAATTATGGCCTATACTATAAAGCGCATGACCTAGAATCATTATAGGATGCTACTATGACTAATAACCTATGGCCTAAGAAAAAAATCTAATAGGCCATCTTGAAAATATTTGTTTGAGGTCATACAAACTTCATTTTTGCTTATTTTTTTAAAACCACGTGGTTTATCCTAAATTTTTGGAATATGATATCAATTTAATTTCAATTTACATAGATGTTTTACAAAATATTGAAATAGGATTGTGAATCTTTGAAAAGTTTCTAATTATTGTTTCTTGGTTTCATTGAATTGTGTTTTCTTTGTCTAATCATCCTATTGCAAGTTTTGTTGATTTTTTATACTAAAACTAAGCTAAATAATGTGTGTGAATTATGTTTTTTTTACCTTTGGGTTCACATGCAACTGATCTTGGTCCTTATCAACCAATATCAATTATTTCCAAAACTTATTTTGCTCATCCATGATTGTGCTTCTAGGTAGAAGGAGGAAATATAAAAATTACAGGTCCTAGATGTGATTTGAACACAAAATTAGAAGTTCGGGCTAATACATATTTCATTTTGGGTACCTAAACATAATTAACTAAGTTTTACACGATTCAATTTGGTGCTTAAAATGAACATGTTAGATCTTAAACATTTGGTATTTAGTATTTAAAAGGAATTATAAATGATAAATCTTACAAACACATAAGTTTTAGTGCTTAAAATGAATGCTTAAGTCTTCAACACTTAAATTTGGTGTTTAAAAATCAACTAGGCTAAATCTTGAACATTTAGGTTTTGGGCTTAAAATAAACTAGATGGTTTTCCTTAAGTTTTGTTGTTGAATTATTTTAATCTTTCACACTTAATCTAAGAGGCCAACTAAATAACATCATCACATTTCAATTTGGTGCTTAAGATCAAATTTTCACTCGTAATTACTTACAAACTATTTGTTGGTTGTTTGTTTTCACAAAAAAAATAGCATGTGTATGCTCTCACCCTATCCCCTATAGGGAACTTAGGTGATAAAAAGATCCTTTTCACTTGAATTTTTGCCTTTATCTAGGGCATATAAATAAACTTGTCTAGGCTCTCCCTAAAACCCACATGGTTTGGGTGATCTAAAAATGACCCTAAAAACTTTCTACCTAGTTTATTTTCTTATAATTTGGCTTGTGAAGGGTATATAAATACCTCTCATAAGTTATATAAAGAATAATTTACCCAAGGATTCATCTCCTAATATCATTTCAACCCCACTCCATGGTGGGGTATAAAAAGTTAGGGTATGCATATTTCTAGAGCCAGTGGGTTAAGAGAATAATCTCTTCCTTAGTAATGAAATCTTGAGCCAAGTTTGGTCAACCAAGGGATTCTAGTAAGAACTCCACAAATGGAAACACCATGTAAAGGAATAGACCCTTTCATGATTATTTTAATGGTATAAACTCAATTTATGTGATGCTTTGCTTATGTTATCCACACTTGGGATAAATCTAGATGGTCATAAATTATAAGTTTTAGTCAACCCCACTTTACCACACCTTAATAGGATCTAGGATGATATACTTAGTTGCATTTTATCATCTATCATTTTATTGCTTGGTGTGTTATATATAAAACTTTTTTGTTTATACCATGTCATGAATGGGTTTATTTGTCTACATTATTCCATTGTTTGAGGAGGCATTATGTCATCCTTTTGACACCTTATTTTAACTTAGAAAACTTTTGTGTCAAAATGTTGAGTGTGTTAATTGATTAAAATGGGTTCCATTATACTACCTAAATCAATTCAAGCTTCATGATTTATAAAGTCTATAAATAAACTATTAACACATATTTTAGGAGTGATAATGTCATTACACTACCCAAATTATTTCATAGACTTGTCTTGTCTTATGTCTAAGTTTCACATTTTTGAAACCAAATTCATGAGCCTTGTTGGATCTTTGTTTAGCATAGTCATTATATTCATTTTTTTCTAGATTTTTGGTCATTAAAATCTTAGTTTACCTAAGTTGAATTTATTTTATTAATGTTTATAAGTTTGGATCCAAACATTGATTAATTTTTATTTAGGCCTCATTTTTCAGGGGTAAATACACAAATATTTATTTTTTGGGTTGTGTAATTTAGGTTAATCCATTACCTAAATTTGGAAACTATATTGTTTCCTTTATTTGATAGAATCAGTCTATCTTTAATTGCCTTTTGTTTTGTGTTTTATACCAATTTGATCATGTTTATGTCTAGAATTGAGTGCTTAGTCTTTGCTAGACTATTCCAAGTTTTTTAGATTAATCATCATCCCTTTATTTAAATTATATCCTTTGACACAAAATTTGGCTAAAATTCCTAACATATGCCTTATTTTGAGTCTAGCTTTTGATGCCACATTTGGCCAAAAGTCTAAGTGACTCTTTTCCTTTCCTAGTTTAGACCTGTTTGGAACATATTCAGACCATAAATTTTAGCATATTGTTTTTATATCATTTTACTTTACCTTATTTATGTGAGACATTTAAAATTAGACATTTTATGTTATACTATTTTTACCAAGTCTTTGCATAGATGTTTTGGAGATATAAATCCACCCTAGATTGAGTTATATAGAGTTTGAACCCTATGTCTTTTCATACATATGTTTTTAGAGTTTGTATAAATATAATCCCATATTGTTGCAAAAAAATTATCATATATTTGATCATGGCTCACTACATGCATAGTGGAACTATGTACAATCCAAGATATGGAAATGTTGTCATGCAAGAGGACTTTGTTCAATATCCTTATGGATAATATGTTATTTGGGAGACAAATTATTATATACCATACAACACTCAAATAGGGTAACAAAGTCAATATCCTTTGGCCAATTATTTAGTTAGCACACCTCCTTACACAGAGCAAGACCAATAAAAAATGGCCTAATATTTGGATAGCATACCTATAATTGAAAAAAATGTTCAACATCAATCTTATTATGTTATAATTCCATCAACTTATGATCCTAATAGAGTCTCAAAGGTAGTGTATGATAATTTTCCAAGTCTAGCAACAGATCCTTATAACATGTCTTATAATTAGAATAATGAACAAGCCTCTTCTAGTAACCCTCATGCCATAGTACTAATGCCATATCAAGATCCATTTATGCTTGTCACACAAAGAGGCCTCATGGAAGACCACTTCATTCAAATGTAGATAACATACTAGACATATTAAAACCTAGCACATAACTTTAATCATATGACAATGTCAAATACACTTCTTATTAATACACTTCCTTTAATAGGAATTTTATTTGAGTTGATAGGTCAAAAAAATAAAGGTTTAGACCCAATTATACAAAGCAACTTGGTATAAAACATGTTTAATACCCTAGTTATCAAGGAAGTGTCTTCTACTTCTATGTAGAATAGTGAGAAACACATAGTGGACAACATGCAAGTGATGTCCAATTTAGACCAAAGTGGTGTTAACACACAAACACATAGTCCACAACTAAATGTACCTTTAACCAACACTGTCAGTGATTCACAAACTCTAGGCATAGGAACTTATACTTCCCAACCTCAAAAAATTAATTATAATCCTTAACCATCTACTTCTTCAAGAACGCAACATCAAAGATTAAGTAGTAAACTAACAACCAATGCCATACCACAAAAAAAATGTGACAAATTTTACTCCACCCCAATAGGTGATAAGTAATCTTCCACAATAATAGGCACCATCAAACATACCCATAACATAGGAAAAACATATTTCCACCTCAATAGAGGGTAACTAATATTCCACCTCAATAGGTAGTGATGAACATACCTCTTAGGTCACACACTAGCATGCCAATCTAAAACTAAATGATGTCTAACAAATAGTGTACTGGTATTAGCTATTGATAGATACTAAATATCTAACATGCATCCACTTCTCAATAGGGATTCATGCAACTAAGAGATTCTAATGTTCCACAAGTACTTACTAGGAAAATATTTCCTTTTGTGTAAAATGTGCCACAAATTCAAATGCATGGTTTTGGTTTACGAGTTCCCCTCAATCAATAAGGTATGACTAGTCAACAACATGTCCCTATTCAAAATTAATAAGCATAGTATAACTATATACCTCTATCCCAACCATGATATTCCCAACATCAGACCTACATACCCAACCCCAACCAAAATATCACACCACCATATGTGTAATTTTAATAATCATACCCTAATTCGTGTATGTGTATTCTTAGTCCATTTTGTGGCCAATATAATATTCCCCAAAAAATACCTTCATTATACCTTGGTCAAAGTAATCATCTTGTGAACACCTAATCATCACCTCAGGCTAATATTCCCACTAGTTCCCTTGAACAAGAGTTACAACAAATGAAAGATGTAATTGCCACCATCCAAGCTAGTAAATAGGTTAAAAAGTTCAAATTAGATGATGTATGTTCTTACCCTTTCAACATGGAATACTTGTAGATATAATTTCCTCCAGGGTAAAAACCACCAAAGTTTGATAAATACAAGGGGAAACTTGACCCCAAGGTCCATTTGATATAATAATTTGTTACATGCCAACAAGTCACCTATAGGGACATCTATCTTTTACTATTATTTCCAAGAAGCCTAGGAAGACAAGAATTAGAGTGGTTCCTAAAATTATCAAAGAATTTAGTTTTTGATTTGATTATCTTTCAAGAAAGTTTGTACAACATTTATATTACAATCTTGAACATGAGATTTCATTAGTAGACTTGACACAAGCAAAAAAAAAGTTTGAGAAAGCTTCACAAGCTATCTAAAGTGATGGAGAGCCCTTATAAATGGATTCACCCATAATCTACTAGACAAGCAACTAGCCACTATGTTTACCAAAAATCTACATAATAATATATCTTTCTATTTAGAGTTATAGTGTGCACATACCTTTAAGTAAATCATTGATAAAGGTTTGGTGATTGAAATATCCCTTATTAACATAGGTATAATTAAACCAACCTCATCAAATTAGAAAAATGGATAGAATCAAAACTATAGTAATGGCCAAAATTAGAACCAAATCTAAGTACAAGTATCACAATTTAAATATGCCAATAATAATGATAGACCAAAGTAATCCAATCATAATAATAATGTTGTAGGGAATGGATTAATCAAGTCACGACATGTCCAACTAGTTTAAGCACCATCTACTCATCTTACATCATATTTCCAATATATTCCTAACCAAAAACCTCTTCAACAAATGTATCTCACACAACAAGTGCAACAACCTAGACTAGTGTATCAAATGCAACAAATGTAGCAACCTATGTCTTTCGAAAACCCCCCCTCTAAGGAAAAATTTGCCTACTCATCATGTCTTCAGTAACCATGGATAGCCCATTAAATCAGTGTTTCTCAAGCTCACTATAACTAACCTGATTAAATAGTCTATTCTAAAAGGGTGAATTCTTGAGGGTGTTGACATTCTAGACTAGTACATGACAAATGAATTTTGAGTATCATCGAGTCAATGTCCATAATTTATAGCATTGTGTGAAAATTAAACATGTAATTTAGAATATGTTTTAAAATAGAGAGATCACATTAGATCATGGAGCTTTGAAATTTAATTAGAGCCTTAGAATTTATTAAAATATTTTTCCCCAACATAATAACCAATAACAATAATAAAAGTGGCAAGTGAAATAAAAGCAACAATAGTATCCACAACCAAGATTGAACCAATAAAACCAACAAACTCAACAAAATCAGTAGTAGAACCAACAATATCAAAATAATAGACAAAACCAAGGCCAAAACAAGGCCAATAACCACAGACCTATCATGTAGTTGTACATGACTATAACTTATTTTTACGATGTATTTTAGGAGGTCATGTTACCACCATTTCCATTAATCTAATACTAAGCATAAATTAGATAAGACCATTTATAATCATACCAAACTAACCAACCTATACTGGTAATCCTTCCCTAACCTATGATCACACATAGGCAAATTAGAAAGCATGGATTCCCATGTTTTTACCTTATACTGATAACTCTTCATTAGCCCATGATCATGCACAAGTGCCTCAACAACCAAGACTTTCCTATCAGGTCCCCCTTCACCATCATTTATTATCAATAATGGTCCTGTATCTAATCTTGATTGTGTAATCACAACTCAGTAGTTAAAGATTACCATACTAGGACCATAACCATCTACCATTTCACCCATCCTTCAACCAATAATTCTAACTCATAAAAGGCCATTTTTTGATGTCCCAAAAAAGATGTTTGACATTATGGAACAATTTCAAAGGATGTTAGAATAAATATCCATTTTAGATTTGTTACGTACATCTACTATCCATAAAAACATCTTGATAGAGTTCTTTGGTGAATCCAAAGTTCCAAATGACATATCCCCTAACAAATGTCAAGATTTGGTTTGACACATAGCTTGAGGCCTACAAGTAACCTTCAACCAAAGTTATATGTCATCCCACAGTCTACTTCATAATAACCCATTGTACATCAAAGTTTACATAATGTGGCACAAAGTGAAGCATGTCCTCATATATAATGGATATAGCCTAAATATTGTGTCTCTAAATCTAATAAAGCTTCTTGGTTACATGGCAATAGATCTCCAAGAGAAAATAATTACCATCAAAGCCTATGATAATGAAGAATGATAATCACAAGGCACCATTAAATTTCTAATTATCATTGGGCCCTTGACCCATGATACACTTTTCCATGTGTTATATCTCAATTTGTCATATAATATGCTTTTTGGGTAGACATTGGTTACATGAGATTCATACAATACCATCAACATTGCACTAGTATATCAACTTCTCCCATTCAAGAATGGAGGTCAGTATTTTGCATCCATAAGAGCATTACAAACATATACAAGCCAAGTTTAAAATATATAACTACCATTTTGGCATGAATCTAGTTTCCAAGGCGATCAAGGGAAAAGTAATACTTGTTGATTTATCAGAGGCCAATTGTATTGACTCTAATACCATTGATTCACTTTCTCACATGCCACCTCCTAAAATGTCCAATCATTACACCATCTTTTAATGGCATATGAGAGTATTTGACCCATGACACCTTTCACATTGTAAATCTTCCACAGAACCCCAAGTCCTTTAGAAGATGAAAATCCAAACCACTTTATATGGAATCAAAAAGAAAGGGAAAAGATAAAATGCATAGTCCATCACCTTTCACTTTCATACCAGCCTCCAGCCAAGAATAAGACCCTTTGGTAGGTGATGAATCATGGTTTTATAATGACAAATTAGTTGAATATTACAAAAACTCTAGAATCCTATTTATAATCAGATCATGGAGAACTAATACTATGAAGGAGGAGACTTAGGGATAAATAAATAGGGCACACTTGAGCCAATTTCTATGACTAAGTACAAAGGAACCTATGGAACCACTTGGGTGTGACCCCATGTATTTTATTTGAGTTCTAATGCTAATGACTATTGATGATAATGTTGATAGTGAAGTACAGTCCAATCATAACCCTTTTGATGACCTAGCCCATATTAATTTATTTGATAATAATGCCATTTGTACCCTTTTACTAGTCATTCATCATAATCCACTTCCATTATATTATCCCCAACTGATAGACTAGGGCCAACAAGAATCTAACATGTCAATTGATGAGTTTTAGAATGATGAGGCCTTTTATGATTTTCTAGACCTTAAGGATAATTTTTTGTTGGGAGACCACAAACAAGGGTTCTTAATCAAACTAGATCTTGAAGCCTATTTTGGAGAATGGGTGAACACTCTTAGCCAAAACAATTAAATAAAACATTGAGATCCCAAAGTGAAAACCTCTTTAAGGAAATTTTAGACTAGGGAAATAGTAAAGATAAAGGCTATTCTAGTGGTGAAAACTTATTTTAGGTGCCATTCAATGGGGGTGTTGAACCTTCTTCAAACATAGATCAGGAGACCACCAGTGATGAACTTATCTATAGGTTTGAGTTTATTCTTAAAGAACAATAGTATTTTGATCAAATCATCAAGGACACCAACAATGATGAAATTTTCTATGGGTTCAAATTCAATCTTGAGGAACATCAAAATTTTGATTGCATCATCTAATATTTTTCATAGCATGATTACATGGCCATACCTACCCTTGGTAGATTCTGATTCATCATGTCTAGGAGAAATTAAAGAACCAATCCTAATATAGGACTTTGTTGTTACAAACTAGTTCAAATCTTTGCCCATTATTCTTGAAGATGGTTCAATCCTTCTAGTGAAAGACACAATAGAGGTTAACATCAAGACTCTAAATGACCTAAAATGGATAAAATTAGCAACATCCCTCACTAAGGAAAATAGTGAAGTTCTTATTGGCCAATTTTGGCCCACATACAAAAATTTGCCTAGGTAGATCAGTTTATGGAAGTTATAGGATGGAGTATCAAGTTAAACAAAGTTCATGATTGAGTGGGTGACCAATTAATGAATAATAAGATCAAATGATGCTTACAAATATTTTGAAACACTTTAAATAGGCTTAAAGTGTGTTTGATTGATCTTTGATAAGTAGGTCTTGAAACATGTCTAAGGTTATCAAGGTGAAAAGGACCAATAGGTTTTCATGGTGTTTAAAGCATTTAGGGGCATGGTTCAATTTCAAAAAATTATCTAAATTCCATTGGAGCCTTCTAAAGAGACAACAATTCCTTGCACAAGTCTAGAAGAAATAAATTATTATAACCATGTCATGTAGAAATGAATGGGTCAACCTAATCATGCAATTAATAAATTTACTTAGGGAATTAGTCAAGTCCAAAATACCACATAGACATGATTTTTTTGGTCCCATAAACATCCTCTACAAATTTCATGTCTTGATGAGTTGTCTATCTCAAGATATAAAGCTTTAAAATTAGACCTGTAAAGTGAAACTTGCATCAGGATGTCAAGTTTAAGCTATGGTAAATACTCATTTGAGTTCAATTTGAAGATCTAATAGTGTGTATTTTATTGGGAACCCAAGATCCAATGGTGCATGGTGATTTAAAATATTAGTGGGTCCCCAATATCTAATGGTATGTATTCAATCATATAAATTTTATCAATATGGAGTGGGAGATCAATAATGTCAGTGGGTCCCCAAGATCCAATGGTGTGCATTTGATCATGCATCAAAGATCAATGATAAGAGATGGGTCAAAAGTTTAGTGGATCTAAAATATAAATGCATGGGTGATAAGTGTCTCAATCAATATTAAAATTTGAAAGATAAGGGACTTTAAGGTTGAACTAGGGTATATTTTTTGAAGGACACCATTGAAGCTTAGTTGAGACCTTTGTTGGAGGATCTAGGGCATGTAGACTCAATTTTCTTATGTTTTCAACATCACATATAATAATTCCTTGGATTTCACAAGTTTCAAAAGTAGAATAGGTCTATTTAGACCTAATATGGTTTAAGAATGAGTTTGTGTAACCTATGAGTCTTCATTTATATAATGAATATAAGAAAACCAATAATTTGGATTGCTTTTCAAATATATAATAAAGATTTATATTTAGGTTGGAGTAGGGGTAGATATATGATTATAAATGAGTGTCTTATCGATCGACATGGTCATATTTTTGACAAATAAGTACTTTAAACTACCGAAAGTAGACTTAGGCATGGCTCTATCAAGTCCATAGATATAATGACATTTCCCTCATAATTAAGCAAGGGGAGATGGCATAGAGTCCCAAGATGGATATTTGGTGGTCAGAGAAAGTAGTTGTAGCATTTAATATATTTTTAGGGTGCTTAATGGTTTTCCTTCATAAGTAGGATCATGACTCACCACCTTTAGTAAATATTGTCTTATAGTGAATTTTTATCAGCCAATGAGAATATTTTGAGGTTATAGGGAAAAATAAAAATTTAACTTGTCAATAGAGAATTGGTGTTGATTTGATCAAAAGGTGGTGGTAACTCAATTAATGATTTTTGTACTCATGATCCCTCTTCTCTCTCCTTTTCTCATATATTACCCATTATTTTCATTTGTAATCTCTCTCTCATTTTTTTTTAAAAAAGACTCAAACTCTTTGATAAGGAACCCTCTCTCAATTCTAGAAGAGTAGAGACTCTCATTTGATAAGGCTAGACCCTGTCAAATTTTTTATAAAAGACGTATTGAAGAAATAAAGATTTTATTTTACTTTCTCTTCCCTCTAAATGGTGTGTATCAAAGCTTGTGCATGATATCATTGTGAATTATAATCTCCCATGACCATTATCCTTATTTATTGCTCAGTTATAGGTGTTTTCAAGTTTGTTATAGGTCTAAGTTAGTGTTCTTTCTATCACTGATGCAAGCTGTCAGTGAGTCTTAGAAATCTTGTTTGATTTCATTCATTACTTATTAAACCTAGTTTATGAAATATTTATGAAACTATTTGATTTTATTAGATTGTGTGAGCTATCATTATCTTATGCTCCCTCAATGTTTACTTCATGCATATGAGAGCCTCATTCAAATTTGGTATATCATCCTTTTAACTTTCTTAGGATCCCTTTCCCCTTTCCTAACCCTTTTCTCAATGTAAACATTAGTATGGGTGATTGATCAAGAGTATGTTGGCCTTTTCCAAAGGTTTAAACCCACCATAGATGACCCATAGCCTGGAGTTATCCTAATAGTGTAGCTCAATTAGAGGGAACCTGAATAACTCTCCCTAAGGGTGAAAATTGACACTACAATAGTTTTTGGCACACCTTATGAGACACAAAGTTCAAATAAGATTGGTCAAAATTTGATGTTGGTTTGACCAATTTGAAATAGCTATAGATTCCAAGCAGCAACATCTAGTAACTCTAAAAATAAGATTCAACTTTATGATAGAAGAGTGGTGATTACATCTCATGCCAGAGGTGACTTCAAGGATAGCTTCTAAAGGTATTCTTTTTGAATTTATTTAATCTCCTTTAAACTCAAGAAAGAGATTAAGATTTGTTAATACACACCCTTATAAAGGCAACTTTGTTCCTCAATCAATTTTAAGGCCTACCCTTTTAAGGATATCTTTGTTAAACACTTTGACTTCCACGGTAACCCCTATAGCTTTTCCCTTATGGCTTTTAATGTCTAAAGTCATCTAGACCTCCCTCAATATGATCCTATTCTAGTAGTAGCTAAAGTTTCCCTTATTTCATTAGATACAAAGCTGAAATTGCTTCTAAACACCTCATGGATATAGCCAACTTCTACAACATTCATGATATCAATGAGGAAAATGTAGCAATTAGGTTATTAGCCATCTCTTTCAAAGGTAAATCCTTAAATTAGTATATAATCCTTGATGTTAACTCTATTACATCATGGTATCAATTAGGGGATAAATTATGTATGAGATTTGAAGAAAAAAGTGACCATTTGTCACTTTTAGACCAATTAATCACAATAAAAAGAGCCCCTCATAAAGTCATGCAAGACTTCAACACAAGGTTCCAAAAGACTTGGGATAGAATCCTAGTATCTATTAGGCCTACCCTTAACCTTGCCTTCTTATACTATTTCAAATCCCTAAATAGTGGCATTATAGTAATGATCTAGTCCATGGGAGGAAACACATTACCAAATGCATATGAGGTGGCAATTAGAGAAAAACATTATCTAGTGTAGGCTAGAAAGCTTACACCTAGACCACCAATGCCTTTGTTCCCTGTGATCAGGCCACCCTATATTTATATTCCTCCCCTAGATGTCAATCCTTTTATGCCTATAATTACTTCTATGCCTTCACCTAAGAAATAAAAATATTTCATTAGTCAATTTAGTGATTCCCAAGAACATAAGAACTTTTAAGAGCCTAAGAGCATGTTCCAATCCTTAAGAAATTAACTAGTGAATGTTAAGAGGCAGAAAGATTTCAATATGCTAGACCAAGCCTCATATCAACCTTAGCAGCAATCTTATCAAGAAAATAAGCCACCTTACAAAGGAAACTTCTAAAGATAAGGCTAAGGTCAAAACTAAAGGCAAGGGCAACCTAGCTATAATAGATAGACCATTTATAATCTAAATATTACAAGCACTTCTAACATGTTAGTCCTAGTTAAAAATAATATTATTTAATAAGTTAAAGGTACTATGCCTTGGAATCAATATTTTGGGTAATCCATTATCCCAAACACTCACTTTAATCAAGATTTTAATGATCATTGGTATCAGGCTACTAATTATGGGTACAATCAACTCTTATGGATCAAAACACAGAGGTGCCCATGATGACAAAACTAGAATAGACTCAACAAGGTCAAATCCCTAATCAAGTACCAAGCTAGTTGGGTGATACAATGGTAAATTATGAGAAATAAGAGTGTTATGCACTCAATCATTAGGGTAGTTCTAGCCATGCATTCTAGTTGTATAAAATACAAAGTTAAAAAAAAAGAACATAGATGGTAACCAAGAAGTAGTCAAGGAGCCTCCTACCATTACTCCTTCAATATGAAATCCAAACCAACATGATATTAATCCAAAGGTTCTAATAGCTCCAAGGAATTATAATTAGTAGAATTTATTTTTTCCCCAAGACTCACAAACTCAACGTGTAGGTGTGGCTCCCAAATCATAACCAAAGGTTGGTGATCTACCCATCAACATTGTGAAATAGATGAAAAAGTCCAATATGAGTGTTTCAATGTGGGACATGCTCTCCATGCCTAGATAGATAGATATCCTTCAAGAAGGATTATCAAATATCAAGGTTCCTAAGAAGAAACCAAGTAAAGAAAATGTGGTTCCTTGTAATGCAGCCAAAGGACCTAGTGAAGGGAAACTAGGTAAGGTGGTCAAACCTCCTCCCTTCTACATTTTAGTAATCATTTCTTGGTAGATAGTGGGGATATCACCTCAATAATTCAAAATTCCCTAACTAATCATCTTGGTCTAAAATATGAGCCCCATTCTAAGGGAGTGTTGTAGCTAGATGGGTCTTCCACCAAGCTATCAAGTATCATCAAAGACCTCAACTTGACCCTACATGCTTACCCTAGTGTCTTATTGGTTCAAGATGTGTTGATCCTAGATGTATCTCCTCCTTTTCCCCTATGTTTATCCAAATAATTCACAACAAATATTATAGGTTATCTAGTAGTATACTAGTCACACATGGCATTCAAAATAAGATATGGGACCAAAGTATATATCAAGGTTGAGCCCATTACACAATTCCACATTGAACTATATGGGCTAGATAATATAAACCTCAATTACACCATTTTTGATGAAGATGAACATATGGTTAGTCGATAACTAAACATTCACCCTAAGGAGATATTATACATGTTCTTTGATGAACTATGGAATGACAATCATATGGTTGACCCCTTAGAAGGAGTTGAAGAGAGGGACATGTGTGTCTACTACTTATATGAATAAAATTAGTCCATGTCATCCCTCATTGGACCTAAAGAAGATCTTAATGGCTTAAAAAATTATTATTTGATGGTTCAAGGAAAAAACATGGAGTGGGTATAGGTGAAATGCTAATATCCCCCTTAAATGACAAGTATTTATCTTCTTACAGGTTCCAATTCAATTGCTCTTATAATGTAATAGATAATGAGGGTCATAACCATGGATTTTAATGGGATAGTAAGAGAGGGATCAATCAATTTCAAGTTTATGGGGATAGTGAGCTAATAGTATACCAAGTTAGAGGCTAGAATATCACCAAGAATCCCTTGATGAGGTCTTATAAACATAGGTTGTGGGACCTAATTGAGAATTTTGAGGTGTTTAACATCTAAGCAATACCAAGAAACTAATAAGCATGCTAATAGGTTGGCAGTTGTGGGATATCAATATGATATCCCTAATGAGTTAAAAAGGACCAAAGTATAGTCATATGTCAAAGTGGTGGTAAGACCATCAATGCTAGATAATGAAGCTCATTATTAGGTCTTTAAAAATGACAAATAAATTACTTATTTTTTGCATTAGGAAGTAGAGTTCTCCTTCATAAACTAGGAAACATTTCAACACCAATATGATGATCAAATTGTTTAGTTGAGATCTAACAAGATTCCTAAAGGGATTGTCACCCTTGAAGGTCTCTTTTATGAAGGATATCATATGAGAAAATATAAGGCAATGATGTCAACCAATGAAGAGAATAATTAAAGAGTCCTTATATTCAAGGATAATCTCCTCAAGCTTGGAAAGGTAAGAACTAAAGTTAAGAGGCATGCTTTCATATAACTTTGTAAGGAATATGTAGATATGTTTGCTTAGGAATATAGTGACTTGAGAGGATTTTATCCCAAGCTATCCCAACACACTATCAAACTAAAGGCTAATGTTAAGCTTGTCAAGTAGAAGAAGAGGCCTATAAACCTCAAAATTAAAGACCTTATGAGGAAATAATTGACCAAATTAATTGAATCCAAGATCATCTTTCCAATTAAGCACTCCTCATGGGTATCCAATTAGGTACCTATGAGGAAGAAGAGTGAGGAGATCAGATTGTGTTTAATTTAGGGATCTAAATAGAGTCTCTTTAAAATATCACTACCCCTTACCATCCATGGAGAAACTAATTCAGATAGTTATTGGTTTAGAATGTTTCCCCCTTTTGGATGGATACTTAGGTTACAACCAAGTGTTGGTGAGAAAATAACATTGGTATAAGACTACCTTCACCACAAAGTGGGGCACATATGCTTTAAAAAAGATGCTTTTTGGGTTTTCAAATGCAATAGAAACTTTCCAAAGATCCATGGACATGGCTTTCTAAGGGTTATTGAATCAAATGGTGTTGGTGTACTTGGATGACATCATAGTTTTCTCTAAAAAGGCTAGTGAACACTTAGATAATCTAAGGTTGTTCATGAAGGCAAAATTTTAGGTCACATTGTTTTAAAGTAAGGACTATCCATTAACCCTGAAAGAATAAGTGTTATCTTAACACTCTCTTTACCTAAGCACAAGAAAGGAATCTAGAGCTTCTTTGGGAAAATAAACTTTGTGATAAGGTTTATACATGGTTTTACAAACCTAGCGAAACCCATTAGTATCATGTTGAGGAAGAGCCAAGTGTTTGCTTGGTTAAATGAAGGTAAAACAACATTTGAGTCCATCAAGCAAGCCATTACTCAAGCACCCTAGTTCATGAATCTTGATTTCTTAAAGGATAACAAATTATACACCTTTGAAAATATTGACAACATATCAACTATGATGATGCAGAAGAATGGTGAAGGACTTGAACAACCAATTGAATTTTTAGTCAAAGGATGGAAGGATATGAGGTGAGGTACACTTTTATATAAAATTAGTTTCTTACAACTTTAAGAAGCCTCAAAAGGTTCAGTCCAATGATTTCCAATATCAAGGTTTATCTTATGGTGTCTTATCCTGAAGTTAGGGATTTCCTCCTTAAAAAGGATTTGAATGAAAATAGAGTAGACTAGATTACCAAGGTCATGGAGTATGATGTGGAGATCAAATTCACCAAGATGGTAAGAGGTAAAGGATTGTGTGAGCATATGGTAGATGATGTTTAAGAAGATAAAGAGGTTGTTTTGGTAACATAAGACAACTCACAAACAAATGCACCTCTACCTCACAATAAATGGCTCCAAGATATGACACATTTCTTGATAGTAAGAGAATGCCCCCAAAATTTGGTTAGAGTAAAAAGAATGTATTTCAAGCTTTAGTCCATACATTATGCATTAGTTGATGGTGTTATTTTCAAAAATGATGTTAATGGAGTATTGATTAGGTACATAGATAATAATCAATTGAAAAATCTCTTGGAGTAGTTTCATGATGGACCTGTAGGAGGCCATTTTGCTCCAAGAACAATATCAATAAAGGTAATGAGAGCTATTTATTACTAGCCTAGCCTTTTCAAAGATGCATACGCATGGGTCAAAAAATATTAGAATTGTTCTCTATTTTTAGGCAAATAAAGACTAGTTACTCTTCCACTCAACCCAATTGATGTGGAATAACCCTTCATGTAATAGGGGTTATACTTTATAGGTATGATAAATCCACCTTCAAGTGTAAGGAATATATTGGTGCTCATTACAACTAACTACTTCACCATATGGGTAGAATCAATTGACTTGAAAGAAGCCAATGAAATAGAAATATTGGATTTATATGACAACATAGTAACTAGGTTTGGTGCCCTAGCTACTATAATTTTAGATAATGCCTTGGCATTTGTGGGCATGAATACATGTGAATGGGCATTCAAGTTAGACATCACCTCAACACATCTTCCAATTAATACCCCTAAGGAAATAGAATGGAAGAGTCCACAAACAAGAACTTGATAAGGATTATCAAGAGAACCATAGAAGAGAATCAAAAAGTGTGGCATCAAAGCTAAGGACAACCTTATAGGTTGATAGAGTGACTCACAAGGCTACCATTGTTAATTCTCCATATGTTCTTGTATATGGAAGGAAAGACAAATTTTGCATTTCTCTTGAACCACCTACATTGGAGTTAGCCCATCAACTTAAACTGATGGAGTGAGCCTATGAACATGATGATAATAGAGCTCATGGAGCTTGAAGAAATTAGGTACCTTGTAATGAAGACATTAGAATCACATCAAGCTTAGGTCAAAAAAACTTTTGACAAAAGATCTATTGTAAGGAACTTCAAGGAATGAACCTAGTCCTCAAATGGGATTAAAATAAGGCTAAGATAGGCAACCATACCAAGTTTGATAGATTTTGGAGTGGTCCTTATTTGATCCATGGATGAAAATAACATAATGCTTTCTAGCTTATCTAATTGGATGGAGAGGTATTACCCATTCCATCCAATGGAATTCATTTAAATCCATTTTATTAGAAGATTTTATAGTTATTGTATGATATTGTAACATATTATAATAGTTTTTTATGCTCTCTTCTAAGTTCTTTGAGCATATTTCCTTTCATTTTTGTGTTTCCCTTTCAATAAGTGTTTGTGGCATAGGTGTTGTTTTTCTCTTTGTGTTCCTTTTTACTTCAAGAGGAATTATTTTAGAAAGGGTCAACCTAGTGTCAGTTTCATGATAGCTGAGAGAAAAGACTTGAGTCTCCAGATTCCTAATGGATCAGTTTAAGGCCACTAGTCTTTTCATACTAGGCATGCAATCCCAAGATGTCACTAGAAATGTTGGCCAATTTTAACCCACATACAAAAATTTACCTAGGTAGATCAATTTTTTGAAGTTTTGGGATGGATTATCAAGATGAATAGGGTTATTGATTAATTTTGGTGACCAATTAATGAATAATAAGATCAAATGTTTCTTATAAATATTTTGAAACACTTTAAGCAAGATTAAAGTGTGTTTTATTGATCTTTGATAAGCAGGTCTTGAAACAAGTTTAAGGTTGCAAAGTGAAAAGTACCAATAGGTTTTCTTGGTTTTTAAATAATTTAGAGGCATGGGTTAAGTTGAAAAAAGTCTTAGAATTCCATTGGAGCCTTTTAAAGAGACATCAATTCCTTGTATTAGTCCAAAACAGCCAGACCATCACAAGCACATCACATAGAAATAAATGAGTTAGATTAATTATGAATTTATGGAATTAGTAAAGGCCAAAAGACCACATAGTCATGATTTTTTTAGTCCCATAAAAATCCTCTACAAATTTCATGTCTTAATGAGTTATCTGTCTCAAGATATAAAGCTTCAAAGTTAGACTTGAAAAGTAAAACATACATGGGGATGTCAAGTTTAGGCTTTGGCAAATATCTATTTGAAATCTAACTAAAGATCCAAAAGTGGATTTTGATCTATCAGCCAAAATAAAATAGTGCATGATGACTGATAATATTAGTGGGTCCTAAAGATATAATGGTATACATGCATTCATACAAAATAGATCAATGGTGAGCAGGTAATCAATAGTGTTGGTGGGTCCCCAAGATCCAAATCCATGCATTTAATCATGAATTAAATATTGAAAATGAGTAATGGGTTAAAAAGTGAGTGGATATTGAAGATAAATTCATGGGTGACAAGTGTCTCAACTATGTTAAACTAGTAAAATATCTATAGCCCACATCAATTCATACCAAAGAGATTCAGCGGTGTGCATGTAAGTCGAGAAAGCAAATCCAATGGTGCATAGTCAAGCTGATCAATGATCAATATTAAAATTCAAAAGTTAAGGGACTTTAAGGTTGAACTAGTGTAGCTTTTTCAAAGGATGCCATTAAATTTCAATCGAGACCTCTATTGGATGATCTAGAGCATGTAGAATCAACTTTCTTGTGTTTTTAACATCATGTAAAATAAATCCTTGTCTTTTATTAATGTCTATAAGTGTACCACAAAGTTTCTTAGTGTTTAAATAACACTTCTAATTTTATAATTTCAAAAATTTAGATCATCAACAGTAGTTTGTGACAACTTGATGTTACCTATGGTGAAATAATGGCAAAGATATGTATGAGTGTTCCAAAAAAATTATAATAAGTGATGGTTTGGATCCATCTTGGTCCATTATTTGTGAATTATAGAGGATATATGTTAAATCAATGAATTATGATCCAAACTTAAGCTACAAATTAATCTAGATGTATATTTATAATGAAGTCTAAACTAAAGTGATCTAGTGTAAAAAACGGAGCAAAGAGAAGGGTAAGGAATAAAATAAAGTTAGTGATTTCCTATCTTAGTCTCAAACATTATGAAAAATCATCAATTTAAATTGATTATGCATTTAAACCAATATATACTGAAAAATAGCCTAAGTTCAGATCTCAATATATACTAGGCAAACTTTCAAGGATAATGTAAAGAACCACAAGATCCAGGTTTACTTTAAAGATTTACTGCTATAATCAAAGAACATTTCCACATCTAAATATAGATAAAAATAGAGTGTATAAAATCCAATATCCTTCATAAAATATAGCATATGCACAAATTATAAAACCTATGATTAGAAAATGCAACCCAGAATTCAAAGAAGCTATTCAAATTTAAGACATAGAACTAACAATTGAGAGGAAAGATATGTTAGCAATTGACATATCAAATATGGACAATATTTTCATAATTCCTTGATTATATTAATTACTCCAAGTGTAAAAAAAATTCTCAAAATTCTCCCTCTTTACAAAATGGTGATACATGCATTTCATAGAAAGAAAAGGTAGTACATCTATCAGTTACAACATATGGGTGTACAAAAGATAAGGACATTTGTCCTTCCTTAGAAGGCTATAATATATGTTCGTTTTTCATAATTAGACTAACCTAGGGGAAATATTCTAAAATAATAGCATTTTCCCAAAAAATAATATTCCTATTCTAAATATTAAAATATTTTTACAAAATGAATATTATCTATTGGGTGGGACCATTGTTGAAGGGTCCCCTTGTTAATTCTGTAGAAGCTCCATTACTTTATGATATTGGTCTTTGATGAGATCTAGGTCCATAGTTGTATTCATCAGGTAGACTTCTTCTTGGTTAGCTACATCATTCAGATCTTTGTCATCTTTGGTCATAGCCTCTTTGATACTCCTAGCCTCTATAATATTTTCTTTAACATTGAAGATCATGCCTAGAATCTTGCCATTGTCACTGCCTGATCTACCTTGGCTCTGGTTATATACTTCATTTATAACTAAAGTGACTCTATGCTTGTATCCTACATCATCAATGACCCATAGGGCTATTTTTTTGGTAGGATTAACCATCATGACACCTAGGAGTTTCTCAATCCTAGTGATCAATTATTTATCATCCACTAAGATTCTATTCAAATTATTTGTCCATGCTCTTAAAATCTGAATTTTAACTACTATTATTCACAATATGGCATTTAGGTGGGCCATGTTGATGGTTTTGAACTCAGGGATTCTATCCCTAATCAAAATGCTAATGAGGTCTCTTATTTTAGTCTCAATTCCTTGATATTATATTATTAATTCCTTGGCAAATTCACTTTGTTATCTCAAGGCATCATGCCTCAGCTTTATTGTCCTCAAATAATCATACATGTCAAAGAATGAAGCCTCAAACATGTTAATGATGGCATTAGGCACTAATAAAATGGTTTGGGTCTCCAAGTTCTACTTTTATTTCTCCAAATTGTGAATTCTCTATTTCATCCCTTGGATCCCATATTTTGCTTGAGTTGACTGAGCTTCAATTAAGCTTTCAACATCCTCCTCATGAATAGGATGTTCTCTTAGTGGTTTCCCTTCAACTGAGGTCAAGCCTACAAAAGGTTCCAACTTTTTAAATGTGAACTCCTCCATTCCCACCATGGCCTTCCTAGTGGTGACCCTTTCTAATCCAGCTATCTTTTGATTAAATTAGACCATGGTGACTAGCTCTATGAATTTGGGAGGTTCTAGGACCTCAATTATTGTGTTATTTGATGCTCGATAAGAATCCATTTTATTACTTGCTAACCCTCTAATGGCCACTAGCCTCCTTTCTCCTTCTTCTCTCATCAAAGCCTTGATCCATGGCTTAATGTCATCATGCACTTCTATGCCACCAACCTTTGTTAGTACCCATGAGCGGGAGAGAGAGGAGATCTTCTAAAATTTCCCATAAATAAACTAGTCAGGGATGACTGGTCCTTGAATGGGGAATTCATCATTGAATAGGTTTATCTCACTAGTAGGATGTGTGAGGGTCAACCTTGGTTTTTTAGGCCTAATAGGGACCAATGCCATTTTTTATTTCCTCTTCTCCTTATGGGAAATTGGGACTGTTATAAGAGTAAGCCCTTTCCCTTTCTTTTCCTTAGGCTCCTCTATTTATACTTGGGCCTCTTCAATCTATCTTTCTTCCCTGTCAGTGTCATGTGCCTCTATACGTTCATTAAGGGCACCCTTAAGTGTCTCATCTTGCCCTAAATAAATCATGTCCAGATACTTAATTAGTGAAGGTAGTCTTTGGGGTATTGCTAAAGATGATATCCCCTCTTTAGGTCTCTCTTCCATCTTTTCCTTTCCATGCCCTTGTTTAATTTGCCTTTGCATAATTTACCCGTGAGGTTGTAGATAATCCATTTGAGGTTGTTCCTAATATATCCAGATGGTCCAGGTAGCAAGTGATATTGGAGAGGATGCATCTACCATCCTTTTCTACTAGCTTATCGTCTTTTTTTAACCTATGATTAAGCTTAATGTTGTGTCCTTTGATCCTAGTTATAACTTCTTCATAGTTCTTCACCTTAATGTATATGGTGTCATGAACATCAAGATGATTCATATACTCTATTTTTGAAAGCTTCTTCTCCTTCAAATGATTAATTACTATGTTCTTGGGGTCCCACATTTTAAGTTCATCGAGTTAAAACCCAAATGAGTCCCTATGTTTGGACATGGTTTCAACCTGATTCCAATCCTATAGTATAATTATTTGAATAATTAGAGGGAAGGGATGGATAATACCCTTCCTTTTCTCCTTAAAAATTCCATAAACTTCATTAATGAGTTGGGAAGTAATTTCTTGCTCATTTAGCTTGCTTGGTACATACATAGGTAGTTTATATGGTGAGGACATGACTCCCTTGATCTTAATAACTATACATTTTGGATAGAACCATATATCACCCATCATCTCTACATAATTTTTTATTAGTGGTTAGAATCTAGGCATGGGAAAACCTATAATATCCTCCACTATGCTTGGGTATACACAATCACAAATAAACTACATATGGTTCCTATATTTAAAGATGTGAAATTTGGAGTAATGGTGGGAAATAGTGGTTTGACCTTTAAGAGAAAAATTCTTAATGCTAGGTAAATTGATGGAGGCAAGAAGGGAATCTAGTAAGTATGACATCATATAAAATTTCTTGGTTTTTTTCCTCTTGATAGTAGTGAACTACCTGGTTAAGAAGACACTGATCAAGTCTCCAAATAGAGGTGTGACCTTCCCTTCAACCATGAAATACACATAGGGAACCTAGATTTTATTTACATAGGTGGTTGAGGGGGCTCCTAATACTTGGTTTATTAGGCTCATGATTACCTTAATGCCCTCCATAAACTAGACTATTGGGATCTTACGCTTAAAGTATCTGAAGACATGGGTTCCTTGGTGTAACCAAGGTTTAAAGATGGTGTTCATGTCATGCTTGGAGGTCCAATACTTGATTTTGGATAGGTTCACATGGGGGATTGGGATATTATAGCATTTTTTTAAGGATATAATGGATATATAAGCTACCCTCTTATAATTCCCCTCATAGATGGTTCAATTATTATCAACCCTACTTTTTACAAAAGTTAGAGTGAGAACATCTATGCAATGAAGTACCTTAGGCTTGGTAGTAGAATAATTAAGGTTGGTCATCTAGACTATGACCATGTCATAGTGCCTCCTACTCACTATGATAATTATTTTCTCCTCCTTGGTGATGGGTTTTATCTCCTCCATGATGAATAAGAGCTGAAACCAATTCTTGATGACTGGACAGTTCAGGGTCACAATGTCTAATTTAGTGCCTTTGAATATCCTTCCTTCATTATCTATTGATAGGTAGAGTTCTATCTTCTCTTTAAACTCTTGCCATTGATTTTCCATGGTATCTAATTTTACAAATTGTTCATAATAGATTTCAAATTTGTCTCTATGGTAACTATTTTATGCTCAAAAAACATAAATAAGCTTTCTTTGGATCGAATTATAACTAATTGAGTTTACATGGGTCACTTTTATGTAGGGTTTAGGGCTTTAGAGGTTTAATGGTAGGATTCATCTAGACTCGATCTTATACATGCCTTGGATTTGATTTGGACCTTTGCCTTTATACTTTGACATTTTTGAACCCACAAGATCTCTTACTTTTTCCTTTTCCACTTACGTGGCATTTATGTGACAATGATTTGGACCTTTCATAGAATTTTTCATAAATGCATTTTGAGCACTAGTTATTGGCATTTAAAATGCCTTTTTTATTTCACATCATTGGATGAGGATCCTATGAGTAACCGCAAACTGTTGATCATGATTTGGGTTTTTATTTGTGATTGGCTCCCTTCTATACCAAACATTGTGGTTGTGACACTTGGCATCTTTGCATGCCTTCTTATGATTTATATCCTATGTTAGTAATTTTTTTAATGAGAAATAGCTTCATGGTGAGGTTGTGGGCCTTTATAAATTCATTTACACTTTCACATCATTGGATTGTGAAGCATGATGAAGCACGAACCATCAAATCATCTATCAATTCTACTTCGAATGGGCTTTCACCATGCATCAATTCTATGGGATTTTGGGACTCTATTGAAAATTCCATAAGTTATTCATGTCATTATATCATCCTCTCATGATGAAGCACAATCTATGGATCTATAAAAATGCCTAAGCTTTAAATTAGCATATTATTAAGGTGGGACTTAGTCTTTAATTTATTAGGATAAGGTTTATTTCATCTTGATTAAACATGAAATAAACCTTAGGCTGAGAAATTTATGCCTAAGATTTCTAAATTCATACAAAGGGGACCATGTTAAAATGTTTTTAGGCGAAATTTTATGCTATATTTAATAAACACAGTGTATACTTTGGGCTAAATATCTATGACAAGCCTATAAAATATGCTCAAATGGGAGTCAAAATGATATAATGGTCTAACATCAAATAGAGTTTTATTGCATTAAAAAACACATTAAAATGCTTGGTTATAAGCATTTGGTCTAAGTTCTACATAACAAAGACTCTTTTAAAATAAGATTTAGTATAAGTCTATAGTTTAAGGTTTAAGGTATTTGATCAAAATATAATGGGGACCTTAAAGTATAGACTTAGACTAAGTTTATTTTACATATACCTAAACCATAAGATTATTTCCATATTTGAAGATTGAAGTTTTTTATTCTTTAAGCATATTTTGAGGGATTCCATTAGTCTGCATGGAAATTCATGAGCTTTCCAACAACAATTTGAAGTATATTTTGATCTTGAGGAGAATAATTCATTGGCTTAAATTTGATGGTCTTGTATATGTCAAATGTATCCTTGTGGATGTCAAATGATGGTTGTGATAACATTAATTTTAAGCTAGTGAAGCTTTTAATTTAATGGGATTAAAGTTAATGATCATGGGGACGTCATATGATGGTCATGTGAGCATTAAATTTAAGCTCATCAAATTCTTGTGACCCAATGCAAGAGCACCACTTGGCACTTGCATGGGGCTTCTAAAGATCTTGGACTTAATTCACTCCATTGGATTGAGGTCTTATGAGTAAGTGAAAAACATAAGATTTTGATCTAGGAGTTTTCTCATGATTTTTTGTTTCTATCAGGTAGGCCCCTTTACTTTTAATCCTTGAATGTAAGGGCATCACATGTCAATTGTATGGGCCTTCAATAACCCTTAGACTTTTCAACTATGCTTTGCTCCATCCAATCAGTTCTTTGTGATGAAGTAAGAACCATTAGATGAAGGTTAAGGGCATAAATTTGTTGAGGCCTACAAATTATTGGATATTTTTCTCATGATGAACCGTGGATTATTAGATCTTCTAATATGCATGATTTTCAAGTCTAGACTTGAGCCTTTCTTTCTCTATTGGATCAAATAATGATAAACAAGGGTCATTAGATCCTATAAGATGTAAGGATGTTACGTTAGGACCCACAGTGATATAAAAGACTTAGGCTAATGTGTTAAGGCTAAGGTCTTGTTCATATGAATAAATACAATGGGGCTTAAGGGTTAAAACTTTAGGATAAGTTATGAATCGAAGGGACCAAGCTAACATAAAATTGGGATCAAGGAACTGGAGCTTAAGCTAAAGTTTAAGACTAAAGTCTTATTTATATTAATGAATACAAGGGGGCCTTAGGATTAAAATTTTAGGCTAAGGTATAAATCAAAGGTACCAAGCAATGAAATACTAAAATTGACCATTAAAAATGAATATTAGTTAGGCATACAAGGAACTTAAAATGGGAAAATAATAAAGGGGACCAAGAATTTTAGACTAAGTTTTAGTCATGTTAAAAAACATGGCTAAGCTTATGATATGAATTTTATGCTTAAGTCCAAAACATATTTTTTTTAAGGTTCCCTCCAATTTAATTCCCACTAATATTAAAGTTTGAACTGAGGGTTTTGATAACTATTTGGAACATGAAATTATTATAAAAATACACCATGGAACTTGAAACTAAAAGTCATGAAGACCATTTATTAATAATGTTAGACAAAATTAAAGTGAAACATAACTAAGCTTACTTCTGATAAAGTGGATGATCTTCAAATTTTATAAATGATATTAGCATGCCATGTTTTCATGTTCAATTTTTAGGGTTTCTCAAGGGTACCAATTTTTTAAAATGGGGGTATTTTGGCCTTAACAAATGGTGACTCATGGGGGAAACATAAAAATATATTAGAACCTATAGACTCTAATTTAGACAAATAATTAGGTCATCCACTCCACTTGATCAATGTCATTATCTAGATGAAATTATAGTTGAAACAAACCTTGCACTTGTAGAATTAGGGTCAAACATCAAGACATAGCCATAATATGTGTGTGATTTGATTCCACATATAGTTTTCCATAGGGTTTAAGAAATAACTTCCAAGTTTCATGTCCTTAATCACTAACACTATCTTATAATATGTTCATTAAGAACCATGCTTTTTAACTCAAGGAAGGATTGGGAATTGCTCTATTGCCAGCTAAGCATCCATAGCCTTAATAGATATGCCTTTAGCTCCACTCAAGGCCTTTCTCTATTTCCAACTAAGCATCGATAGTCCTAGTGGAGATTACCAGAATCACCTATGCTCATTAAGATTTTGATTTTAAATTGAATTCTTCTTTTTTGTATTTTATTTAGTTGTTTAAGCTTTTAGCAAGGTTGGGAACCATAATAGCCAGGATTTAAGATTGGATCAAGTGTTTGATCTTCAATTTATCACTTATGGTTTCAATCCTTATCTTAGGTAACGATGTTGATTAAGTGTTATTTTGGTTATAAAATTGATAGTGTGAGCTCTCTTCCTAAAATTACAAATCTTCTTAAAACCAATTTGAGGTCAAGACAATGCTTAAGTTATTATGGAATGATTGGATTTTTTCATAGGTCTTTTACTATTTTCTTTAAATTATAACATTAGGCTTGCATTTTAGAACCATAGTCATCATATGTATGAGGTACACACCTACATTTTTGAATTTTAGGCATGTACAAGTGAACTACCTAACTCTGAGTTAAAAGATATCCAAAAGGACTTATTGGAATCAAGGAATAAGGAAATAAAATCAAACACACACAACAAGAAGCAAGAAAGCAATAAATCATAGGAAAGAAAATAAATATATACATGCCTATATATAAACAATGGATAGGAAGGAAAGAAATTGAAATAAAATAACTATCCTACCTATACTAAATCTAACCATCTTATAGTTTACTCCATAAATACCTCAGGAGGAGCAGCATAAAAGTAGTGCTTGAGTTATTTTCCATTGGTGGGTAATGTGAACTCTGCTCTTTGTATATATTTTATCTTTAAGGTGTTTTTCCCTAGTGTTTTTGCAATCTGATAAGGGCCAATCCACAAAGGTTTGAATTTCACATGTTTACTCTTAGGCTCAAATGCTTTGACCCAAAGGAGAACTAAGTACCCTTGTCTAAATGCCTTAATATTTGATATTTTATCAAACCATATTTTCACTATGGTTTGATGTCTACTAAAATTAGCAAAGTATTTATCCCTTGAATATTCCATCTGAATTATGTCCAATAATCTTGATTTCACTAATTCTTGACCCTCCTCCATATATTCCTACATGAATCTATACATGGGAAACTTAAGAGTGATAGGGAAGATTTATTCCTAGCCATACACCAATAGAAAAGGTGATGCCTTCAATGCTTTTGTTAATCCTGATCTTATTTTCCCATAATGCATACTTGAGCAACTTGTGCTAAGTTGTGGGTTTGTCTTTAATAGATTTATTGATTGCTTTCTTCAATTTATTTTTGGTAGACTAAAAAATTCCATTCCCTTAGGGATAATGGTTGGATAAAAACCTTAGATATATTCCATTATCATAATCTTGTTCATTTATCTCTATGGAGGAAAATGCAAACCCATTGTCACACACTATAGAGACTGGAGTTCCAAATCTAGTGCAATTTTTTTCTTCCATGAAGTTGATCACTTCTTCCATTTTGTATTGTTTAGTGCCTATATCTTCAACCCACCTTGTATAGTAATATGTGGTAGTTAGGATGAATTTGTGACCTCAAATTAATTTATTTTGATTACTCCCACAAACTCTAACCCCCATTATGCAAATGGTTTGTCAACCATGATTGGTTGTAGAGGCATTATTTTATAGGATCCTTGGTGCTAAAAATATGGCAAGAGTGGCATTATTTAACATTTTTTTGAGAATATTTGAATATAGTTGGATAATAATATCCATCTATGAGAATCTTATGTGTAGTAGTCTTCCCTGAGGGGTGTCTATTTCTAAACTTCTCATGGAAGGTACTCATGATTTGAGTAACTTCCTCTTCTAAAATACACCTGAGGTAGACTCCCTAAAAGAAATTCATATATAAGAAAACATTCTTAATTAGATAATGAGCATCCTTGAGCCTTAAATCCCAATTTTTATCCCTTGTCATTCCTAAAGGACAAGTACCATTAATTAGCAAATGAATAATAGAATCATACCATTCACTAGCTTGGAAGTTTTGCTGATCAACTTGCATAATACTTAACCTAGAGATGGTATTAGCAATCATTTGGATTAGACCTTTTCACCTTAATAGGGTTTTTTGTTTTCATTTCTATGTCATACTCCTACAAAATTGACATCCACTTACCTCTGCATTCTTTGAGCTCATTCTAGCTTAACATAAGCTTTTTGGTAGGGTCAGGTAAAACAACATGCACCTTATTTCCAAAGATATAATGCTTGAACTTCTTTACTACCTTTAATAATGCATATGCTTGCTTATCTAGTAACCAACAAATTAACCCAACATTCTTAAAATTAGTGCTCATAAAGGCTATTAGGTGATCACACCCTTCAACTTTTTGAGTCAATACAACAACCATGGTATGATTAGAGGTGAATGAGTAGAGGTAGAAGTCATTTGAAAAGTTAGGACTTATCAAGACTAGAGCCTAGCTAATGACCTCCTTAATGTCATTGAATACCTTTCTAGATTCTTTATTCCATGTGACCTTGGCATCTTTCTTTAGCATGTCATTTAATCACTTGACAATCTCTACAAATTCAAAAATGAATTTTCTTATAAAGATTATCTTACCAAAGAATGACTTTAGCTCCTTCCTACTATTTGGGTGTTCTATTTTGGATATATCCTCTACCCTTTTAGGATATATAGAGATCTTATCCTTGGTTATAACATGTCCTAATAATTTTCCTTCAGTAAAATATAAAATTCTTTTCTTAGGGTTTAAGGAAATCCCATACCTTGTGCATCTTTCAAACACTTGTAAATGCATAAAGTGATATTTCCTACTGTTAGAAAAAACTATTATATCATCCATATAAATAATGATGCATTTACCTATCAGGCCCTAGAAGACATGGTCCATAGATATTTGAAAATTTCTCTTGTATTAATTAACCCAAAGGGCATCTTATTGTAAGTAAATGTTCCCCACTTGGTGGTGAAAGTTGTCTACTTCCTATCTTCTCTGTCAACCAATACCTGGTTATAACATAAAACCCATCAAGAAAAAACATCATGGTTGACCTAAAACAACTTGTATAACTTGGTCAAGAGAAGGAAGATGATAGTTGTCCTTTTTTATGCTTTGTTTAAGTTTTTAAAGTCAATATAAATCCTAATCTCACCATTTTTCTTCTTGACTAGCACCAAATTAGCCACCTAGATAGAATGCCTAATGGGAAAGACTATCCTAACATCTAGTAGTCTCTAAACCTCCTTAAAGATAATTGGTTGTAAGGTAGTGTTTACAAGCCTATACTTCTACCTAAATGGTTTACAATTTTCTTTAAGAGGGATGGTGTGAGTGATGACCCTCTGATCAAAGATCTTTAAGTCATCATAAGACCATGTTATGACATCCCTGTATTAGGTAAGGAGCTCTTTATATTTCTTGTTATCAATTTTTGTCTAGGCTTTTCTATTATTTACTATGTGGCATTGATCTTGGAGACCAAGATCAACAAGATTATAGTCTTTCCCACTAACCTTAAGAATCTTAGAAACCTCAGCTAGTTTTTCATAATCAAATAGTCTTTCTAAAGTAATCATCCATTTAAGGATCTTGTTATCATTCAACTGAATGACTTTACCATCAAACTTATCCTCCTTAGATGTATTTTCATTAGTCTTATCAATAATATGAGATTCAAATGCTCCAAAATTGGTCATGATATCCAATATATGTTGATCATCACTAAAAACTTAAAAATGGTTACCATTATCAAGCACTAAAGGATAATGGACCAGCTAAATGTTGATGTTAAGAGTATCTTAGTTGGGCATGAAGTTGGCTATAGCATATTGTAACTCATCAGTATCTTGGTTTTATTATTTTGAGATGGAGTTAATGTTAAAATCATCAAAAGACTCAATAAAATCCCAAACCCTAAATTTATATCTCTTAAGATATGAGATCTTACATTAGTACTTGTTTCTTGCTTGGTTGACCACTAGTTTTGAATCCCCATAAACTAGTAGTTCTTTAACTTTATTCTTTATAAAAAATTGTAAACCTAGGATAAGGGCTTGATATTCAAAAAGATTATTAGTGTAAGGGAATTAAAGTCTATAAGAAGTATGGTATTTATCACCAATGGGGCTAGTAAGGACAATACATATTCTAGATCTAGCCTTGCATCTAGCATCATCAAAATGCAACTTCCATAGTCCAAAAACAACATGAGATCTCCTGGGATTACATACCTTATCAATATCTAGGGTGAAAATCCTTAATTTTGAGTCAATTATGGTGATCCTCTCATTCACAACATTATACTATGTTATCATGTGTTTTGTCCTTGGTTCTCTTTCAACCCTAATTTTATTAGGAACTCCCTTCTAAGGTAGCCACAAATGTGAACAATTTTTGAACATGTAACCATTTAGGGCGTTGGTCCATTCCCTAATCAAAAATATTCCATAAACATAAATTATATCAATAACTTGAATATCAATGAATTTTTGTACTCTAGGCTTAGAAGCTAGTTGCATATGAAAATTTAAAATTTCACCAATTACCTTGACTCTAGATTTGTCTAATTGAGTAACAACCCTATCAAACTTAATAGGAGTCAGACCAAATTATTTGCATATAATTGATAGCATAATGTTGGTAGTTGCACCTAAATCTAGTAAGTAATTATGTAAATTATTACCAAACATCCTGATAGTGAGTAAGAAAGGAGGAGATTCATCTTTGGCTTTATGTACAGTCACATTATCATGGTCAACCTTAGGTGGCTTGTTGGATTTTTTTGATAGAGATTCTAGTAGGAGGTCTCTTTGATCTATAATGTATGTAATTTCATTCAATTTAATATTAGCTTTTATCTTCTTCATTTCCTTAATAATGTTGTATCTAGTTTTATAAGAACTAGGCATATCAATTTTAGGTTTAAAAGTACTCCCTTTAGGTGGCTCAAGATTTTTTCTTAAAGAGGTATCTGAAGGAGTTCCAAAGTTATTTAGAAGCTTTGAGGTAGTCAAGGGATGCATTTGCCCTATTTTCAAGGGATAGGTCTTCTTCAGTAACTATTGAAAGGCTTGGATCTCCTCAGGGATCTCATTAGGTTCATTCTCT
This sequence comes from Torreya grandis, assembly GCA_037957365.1. Classification (NCBI taxonomy): domain Eukaryota; kingdom Viridiplantae; phylum Streptophyta; class Pinopsida; order Cupressales; family Taxaceae; genus Torreya; species Torreya grandis. Next base: position 1,704,591 of record JARHVA010003718.1, read on the forward strand.
TCTTAGTAATGGAAGTCAAAAGTATCTACCATGAAGGCTTGATCAGATGACTTGGATCCAGAAGCACATGCACCACTTTCCTTTTTAGGGATTACTTCAAATGTATCTAATATTTTCTAGAAAGCCTCAAGAGCTTTTAAAAACTCAATGTAATCTATTTCACCATGCTTGGATGTGCAATGTACTCTATAATATTCAGGTAATGTAATATCAGTAAGGTTAATTTCCATGGTCTTTTTTCAGAAGATGACTCATTATTATTATTATTATTATTATTATTATTATTATTATTATTATTATTATTATTATTATTATTATGAAAACTATCATTCTAAAATCTATTACTTGGCCTATTATACCTTTGAAATGAGAAGTTCATATCAAGCTTTCATTAGTATTTCTAACTTGTTTTTGTAGCTAAAAAAATTAGTGCTCAACTTTTGGTCCATTTTTAGGATAGATTCATTCTCATTTTTAGGGGTCTCAAAATTATGCACCTAGTTATTGTTAGTATATGGTATTAAATACCTTTTATCATTTGTATTAAATCCATTATTAGGACAATTTAATAATCCTAGGTTCTCATTGTGAGTAGTATGACTCAATGGCAATTGATTTAAGTTTGGGAGTTGGTTTAGGGCTTGGATATTTGGTTATTGTTTGAAAAGATGTTCAGAATGGGCATATGTGGGTTAATGTTTAGAACATAGTATGCCATTTTCCCCTCGAACTGCATCTGATCATTGATGGTTACTACCTAAAAATAGGCTCTAGCTAATAAAGTTATAGCTGGCATGGATCTCTTCAAAAATATAGAGGTAATAAGATCTACTACATCCTTGTAGATTTATAAATCTAAAACATCATCAAGCTTATAGGTTATATGGTTCTACTATACATTTTTTAAAATATACCATTAAAAGACCTAATAGGCTCAGTTGCATCTCTTTTAATGGTGGTAAACTGATGGTAAATAACAAAAGGACTGACAATATTACCAAATTAATCTATAAAAACATCAGTGAAACCATCCTAACTAGTGATGTAATTATTAGGCAAGTTCAAGAACCATTCATAAGTAGCATATTTAAAGGTAAAGAGGAATAACCTGAAAGCCACGTCCTCATGCATAACATTTATAAACCTTAAGGTATCTTTAAAAGACTTAATGTATTCTTTAACACTTGTAATAGTAGTTAGACTAAATGTAGGCAAATACTTCTCAAGGTTATGTGGGAGATCATGTACCACACTTGGCACATTAATTGAATATTCTCATAACCAAACCATACCTAAATGAAGGTTGAAGTAAAATGTACCTTAAAGAGGTGAAGTTGGAAAAGATTTGTATCTCCTATGCCTACCTTTGTTGTGCCTAGCCTTTTAGTGAACTTCAAGTTCAAGCAAGGGTTCCCTCATCTCTGAGTGTGATTTGGTGTAAGTCTTTGGCAATTCTAGCTTGAAATTTGAAGATCATATTTGAAATACAATTTATTAGGCTGATCTTTATAAGGAATAAGGATTAGACCTACACATTAAGCTCATTTTTCAAAGATTACATAAATAATAGTAAAGGATGTTGATATTTGCCTAAAATGGCTCAAAAGATGTATCCATTTATGCTAATATGATCTATCCTTATAATCTTAAGCTTAAATGAACTCATATCTATGAAATATATGTTAATATTTGATCAAAAAAAGCTATCCTAACTTTAAATACTATGGATTTTTCAAATTTCATGTTAAATTTACCAAAACCAAGCATCAAATCTCAAGGAACTTTGATATTTGTCTAAGGAAGCACAAAGATAGATCACAAACCACAAAGATCAATGATATTTATATTTCTAAGCAAATAATTCACTCAAAAACATAAAGATACATGAATCTTAGATCGAAACACACTAATACTAACAAAGATTTGAAGAATTTACAAAGATGGCCCTCCTTCTAGTGCCAATAGAGATGCTTGTTGATGTCTCTAAATGCACCACAAATTTTTTTAATGTTTAAAGAACATTTCTTATTTTATAATTCCATGAATTTAGAGCATGAGTATCATGTTGTGGTAACTTGATGTTACCTATGGTGAAATAGTGGTAAATATATGTATGATTTTTCCACAAAATTTATAATAAGTGATGGTTAAGAACCATCATGGTCCATTCTTTGTGAATTGTAGAGGATCTATGTTAACTCAGTAAATTATTATCCAAACTTAAGCTAAAAATTAATCAAGATGTATATTTATAATGAAGTCTAAATTAAAGTGATATAATGTATAAAAAAGGAGCAAAGAGAAGGGTAAGGCAGAAAATAAAGTGAGTGATTACATATCTTAGTCTCAAACATTATGAAAAAGCATCAATTGCAACTGAGTATGCATTCAAACCAATATATACTAAAAAATATCCTAAGCTCAAATCTCAATATATACTAGGAAAACTTCAAAGGATAATGTAAAGAACCACAAGAACCAAGTTTACATTAAATATTTACTACTATAATAAAATAACATTTGCACATATGAATACAGAGAAAAATAGGGTGAAGTAAATCCAAGATCCTTTTACCAATATAGCATATGCATAAATTAAAAAGCCTACGATTAGAAAATACAACATAGAATTGAAAGAAGCTATTCAAATTTAAGACATAGAACTATCAATTGAGAGAAAAGCTATGTTAGCAATTGACATATCAAATATGGAGAATATTTGTAGAATTCCTTGATTATATTAATTGCTCCAAGTGTAAAATATTTTCTCAAAATTCTCCCTCTTTACAAAATGGTGATACATTACTTTGATAGAAATAAAATTTAGTACATGGTCAGTCACAACATATAGGTGTACAAAATATAAGGATAGTTGTCCTTCCTTAGAAGGTTCGAGTATACACTTGTTTTCCACTATTAGACTGACTTAGGGGAATTATGCTAACAGACTAGCATATGACCTAAAAAATAATATTTCTATTCTAAATATTAAAATGTTTTTAAAAAAGGAATATTATCTATTGGGTGGGCCCATTATTAAAGGGTCCCCTTGTTGTCTCTCTAAAATCTCCATTAATTTCTAGTGTTAGTCTTTGATGAGCTCTAGGTCCACAACTAATTTCATGACATAGACTTCTTCTTGGTTAGCTAGGCCATCCAAATCTATGTCATCTTTGGTCATAGCCTCTTTGATACCTTGGGCCTCTATAATATCTTCTTTAGCATTGAAGATCATGCCTAAAATCCTACCATTATCATTACTTGATTTTCCCTATCTCTTAATTTTTACTTCATTCATCACTAAAGTGACTCTATGTTTATATTCTACATCATCAATAATCCCTAGGGTATTAGTTTTGGTTAGATTAACCAACATGGTGCCTAGGAGTTTCTCAATCCCAGTGGTCAATTATTTATCATCCACTAAGAGTCTATTCAAATTCTTAGTCCATGCTCTTAAAATCTAAATTTTATCTACCATTATTCCCAATATGGCATTTAGGTGGGCAAGGCTAATGGTTTTGAACTTATGGATTCTATCACTGATCAAAATATTAATGAGGTCTCTTATTTTAGTCTCAACTACTTGTCATTATGTTATTAATTCCTTAGCCACTTCACTTTAATAGCTCAAGGCATCTAAACTCATATTTATTATCCTCAAATGATCATACATGTCAAATATTAAGCCTCAAACATCTCAATGATGGCACTAGGCACTGATATAATAACCTGGGTCTCTAGGTTCTACTTTTCTTTCTTCAAATTATGGATTCTCTATTTCATCCCTTAGATCCTAGATTTTTATTGAGCTAATTGAGCTTTAATTAATCTCTCAAAATCCTCCTCATGAATAGGATGTTCTCCTAGTGGTTTTTATTTAACTAGGGTCAAGCCTACAAAAGTTTCCACCTTTTGAAAGGTGAAATCCTTCATTCCCACCATGGCTTTCTTGGTGGTGACCCTTTCCAATCCAACTATCTCTGGATTAAATTGGACCATAGTGACTGGATATATGAATTTGGAAGGTTCCATTACCTCAAGTCTTATGTTATTTGATGCTCCACAAGCATCTATTTTATTACTTTCTAACCCTCTAGTAGCCACTATCCTCCTTTCTTCTTCTTCTCTCATGAAAGACTTGATCTATGGATTGATGTCATCATGCACTTTTATGCCACTAGACTTTATTAGTGCCCATGAGTGGGAGAGAGAGGGGATATTTTGCAATTTCCCATAAGTAAACTAATTAGGGATGACTAGTCCATGAATGGGGAATTCATCACTGAATAGGTTGATCTCACTAGTAGGATGTGTGAGGGTCAACCTTGATCTTTTAGGCCCAATAGGGACCATTGCCATTTATACCTTCCTCTTATCCTTAGGGGATAATGGGACTATGATAAGATCAAGGTCTTTTTCTTTCTCTTTCTTAGGCTCCTTTAGTTGGATTTGGGCCTCTTTAATCTATCCTTCTTCCCCATCAGTGTTGTATACCTCTGCAAGTTCTTTGAGGGCACCCTCAAGTGTCTCATTTGGTCTTAAAACAATCATGTCCAAAAACTCAATTAGTGAAGGTGGTATTTGGGGTAGTGTTGAAGATGAGGGCCCCTCTCTAGGTTTCTCTTCCAACATTTCCTTTACATGCTCTTGTTTAATATAGCTTTGCATAATTTTCCCTTAAGGTTATGGCTGATTTATTTAAGGTTGCTCCTAAGATGTCCCAAATGGTCTAGGTAGAAAATGATATTGGAGAGGATGCATCTATAATGCCTTTCCTATTGGCTTATCATCTTTTGTCAGACTATGCTCAAGCTTGATGGTGTGCCCTTTGATCCTAGCTAACACTTCTTCAAAGTTCTTCACCTTAATGCAGATGGTGTCATGAACACCAAGCTGATATATATATATATATATACACACACACACACACACACACATATACATATACACTCTAGTTTGGGTAGATTTTTGTCCTTCAAATAATTACTTACTATGTTCTTGGGGTCCCATATTTTGAGTTCATCAAGTTGAAACCCAAATCAGTCCCTATGTTTGGACATGGTTTCAACTTGCTTCCAATCTTGTAGCATGGTTCTTCTAATAATTAGATGGAAGGGATGGACAAGACCCTCTTTTCCTTAAAAATTTCATTAACTCCATTGATGAGTTGGGAAGCAATTTCTTACTCAACTATCTTACATATTACATACACTGGCAATCTAAATAGTGAGGGCATGACTCCCTCAATCCTAATAATTATATAGTCTGGATAGAACCATATGTCACCCATCATCTCTAAATATTTTTAGATCAATGGAGGGACTCTAGGCATGGGAAAACTTGTAATATCCTCCACTATGGTTGGGTAAACATAATCAAAAATAAACTGTATGTGGTTCTTGTACTTAAAAATGTGAAATTTGGAGTAATGGTGGGAAATGATGGTTTAACCCTTAGGAGACCAATTCTTAATGCTAAGTAAATTTATGGAGGTGAGAAGGGCATCTAGTAAGTATGAGATCATATTAAATTTCTTCATTTTTTTCCTCTTGATAGTAGTGAACTGCTTGGTTAAAAAGACATTGATGAAGTCTCCAAATGGAGGGTTGATCTTCTCTTTAACCATGAAATACACATAGGAGACCCAAATTTTGTTTACATAAGTTGTTAAAGGGGCTCATAATGCTTAATCTAAGAGGTTCATGATTACCATTATGCCTTAATTAAACTATACTATTGGGATATTACCCTCAGATTCTATGAAGACATGGGTTCCTTGGTGCAACCAAGGTTTAAGGATGGTGTCTAGGTCATGCTTGGAGCTCCACTCCTTGATTTTGGATAGGTCTACATGGGGGATTGGGATCTTATAGTATTTTTTAAAGGATATAGGTTACCCTTTTAAAATTCCCCTCTTGGATTATCCAATCATTATTAACCCTATAGTCTACAAAAATTAGAGCGAGAACATCTATGCAATGAATTACCTTAGGCTTGGTAGCAGCATAATGAAGGTTGGTCATCTAGACTGTGAATAGGTCATATTGCCTCCTACTCATTGTGGTAATTCTCTACTCCTCCTTGGTCATGGTTTTTAGATCCTCCATGGTGAAGAAGAGCTCAAACCAATTCTTGATGCTTGGGGAGTTCAGGGCCATAATGTCCAATTTAGTGTCTTTGAATATCCTTCCTTTGTTATCTATTGATAGGTAGAGTTTTGTCTCCTCTTTCAACTATTGCTTATGAGATTTCATGGTATCTAATTCTACAAATTATTCACATTCGATTGAGAATTGGTCTATATGGTAGCTCTTTTATGCTCAAAAAAGATAATTAAGCTTTCTTTAGATCAAATTGTAACCAATTGAGTTTTCTTAGGTTAATTTTATGCAAGGTTTAGGGTTTTATAACTTTAATGGCAAGATACATCCAGACTTATACTTATATGTGTCTTGGATTTGATTTTGACCTTTGCATTTATACTTTCACATTTTTTAGCCACAAATTCTCTTACTTTGTCCTTTTTTTCTTACATGGTGCTTATGTCACAATGATCTTGACCTTTTGTGACATTTTTCATAAATGCCTTTTGAGCACTAGCCATTGGAATTTAAAATTCCTTATTTTATTTCACACCATTATATGAGGATCATATGAGCAACCTTGAACCATTGATCATGATTTGGGTCTTTATTTGTGATTGGCTCCATTATATACCAAGATTCATGGTTATTACACTTTGCATCTTTGTGTGCCTTCCTATGCTTTGTATCCTACATCAATCATTTTTTGAATGATCACTAGCCACATGACAAGCTCATGGGCCTTTAAAAATTCATTGGTACTTTCATGCCATTAGATCACAAAGAATGATTAAGTATAAACCATCAAATCATCTATCAATTATACTTTGAATGGGCTTTCACCATGCATTGAGTATGTGGGCTCTCAGGACTCCATTGAAAAGTCCTTGGGGTCTTCACATCATTGGGTCATCCTCTCATGATGAATCATGATCCATGGATATATAAAAATTCTAAATATTTAAGTTAGAATATTATTGACATGGGACTTAGGCTTAAATTTCTTAGGCTAAGGTTTATTTCATGTTGATTAAACACAAAATCAACCTTAGGTTAAGAAATTTATGCCTAATTATTCTAAATTCATACAAAGGGGACCATGTCTAAATGTTTTTAGGCCAAAGTTTATGATATGTTTATTAAACACAATGTATACTTTGGGTTAAATATTTATGCCAAGCCTATACAATATGATTAAAGTAGTTTCAAAATGATATAATGGCCTAACATCAAATATAGTTTTATTTCATTAATAAACACATTAAAATTCTTGGTTAGAAGCATTTGGTATAAGTTCTATGTAACAAAGACTATTTTAAAATAAGATTTAGTATAAGTCTATACTTTAAGGTTCAAGGTATTTGATCAAAATACAATGGGGACCTTAAAGTATAGACTTAGACTAAGTTTATTTTGCACATTTATTAGACCATAAGATCATTCCCATATTTGAAGATTGAAGGTTTTAAGTGTTTGATCATCTTTCAAGGGATTTCATTAGTCTGTGTGGCAATTCAAGAGTTTCTAGTAACATTTTAAAGTATATTTTGATCCTGAATAGAATAATTCATTATCTTAAATTTTACGGTCTTGTGGATGTCAAATGCATCCTTGTGGATGTTAAATGATAGTCACTAGAATTTTAACTTTAAGCTAGTGAATCTTTTAATTTAATGGGATTAAAGCTGATAGTCATGGGGATGTCAAATAAATCTTCATGGATGTCAAATGATAGTCATGTGAGTATCAAATTTAATCTCATCAAATTTTTGTGACCCAATACAAGAGTGCCACTTGGTACTTCCACGAGGCTTCCCAAGATATTGGACTTAATTTTATCTATTGGATCAAGGTCATGCAAGTAAATGAGAGTCATAGGATCATGATTTAGGAAATTACTCATGATTGGATATTTTTTTTAGGTAGGCCCCTTTATTTTCAGTCTTTAAATGTAAGGGCATCATGTGCTGATCCTATGGGCCTTCCATGATCCTTTGAATTTTCAACTATGCTTTGCTCCATTCAATCGAGTCTTTGAAATAAAGTGAGAACCATTGGATGAAGGTTAAGAGTGAAAATTTATTGGGCCTTCTCACCATTGGATCCTTTTCTCATGATGAAGTGTAGATTGTTAAATCCTCTAATATAAATTATTTTTAATTCTAAGCTCAAGCCTTTCTCACTTCATTAGATCAAATATCACAATAAAGTAAGGGTTGTTAGATCCTACAAGAAGTAACAAAGTTAAGTTAGGACCCACAGTGATATAAGAGACTTAGGCTAATGTGTTAAGGCTAAGGTCTTATTCATATGAATAAATATGATGGGGTCTTAGGGTTAATACTTTAGGTTAAATTATGAATTGAAGGAATCAAGATAACATAAAATTGGGCTCAAGGAATTGGAGTTTAAGTAAAGGTTTTAAGACTAAGTTCCAATTTGTATTAATAAATACAAGGGGGATTTGAGATTAAAATGTTAGGCTAAGATATAAATCAAAGGGACCAAGCTAGGAAATACTAAAAGGACCCTGCAAAAATAATATTAGTTAGGCATGTAAGGAACTTAAAAGGGGAAAACAATAAAGGGGACCAAGAATTTTAGAATAATTTTTATTCATGTTAAAAAACATGGATAATATTTTGATATGAATTTTATACTTAAGTTTAAAACATATTTTTTTAAAGGTTCCTACCAATTTAGTTCTCACCAATATTCAAGTTTGAACTGAGGGTTTTACTAGGGTTTTAGAACATGAAATTTATAGGAAAATACACCATGGAACCTATAACTAAAGGTCATGAAGACCATTTATTAGTGATTTTAGACAAAATTAAATCCAAACATAACTAAGTTTGATTTTTATAAATTGGATGATCTTCAAAATTTACAAATGATCTTAGCATGCCATGTTTTCATGTTCAATTTTTAGGGTTTCTCAAGGGTGCCAATTTTCAAAAATGGGGGTATGTTATCCTCAATAGCTTCCACAAGTTTTATAAGTATAATATGTCTATTTAAACCTAATATGGTTTAATAATGATTATTTTAAATCTATAAGTCTCCATTTATATAACGACTATAAAAAAACCAATAATTTGGATTGGTTTTCAAATATATAGTAAAGATCTATATTCAGATTAGAGTAGGGGATGATATGAATTATAAAGGAGTGTCTTAGCTATCGACATGGTCATATTTTTTACAAAAAAGTACTTACAACTGCTAAAATTAGACTTAGGCATGGCTCTATTAAGTCCATAAATATAAGGACTTTTCCCTCATAATGAATCAAGGGGAGATGGTGTAGAGTCCCAAGATGGAGATCTAGTGGTCAAAGAAAGTAGATATATCATTAAATAGATATTTAGGGTGCCTAAGTGTTTTCATTTATAATTATAATCATGACTCACCACCTTCAGTAACTATTATCTTCTAGTGCATTTTTCTCAGCCAATGAGAAGATTTGGAGGCTATTGGGACAAATAAAAAGTTAACTTATCAATAGATAACTAGTGTTAATTTGATTAAAAGTTAGTGGAATCTCAATTAATGATTTTTGTACTCATGTTCCCTCTTATCTCTTCATTTCTCATATATTACCCATTCTTTCCATTTGTAAGCAATCTCTCAGTTTTTAGAAAAAAAGACTCAAACTCTTTGATAAGGAACTCTCTCTCAATTCTGGAAGAGTAGAGACTCTCATTTAATAAGGATAGAACCTATCAAAATTTGTATGAAAGACCTTTTAAATAAATAAATATTTTCTTTGCCTATTTATTCCCTTTGAATGGTGCATGCCATAACTTGTGCATGATGGCATTGTGATGGAGAATCTCCCATGCCCATTGTCCTTCTTTCCTACTCATTTCTACGTGTCTTCAAGTTAGTTAAAGGTCTAAGTTAGTGTTGTTTATATCATTGATTAAATATATTAGTGAGTCTTAAAAATCCTCTTTTCATTCATTCATTTCTTTTTTAACCTAGTATATGAAATACTTATGCAACTAGCTAGTTTTATGAGATAGTGTGAAATATCATTGTCTTATGCTCCCTTAGTGTTTAATTCATGCATATGAGAGCCTCATTAAAATTTGGTTTATACCCATTTTAAAAAAAATTATGATCCCTTTCCCCTTTTCTAACCATTTTCTTAGTATAAACATTAGTATATGTCATCCATCAAGAGGAATCCATCCTTCTTCAAAGGTTCAAATGCACCATATGTGACCCATAGCCTGGGATTGTCTCAATGGTGTAGCTCAATTAGTGGGAGCCCAAATAACTCCCCCCAAGGGTGAAAATTTATGATAAAATAGTCATTATAGAATTTTTTAGGGAATTTGTAGATATATTTGCATGGGCCTACTTTGGCATGCCTAGTTTGGACCCCACCTTGGTTGTTCATCACTTTGTGGTACATCTTGATGCCAAAACTATCAAACTAAATTTATGTAAAATGCATCCTCACATTATTGTATTAGTCAATAAATTATTATAAAATCTCTCATAAGTGAGATGTATTAGGCCAATCAACTATTCTAAATGTATTTCTAATGTGGTGCCAATTAGTAAGAAGCCATAAGGAATTAGAATCTACATTAATTTTAGAGACATAAAAAAAGCTTTCCTCAAAGATGATTTTCCTTTGTCAAAAATTGACATGATTATCAACTCCATAGTGGGTTATGAGATGCTTTCATTGATGGATGGATTCTCAGGCTATAATCAGATCCAAATAGCACCAGAAGACCAACACAAAATAACATTCAACACTCCATGGGGAACCATCTATTATTAGGTCATGCCATTTGGTCTCAATAATATAGGGGTCACTTATCAAATATCCATGACAATAATATTTCATGATATGATCCATGATATTGTTAAATACTATGTTGATGACATACTAGGCAAATCAAAGACCAAGGCTGGTCATCCAACAGTACTGAGAAGGATATTTGAGTGACTACATGAATATAAAGTTATGATCAATCCTAACAAGTGTGTTTATGGAGTTACTTTAATAAAATTTCTTGGCTTCATTGTGTATCATAGGGGCATTTAATTTGATCCAACCAAAGTACATGACATATCAAAGATGCCACCACCAACCAATTTGAAGCAACTTCATAGTTTACAAGGCAAGATCCAATCCATCAAATGTTTCATATCTTAATTGGTAGAAAAGTGCTATCCATTTACACACCTACTGAATAAGGATGTAAAATTTATTTGGGATGATGATTATCAGAAAGATTTTCAAAGCCTAAAGGACTATCTTGCAAATCCATTAGTTTTATTACCTCTTATGCTAGGTAAACCATTCCTTTTATGCATATCAAATACCAATAATGCCCTGGGGTTACTTATAGATAAACTTGATGACAATGTAAAATATCATGCCATGTGATTTATAAGATGTACACTACTTCCATATGAACACAATTATATGCCCATTGAAAAAGCTTATTTAGCTATGGTCTTCACAACTCAAAAATTATGATATTACATGTTGAATAATAAGATCATGGTCATTTCAAAAGTATATCCACTCAAGTTTATAATCTCAAAAATAGTTTTATGAGGTTGTATGGCTAAGTATATCATGCTTCTTAGTGATTTTGAGATAGATTATGTCAATCAAAAAGTCATAAAGGGGCAAGTCCTTATGGATCAACTTGTTTAAGCACCCCTTAGAGATATAAAGCCACTAACACTTCAAGTCCTAGATGAATCCATTATGACCATCATTGAAACACCTCTTGAGGAGTAGCAATAGAAGCTATATTTTTATGGGTCATTCATAGCACATGGATCAGGTCTAAGTCTTTTGTTTATAATACAAAGGGATCTAATCCCTAAATCATTTAGAATCAATTTTTCTTGTACCAATAACATGGTTGAATATGAAGCAATGATTACAGAGGTTCTATAGGTATTAAAATGGAACATACATAATCTAAATGTTTATGGTGATTATTATTTAGTTATCAATCAAGTTACAGACCATGTTTGTACCAATATGATAAGTTGGTTCCTTACAACACCATGGTTGACAATCTCAAATAGTATATTATTAACATCTAGTTTGAACATATACCAAGGTTAAGTAACTTAATGGTAGATGCCATGCCTACCATTGGGTCACTAATTCAAAAAATAAATACAACCAAAGAATACTAGTTTCTCATTGAAAATATAATAGTGCTAGCTCATGAACCATTAACTATCACAATGATTTGTGATATTTTTGGTCTCATCTCTACTTGGTATTCAAACCTATATGCCTATTCACATGACCTTTTTTACCACTATAATTATTCCAAATACAATCCAAAGCCTTCATCCACAATGCCCAATGTTATACCTTACTTGGACCAACCCTATACCACCATAGTTTTAATGAAACTCTACTTCATTAATTACCATCTATAAAACCTACAAGTCTTCATTGATATAATTCCTATAGGAAAATCAATAATTTGGATTGGTTTTCAAATATATAGTAAAGATATATATTAAGGTTGGAGTAGGGGAAGATATGTGATTATAAAAGAGTGTCTTATCTATAAACATGGTCATATTTTTGAAAAACAAGTACTTACAACTGCTAAAAGTAGACTTAGTCATGAATATATTAAGTCCATAGATATAAGGACCTTACCCTCATAATGAATTAAGGGGAGATGGTGTAGAGTCCCAAGATGGAGATCTGGTGGTTAAATAAAGTAGTTATAGCATTAAATATATTTTTAAGGTACCTAAGTGTTTTCCTTCATAACCAGGATCATGACTTACAACCTTAGGAAACTATTATCTTCTAGTGCATTTTTCTCAGCCAATGAGAAGATTTCAAGGCTATTGGGACATATAAAAATTTAACTTATAAATAGAGAACTAGTGTTTATTTGATCAAAAGGTAGTGGAATATCAATTAATGATTTTTTTACTCATGTTCCCTCTTCTCTCTCCCTTTCTCATATATTACCCATTATTTCCATTTATAAGCACTTTCTCAAATTTTAGAAGAAAAGACTCAAACTCTTTGATAAGGAACTCTCTCTTGATTCTATAAGAGTAGAGACTCTCATTTGATAAGGCTATAACCTATCAAAAAATTTATGAAATACCTATTAAATAAATAAATACTTTTTTGCCTATTTATTCCCTCTGAATGGTGTGTATCATAACTTGTGCATGATGTCATTGTGATGGACAATCTCCCATGCCCATTGTCCTTCTTTCTTGCTCATTTATAGGTGTCTTCAAGTTAGTTATAGGTCTAAGTTAGTGGTATTTATATCATTGATGCAAGCTCTCAGTGAGTCTTAGAACTCCTCTTTGCATTCATTCATTTCTTCTTGAACCTAGTTTATGAAATACTTATGCAACTAGCTAGTTTTATGAGATTGTGTGAGCTATCATTGTCTTATGCTCCCTCAATGTTTACTTCATGCATATGAGAGCCTCATTTAAATTTGTTTTATCCCAATTTTAAATTTTTTAGGATCCTTTTCCCCTTTTCTAACCATTTTATTAGTGCAAATGTTAGTATATGTCATCCATCAAGAGTAAGCCATCCTTTTTTGAAGGGTTAAACCCACCATAGGTGACCCATAGCTTGGGATTCTCCCAATAGTGTATCTCAATTAGATGTAGCCTAAATAACTCCCCACAAGGGTGAAAATTGATGCTACAATAGTAATTATATCCCTTTTGAGTGAATTTGTAGATATATTTACATAGGCCTACTTTGACATGCTTGGTTTGGACCCCACCTTAGTTTTTCATCACCTTGTGGTACATCCTGATTCCAAAACTATTAAACAGTTATGTAAAATACATCCTCAAATTGTTGTATTAGTCAATAAATTATTATAAAATATCTTGGAAGTGAGATTTATTAGGCCAATCAACTATTCTAAATGGATTTTTAATGTGGTGCCAATCAATAATAAGCCATAAGGAATTAGAATCTAAATTAATTTTAGAGACATAAAAAATATTTCCCCAAAGATGATTTTCCTTTATCAAACATTGACATGATTACCAAATCCACAGTGGGTTATGAGATGCTTTCATTGATGGATGGATTCTCAGGCTATAATCAGATCTAAATAGCACCAGAAGACCAACACAAAATAACATTCAAAACTCCATGGGGAAGCATCTATTATCAAGTCATGCCATTTGGTCTCAAGAATATAGGGGTCACTTATCAAATATCCATGACAATAATATTTCATGATATGATCCATGATATTTTTAAATACTATGTTGATGACATAGTAGGCAAATCAAAGACCAGGGTTGATCATCCAATAGTACTGAGAAGGATATTTGAGTGACTACATGAATACAAAGTTAGGATCAACCATAAAAAGTGTGTTTTTTGAGTTACTTGAAGAAAATTTCTTGGCTTCATTGTGCATCATAGGGGCATTGAAGTCAATACAGCCAAAGTATGTGTCATAATAAAGATGAGACCATTGACCAATATAAAGCAGCTTCATAGTTTACAAGGCAAGATCTAATCCATCAAATGTTTCATATATTAATTGGTATATAAGTGCTATCAATTTACACACCTACTAAATAAGGGTGTAACATTTATTTGGGATGATGATGATTAGAAATATTTTCAAAGCTTAAAGGACTATCTTGCAAATCCACTAGTTTTATTACCTCTTATGCTAGGTAAACCATTACTTTTATACCTATCAAATACCAATAATGCCCTAGGGTTACTTGTAGATTAACATGATGAAAATTGAAAATATCATTCCTTGTACTATATAAGATGTACACTACTTCCATATGAACATAATTATATGCCCATTGAAAAAGATTATTTAGCTATGGTCTTCACAGCTCAAAAATTATGATATTACATGTTGAACAATAAGATCATGGTCATTTCAAAAGTATATCCACTCAAGTTTATACTATCCAAAATAGTTTTACAAGGTTTTATGGCTAAATGGATCATGCTTCTCAATGAGTTTGAGATAAAGTATGTCAATCAAAAAGCCATTCACATCACATGGATTAGGGGCAGGTCTTTTGTTTATAATACAACAAGGGGATATAATCCATAAATCATTTAGAATCAACTTTCCTTGTACCAATAACATGGTTCAATGTGATATGGTGATTCTTAGTTAATCATTAACTAGGTTATAGACCATGTTTATACCAAATATGACAAGTTGGTTTCGTACAAGGCCATAGTTGACAATCTCAAATAGTATATTACTAACATCTAGTTTAAACATATAACAAGGTCAAGTAACCAAATGGTATATTCCATGGTTACCATTGGGTCATTATTTTGACAAATAAATACAACCAAAGAATACCAGTTTCTCATTGAAAATATAATAGTGTTAGGTCATAAACCATCAACTATAACAATGATCTATGATATTGTTGGTCTCATCTCTACTTGGTATTCAAACCTATATGCTTATTCACATGACCTTTTTTACCACTAGACTTATCCTAAAAATAATCTAAATCCTTCATCCACAATGCCCAATGTTATACCTTACTTGGACCAACCCTATACTACCATAGTTTTGATGGAACTCTACTTCATTATTTACCTTCTATAAAATCTACATTAGAGTTCTGATAAGTTAATGAAGGATAATGTGGCACCCCCACCATTGGGGTAGTATTATCCAAAATTCTATTATGTACCAGCTATTATTGTCCAACAATGGATGCATATGTAGTTGTATAAGTCAAAATATATAATAAATGTCAATAGCATGCCAATATAATTCATTCCCTAGCCAAGAATTTTAAACCAATTTTTATGCCATGGCCATTTTCTACATGGGGCCTCAACCTCATTGGGAATATAAACCCCACCTCATCTAGTGGCTGTAAACAAATCCTTACCACCATAGAATATTTCATTAAGTTGGTTGAAGTTATACCCCTCACTTACGTGACTAGAAAACAAATTTCTAAATTCATATTTAACCATCTCATTTACCACTATGGTATCCCTTCTAAAATTATATCTAATAATGGATGATCATTAAAGAACAAGGATGTTTAAAATCTATGTGTCGAGTACAAGATCAAAAAAAAATTCTATGACATATTACCCTCAAGGTAATGGCTAGGCAGAAGCATCAAACAAAACCATTGTCAACATTCTCAAAAAGATTGTCAATGATGTTAGTTATAATTGGCACCTTTAAATATTATATGCCCTCTGGGAATACTATACCAACCACCACACTCTAACATGAGCTAATCCATACTTTTTGATGGTATTGAAGCCATTCTTCCCATTAAGGTTGAGTTACTTTATTTACGCATTTCTTTGAAGCATGTCCTAGATGATGATTACTATCAAGTAGCTCACCTATAAGATCTAGAGCTAGTTGATGATAAATACATGGATGCAGTCAATTACTCAAAATCATATTAGAACCAACTTCATGGCCAATTCAATTGATATGTGAAACATAGAGAATTTGAGCTTGGTGATTTTGTTATTAAAGAGAACCAAAAGAATACCCTATCCAAGAAGAAGCATAAATTCAATTTCAAACCTAACTCGGTATGTCCTTTCATCATTGTTGAAAACTATTGCATTAGAGCATACAGGCTCACCACACTAGATGGGGATGAACTTGATGAGCTAATTAACATTATACACCTCAAGCATTACTTCACTTAGCTAACTTGGTGTATTATCTATGAGGATCATTTCAAGTTATACTAGATTATCAACATTCTTATTTGTACCATTATAACATTCTATCACTTTATCATTTCACCATTTCATCTTGCCATACCTTTTCTATTAACCAAGACATTTTCACCCTTCCTACCTAGCCCATTTGACTTTGGTTCATTCCATTGGTTTCACTTTTGGCATGAAGAATCAGATCAATTTTAATAGTTGATTCAAGTTTTCTAGATAGAGGACATGTTTTTAGAGTAGTATGACAAAAGTTTTGGAAGTTGTATCATTCATTTATTATTCCATTCTATATCATGTTTGTTTGTGTGGGCCTGATTATAACCACCTTTAGGCAAATCAGTGTCTCACTAGTCTTGATACTAATTATAACTGCCTATGGGAAAATTAGTATCACTGATGTAATCTATTGTATCCTAGTTATAACCATCTATGGGAAAACTAGGGGAAACATTTATTTATTGTGCCTTAACATACCAAATTACTATTCATATGTCAAAATGTTCCATTATGCCAACTGTACATGTTTTTTTTTCAATTAAATGCTACACTAGTCAAATTCCTCCACTATAAGGTGAAACTACTATGACCTAAAACCATTTTTGATTAGTGTACCATGCTCAATTCATGTTAAGGTCAGATCAGTACTCCTTTTCCATATGCTATCACCATTTTGAAAGTAATTTCAAGTTTGAATGATCTTGCCATTTTGTGATCTTGAACTGTTTAGTGTCTCATCATTCTCTATCGAGTTGAGATACTCCAAAATAACAAAAACATTTGTAAAACCATTAGAAAAAATGAAAAATGACCATTTTTTCACATTAAGGATTATGAGAACCCTTAATAAGTCACAAGAAACAACTTGTCATTTAGTTTCCCCATCTTTTTTAGCCTTGTCCCACGCACTTGCCATTTTGTAAGATCATTCCCATATTCTTCTATCACATCCATCATGTTTCTTTATTATCATTTTTCTTTTATCACATTTCCTAAGAGAACTAAATTTAGCCTAAAGTTTTTTTTGGATATTACATCCATAGAACTAAGTAGGTAGCATCCACTTGCCTAGTACATATAGAGACAACTTGGCCACTCCCTTCCTTTTATTCTATCCCCCCATCTTATTTGTTTGTCAAGTTATTGATTATTTTTGGTGGTAATGTTCATTGTCTTGTTTGTAATAACATTGTGCCTAACCATTGTTTGAATGTTTGTTTGTTTCTCTTTCCTTTATTTTTTTTCTTTATTTGTTTGCTTGTGTGTCTATTTATTTTATTTCAGTATTGTTACCTCAATTTAGTCTATGTGTGTTCATTAGGTGATTCCTTATGCATAATTATTGAATCTATCCATATTCATATGTCAACATTGTCATCAAGGTTTTTATCATTGGTGCATTATTTTAAGTTGAGTATTATATTAGGAGTCAGTCCTTATGTATATTTTAGCCATATCTTTATGGTGTTCTATCATGATGCATACCATCATGTGCTACAGTAAAAATTAGCTTCAAGAAGTCTTCATGGAAATATAGAATCAATATCTCCTTAGCACCAACACTAGAAATAATCTTGATCTAATCCAAATCATATCCCAAGTAGAGTAATTAAACAACGAAACAATTTCAACCTTTGTTAGTTTGGATGATCATCTCTTTACTAGCAATTTGCCCAAATTCATCTTTATCCTCTATATCAATTTACGATCATCATATTTTCCATCATCTTCTAGATCTTTTTTTAAATAATTAGGATACTAATGATTATAACTACATATGTTTAAATCATTGTATACCTTCCCACTTTCATCTTCATACCATGTTTACTACTATCAAAGTATAATGCTTATTACTACCTTTGGGAAAACCATTATACACCATCCCACTTACATTCTCAATGATTATAAATACCTTTGGGCAAATCATTATGTCATCACCAAATTTAGGGATAATGATTATAGCCACCTTTGGTAAAATCATTTCACTTTCTTCTTCCCACTTGGGGCATTATTTTATCCTATTTTGTCTAATTATTTGGTCCACTCATTTCATTCTTTTGAGGTAAAGTTTTCCAACCCCTTTTCTAACTACTCCCTCAAAGTGGTGCCCTATATTTCATCCATTTATATGAAATTAATAAGCATACAAGGGCTTTTCATTCTTTGAGAAGATTTTATTTTCCTTACATCTTTCAATGCCTTCCCAAATAGGGTCAAATTATAGACACCTAAAATTAGCCACTAGTGGCTTCATATCAAACTTTAGATTGATTTCTACCAACCATTAGAAATTAAACCTATAAATCATTAAACATCCTAAATTTTCTTTTTAAACACTCATCAAGGATCAAAATACCATTGAGAAATTTCAAATTGGGGTATCCTACCATAAACAATAAAAACATCTCACGAATTCATCTCCAAATATTCCACAACATTACAACATATAATTTGGCCTATAGACCAAATAAATGGGGAAAATACACACATAAAATTAATTCAAATATTTAAAATTCTAAAAATACTAAATATAATTAATTAAAATTCAAAACCTAATCAAATGCCTAATTGAATAATTCATGAGAAATTAAATGAATTATCAAAAAGGAAATTCAAAAAATAATAATATCCTAGGTTTCTATCATGACATTTGTGAGTTGTCAAGCCTTTGAAAATATCCTAAAATATCTCACCCATGCCTATTCCATGCTAATTATGAGGTTTGGACACTTTTTAACTCTACTAGGGTTAATTAATAAACTAAGTTGAGGTTTGAACCCATTCCAATATCTTTTGTTAAAACCTATATACATAATGCTTTACCCATTAAATTAATAGGCTATTTTGGTGCAAAGTTATCATACACAAATGACTTTATAGATTTGAGAAGAGTAGGGTTATAATTCAAGATGCATAGAAAGTAGTGTTATAATACCAAAATCACAAGCAAGCCACTTTGAGCCATCAAGCTACATCAATCAAGAATGATCTAAACAACCATGGTGCAAAGAGGATAAGGAGCCACAAAAATCCATTTTCTAAAGACTTCTTAAGCATAAGAAAAGAAAGATAAATAAATAAATCTCTTGGATCATTCAATTAAGGTAAGGAAGGTATGTTTTATTACATTTTAGTTGTGCTTTGTTAATTGGTTTTATTCACTATGTTCCTCCCTTTGATCTAGGTAAGATAGTGTTATGTATGTTAGTGTGTTTGTTTTCATTTTTATTTAATTTCATTATGAATCTAACATATGATCTAACCTCCATTCTTGTATTTGTTGATCATAACACCTATGTGTCAATGCAGCTACCTTGCCTTTCAGAAATTTAATTTCAAAATATGTATCATTATGAATCATTAGAGTTTTGATTAGGATAATTATAATATATATAAACTGGATATATCTAAAAATATAGAGATATTTTAAGACACATGACCCCTAAATTTTGAGAAAAGGTGGGTTACCACCTAGTAGTTAAAATTAGTTTAATTATGCAACTTAATCATACTTATAACCTAGTGAGCTTGAGTGAACCAAGTCCACTCACACTATAATAATGGTGAGGTTGGATGATGTAATCAAGTCCAACATATAAACTTGGAAAGATTAAGTGATTTAGTCATGTCAACTATAGCAAAATTGAATTAACTATTGTAATATATTGACTCAATATAGTTCATAAAAGTTTAACTTGGTGGGTGATGATAATCCCTAGAAGTATTTAAATCTAAAATTTGATTTGATTTTGAAAATTTTAGGTGTTATTTTTATAGCATATATACCTTAGATATGTAGCATGTCAAAATTGTGTATAACAATGGAACCAATGTATATAATTCTACCACAAATGTGTATCTGAATCATATAATTGTGCAATTTGGCCAATTTAAAAACTTTATGGAAAATATGTTTCCAAAACATGCCCCCACTATAATATAAAACTAATAACTAGTTTAAGTGTGGATAACATATTTCTAAAACATGTCTCCACTATAATCTAAATCTGTGAGTTGGTGTAAGTGTGTAGAAAATGTTTCCAGAACATACCCCCACTATAACACGAATCTTAAAATTGGTGTAAATGTGGGAAACATGTTTCCAAAACATGCCCACACTATATATCTATATATGTGAAGAATGTGGAAGCCATGAATCTATGGCATTCCCCCACTAACATTCCCCCCATTTTAGGTGAGGAGAAGTATAACTTGGTTGTCACCTAACCTCTCAAGGATAAGATAATTTTATAATATGTGTATGAACCAAGTAGCAGTTAACTTTCTAAATCACCCACAACTTGTGAGGAACTCAAAAAAATCCTACATAAGATTTGTGTGTCTATAAGTATCTAGTTCATTAAAATAAATATGTGCACATATGTCCCCTATCTATGTCGATGCCCAAATCAAATAGCATAGATCTATGAACTGACTAAGTGTTGAATTGCATTCACAAATAATTTATCATGCACACCCCATGAAGGAAATCTCCATCACATAATCACAAATGGTATTTAGGTTTAAGGACATAGAGCCCCTAATTTTTAGGTATCACAAGGAAATGTGCACAATAAGCAATTCCAAATCATGAGAATTTCACCCAAGATATTCAATATTCATGTTCATTTTAATTGAAAAGGGTCCTTACATCTCCATGATGAAGTCTCACACCAAATCATAGAGTTTCACTCCTGCACTCACAAATCACAAACCATAATCTATGTTGTACACATGCTAATTTATATACTAATGTGGACCTTGGTATAAATCAAATACTTGAGAAATATATTTAAATAATACTTGGCACAAAATGGTTAAAATTCATGAACCCCCACAGCAGGAATCTAAATTTGTGTCCTTCACCTACTCACAACTCACTACACAGTCTAACCGCACAACCCTTAATTCACAAATATACCATAAAGGCATAAGGTAATATTTCCCAAAAAAAAGTATAGAAATGATGTATTATTTCAAGAGAGACCGACATATTGATTGACAAGTGGTAGCAAAGTATAAAGAGGTAGTTATAAAATTAGTTGAGTGGAATTCAATGTCTTGTTAATATGATTAAATGTAAAAGTAGATATCAAACATTAGAACATGATCACATGCCACCAATCTGACTATTCTAGTGTTTCATTCTCAAATTCACATGTATAACTAAAGGAATCCTACCACCAACTCCTTGATCCAGATCACCTAATAGAATTTAACAAGCATGGATGTGGTGTCATAATAAAATTAAAGGATCTTGTCTACCACCCCAAGTGACACATTAATTATACATTGTATCACTCCCTTATAAAATATGATTCTTCATTATAATAAGGGTTGACATTTTTAGGTAACCTCATGATGTCAAAAAATTCCCTCTAAGAGTAATTCTATTGGGTAAACCTTATATTTTAATGAGAATTAAGTTCACCTCCCTATATTATTCTTACACTCTATGTGATATTTGTATTTTTTTATCTTTATCTATGGGTAAGGATCATCCCTCTCATCATTAACCATTCCCAGTACCTCTGTGTGGAACTTAGAACTCACTTGTAGGTCATGTCTTATCTGTATACAAGTCTGTATAGACATTATTTATGGATCATTTGTCATCCCTCTAATTATTAAACTATATTAATGTTCCTCTATACAAAATACTTATGCATTTGGATTGTCCTTGACATGGTCTATTTGATAATGTTTTATTCTATTTTTAGTTTGACCATGGTAGTAGGAATGCTCTCTCTATTCTTAGTGTATCACCTTTTATTTTGTATAAAATTCTTACCTTCTCCCTCCATTTTACCTCAAGAATCTTATTTTATATTAGCATTAGATTTACTTTTCTTATCTTTATGTCTTTTCTTTATTCTTAAACTAGGTGCACATAGAATATAAGGAATCTGACCTACTCCAGAGGCTCATCCCAAGGATTAAAAGGGTCTCACATCTTGGGGATGCACCCATCATTATGATGAGATAAACAATGATCCCATGATTAGGTGAGAGATAACACTTCCATTCCCAAATCTAAACACTTTTATTACTTTCACAAGGCATTCCCACTCTACACCCTATTGCAAAACCTCCTGTATTGTAGACCATCCACAAGTGCAAATTTTGAATGATAATAGTTTCTAGCATGCCTAATGGAACCATTTTTAATAAAGAGATAATGAATCAATGTTAACCTTAGATATAAAGTGTTACAAACACTAAATATGATCCCCTGGTGAATTTAATAGTTTATGTTTCATATATATCATCCCCTATCTACATGTCAATACAAATAAGATCATCTATGAAGGGTATTAATTTCCATTTCATTGAAATTTTAGCACCCTCTAGAAGAAGAGTAAGAACATGTCTATCCCCTATCAAGAGAAAGAGAGGTTTAATATAGTCTTCCCCTAGAAATTAGTCTACACCCCCATTTAGAAGGTTCCTTACACATAGAAGGAGATTATTCCCTATCCCATTCATGGCTATATAGAGGAACTAATTATTTAGGCCTTTCAATGGAGGTAGTCAGCTAATTCTTGCCTAATATGATGACATTATAATAATATGCCTCAAAATTTTATCCTAATTTACTATAAAGAATTTAACTTCCCATATGGATCATATTTAGTATATCAAAAATATCTACTTAGTACACCATGTCATCAAAGCCAATGTCATAATTAGGCTACTTGCCTCTTATTTTAAAGTCAAATCACTTTAGTGGTATCAAGGCTTGAGACCAAATTTTATTCACAATTGGGATGATCTTGGGGAGGAATTATGCAAGTAATTTAAGGACCAAAGACCCCACTTATCCTTGATAGATAACTCATAAATATAAAGTGAGACCCATACAAGGTGATGGTTGATTTTAATTCCATATTCGAGAGAGTCTAGGGAATTATTTCACCCTTGTGTAAGTTATCTCCCAATAATTTATTTTTTATAGTTATTAAAAGCTCTTAATGTAATAGTGATATAGTTGTGATGATTTAATCCATAGGAGGCACAATATTACTTTATGCATATGAAGTCTATATGCATAAATAAAATTATTTTATCCAAGTAGGGAAAATTATGCCTAGGCCCCCAATATCCCTACTAATAGAACCTTACCCTATCCAACTATATGTATAATCTATGTTAGCACTTATCCTTATTATAGTGATCCCATCAATTTCATCTATTATTTCCCCTAATGAGTTACATAAGGTTAATATACTACTTCAAAGCTTTGGAAATGAGCCTGTCACCCTCAAAAGGTAGTAAGTACAATACCCCAAACCTCATCAACCCTTCACTCAGCAATATTAGTCAAGAAAACCTCCTTATCAAGGTGGTGCACAAACACAAAATCATGTAACATATAATATATTGCCTTATGTGCAAAAGAATTATGTTGGTGGCACCTCTAGAGCCATTATACTTGTGTAAAACAATCTTGTGCAAGATTTTGAATGGTAATTCCTATGCAGCCAATCACATAATCAAGATACATGCATAAATGGAGTCATCAACTAAGAAATCATAGTGCAAAGTTTGTCACAGTCTTAGGATTATGTGAATACCATAGCTCCACATGAAGCATAAATTTAAGTTCCATCACAATAACAAGATAGGTCTACTCTTATTAATTGGTGAGAGGACAACTTCAACTATGTAAATTAGAGTGGTGTATCAAGAGGAGGAAACACCTTAGTTTATTTCAATATAAGATTCAAAAGGAGAGAGATAGAGGAGGCATTTCGAATTTTAGTGCCCTCACCTATAAGTCCCTAAATCACGTGCATATCTAGATAAACCAAAGTACCTATGCAACCTTTAGTGTGCATGGAATAGGTTGTGCAAATAGAAGATCCACCTTAGACCAATGTGAAAATATGAGGAGATGATACTATTTGAAAAACATAGATAAAGTGATCTTAAATTCCCTTCAATATAGTTGAATAGATGAAGAATATGATCCTTAATGTAACCATGTAAGACACTCTTGTTATTCTATCTCAAAGTAATTTGCTACAAGTCACTCTAAAAAGCTTTCAAGAATATAAGTCATCACAAATTATGCCTTTTACCTTTGTAGGTTTATGCCAACCCTATGTGGAAGAAATGTAAGTGCACAGTAGTAGTAAACTTACCCTATTTTATATCTCCTTGATTAGCATCTAGCACCTAGTGCATAATTACATGATCGACTCAGGTGCGAGTAGATTAGTGATGCCAAAGAAAATTGAAGATACACTTGGGATTGCATATTCCCCTATTTAAAAAGGATTGGTTCATATATATTGATGATATTCAAAATCATTGGAATAATCAAATATTTTAATCTTACATTGCATGTATACCCAAGCCTCTCAATTTCATAGGATATTGCAGTCATTAACGTAGCTCCCTACTTCACCATCTACCTTTCCTAAGACTTCATGGTCAAGATGGGTGTATATTTATCTTTAGACTAGTTGAATATGTTACTCAAAACTAAATACAAGACTAAGGTGACCATCAGGGCTGAACCTATCTTTAAAATCCATGTGAAACCATACTCTTCTAGCCTAGTTAAATTAAATTACACAATGCTCAATTAGGAGGAGAATCTAATTCTCCATGAAGCCACACCATTACTTTAATATATCCCAAATGATTTGTTGGATGAATGGGCATGTGAGTATTTTAGGTATGATCTCTATGATAATGCAAAAGAGACAAGCCTAGGTATGTATTTCATCTTAGAGGAGGATTATGTCCTACCTAATCCCTGAGGGTACATGGTAATTATACTTTGATGGTTTCCAAAGTAAAAATGGTGTTGGAGATGGTGTGATGTTAGTCTCTCCTCAAAGGAATAAATATTTCCATGCCTTTAGATTATAGTTTGTTTACATGAATGATGTTATAGAATATGAGGCACTAATCTAAGGTCTTTAACTATTGTAAAATAAAGGAATCAAGACATTACAAGTATTAGGTGATAGTGAACTAGTTGTTAACTAGGTTATATCATGGAACATGACCAAAAATGGCATGATTAATTCCTACAAACATATATTTGGGGATATAATTAAATTTTTTTATGCATTTAATATTATTTTCATACCAAGATCATAGAATACCAATGTAAATAGACATGAACCCATAGGTGCACAAGATGACATTTCACACAACATGATGGAGTCCAATTATCTTGTCAAACTCATGATCAGACTAGAAGTCCCAACAACATAGATAATTGGTAGGTATTTGAAATAAATGAGTAGATCATCAACTTCTTACAAGATGAGGTGGATTTATATGCCAAGAACCAAGCACAATTACAAGCCTAATAAGAAGGTCAAGTCATCCAAATTAAAGTAAAACAAGCTTCCAAAAGGGTTGGTTACCCTAGAAAGCATCTTCAATTTTGATGACCATCTTAAAGGAGAAAGGTGAATCATGACAGAAAAAGAGGAGCTCTCTATAAAAGTAGCCATTTTATAAGTAAAGGTCCTAAAAGTTGGTAAAGTATGATTCCCACTATAAATTAATAGTTTTATTAAGCTCAATAGGAAATAAAATGATATCTTTACATGGAGATATAAGGACTTGAGAGGCTTTGATCCAGGCTTAGTGAAACACATAATTGAGCTTGACCTTGACACATAAATGGTCTACTAAGAGCATACGCCTATCAACCCAAATCTTTAGCCCTTGATGAGAAAGGAGATCTCAAAGCTTATTAAATCCAACATAATACTTTTAATCAAACACTCTTCATGGGTTTCAAACTTAGTCCTAATGCAAAATAAGATTAGGGAAATCCATATATGCATATACTTCAGGGACCTAAACAAATCTTCCCTCAAATAACACTATCCCCTCCCACCAATGGAATAAATCCTATAAATAGTTACATTAATAGATACAACAAAAATCTTGTGTAATAATTTGATCAAAATAGCATTCACCACTAATTAGGGAACCTTTGAATACCAACGAATGTCATTTTGTTGGAAAAATGTAGGAGCAACCTTCTAAAGATCCAAGGACATGAAATTTAAGGAGCTCATCAACAAAATCATCTTGGTTTACCTTGATGACATAACTATTTTTTCTATGTGTGTAAAGGATCACTTAGACTATCTAGAGAAAGTCTTTGAAAGGTGTCAAGAGTTCAAAATATCTCTAAACCCTAGTAAGTTTATCTTCACATTTCATGAAGGTGTTATACTAGGGAATGTTATTTCTAAAAATGGACTCCCAATCAATCTAGAGTGAGTCAAAGATATTTCATCTCTCCCTCTTCCAAATTACAAGAAGAGCCTCTAGAGTGTATTAGGAAGAATCAACTTTGTTAGGATATTCATGCCTGATTTCACTACCCTAACCAAACCCCTCACTACGATCCTCAAGAAAACTGTTATGTTCAGCTAGACTCATAAAGGAAAGGATATTTTTGAATTCATTAAGCATGCCATCATGAAATATCCCACCTTTATTAACCCATATGATAATAATAATTTTATCCTTTATGCCTTCAGTAGGGTGGAAAGAATCTTAGCTATTCTTACACAGTAAAAAAATATCATTTGGAGCAGCCAATTGCCTTCTTTAGCCAAGAGCTGAAAGAATATGAGCTATGGTATAACTTTATGTAGAAGAACATCCTTGTAGTTATGAGATAACTCAATAATTTTAAGCAAATTCTCTCCAGTAAAAAATTTTGACTCATGGTTGCACACAAAAGCATCAAAGAGATTATATTTAGTAAGGATGTTAGTAATAAGAGAGTTGGTTGGATCATAAAGGTGATGGAGTATGACATGAACATCTATATCATCAGGCTAGTGTGAGGAAAAGGAATTTAAAAATAATTGGTTGAGGTGGAAAATTTTGATGATATAACTATCCTAGTGTCATGCGAGAAGGAATCAATAATCCAAGAAACTATCATTGACTAGACATAAAATATGATGACTTTCCTTCAAACTAGTTCATATCCCCTTAGATTGAATAAATCCAAGCATAGGAATTGAATAAATCAAACTAGTCCATTCCTTATGTTCTCATCAATGATGTGTTATTTAGAAGAGATATCGATATATTCCTCTTGAGGTGCATAGAATCAGACTAGGCAAGTAAAATTCTTTAATAATTCCATGATGGCCATGAAAGAGACAATTATTCACCCAAGACCATCATTGTAAAAAATCATGCCAATTGGATATTATTATCCAAATCTATTCAAATATGCATATGCATATGTGTGAATTTGAAATATATGTGCATTCTTCTTAAGTAAAAAAATACTAGAAGCCTTACCATTATAGTTAATACAAACTAGTCAACTTTTTATGCAATGGGGCCTAGATTTCATAGGCATGATTAACCCACTATCAATCATGGACATAAATGGATCCTCACAACCATATAATATTTCATGACATGGATGGAAGTAGTATCATTCAAGGAGGCTAATGTGACATCCATCTTGAGCTTCTATAAAGGCATTATAAAAATACTTGGTATTCCATCCACCATTATCTCTCATAATGCATTAGATTTATTTAAAACCAAGATTAGTGAATGGGCCATCAAACATAACATCCATCTAAGTCCCTTATAAAATTATTACCCTCAAGGTAATGGTCTAGTTGAGTCCACAAATAATAATTTGATTCATATTATAAAGAGGACCATGGAAAACAATTAGTGAGCTTGGAATACTAAGCTCAAGATTGCCCTTTGGGCTGATTGAGTCATGCCCAAAAGAGAGTATGGAAATTCACCCTTAATGTTAGTTTATATAATGGAGGCTAGATTGTTCACATATATCAAATTGCCTTCATTATAAATTTTCCATCAGTTGGAGTTACTTGAAAATGATCCCCTCATGGTAAGACTAACATAGCTAAGGGAGTTTGAAGAGACTAGAGTACAGGGTACACACACTATATAACTCTAACAAGCTTGGGCAAATATGATTTTTGATAAAGGGACCATTAATATAAGTTTACAAGAAGATTTATTACTCAAATGGGATGTAGACAGAGAAAAAGATGGAATTCATACTAAATTCAATGTGATATAGAGTAGCCCATATATTATCACCATCTATAAGCAATCCAATGCTTTCCAACTTGTTAAAATGAATTGATAAGAACTGCCTATCCCAATCAGTGGGATCCATCTCAAACACTATCTTTATTAATCCTTGTATAGTATTTTAAATAAGTATATTAGATGTTTTTCATTTCTCTAAGTGTCTTTTTCACCTTATTTTAGGATAGTTTTATTTCTTGTAAGCACTTGTGCATAGTGTTTCTCTTAGCTTAGATCTCTTTCCTCGAAGAGCCTTTGGCATAATTATTTGTTTTTTTTAGGAGGATCTTAGTTCATTACAAAGCAAGGAATACATAGCCGATTCATTCATGAATGAGAAGACCCAAAGTTTCAAAAACTCCATGCCCAATGGATTATTTTGAAGGCTACTAGATTCCCACTTAGCATGCAAGTGGCCTATAGAGGTAACTAGAATTTTTGACTTTACAAGTCACCCCCAAATTTTTTAGAATTCACAAAAATATTACATAAGGTTTACATGAACACAATTTATTTAAAATTAATCTATGCATAGATACCCCCCATCCATGCCTGTGCCCAAAGCAAACAACACAAATCCATAAATGAACTAAGTATCAATTTGCATTGACAAAGAGTTTCTAATGTGCACCCCATAAAGGAACTCTCCATCATACAAGCACAAATAGAGTGAAGGTTCAAGAATATAGAGCCTCAAGTCTTTAGGTAGTTATTTTACTATTTTTGGGAAACTAAGGGTTTAATTTCCTAATTAGTATAGAGGTCTAGATTAATCTAGAAAATATGTGAATATAGTATGCCTAAATTAACCTATTGATTTGCTAACTCTGGATTTGATCAATTTATTACTAAAAATATCAAATAATGGGATAGAGAGTGAACTTAGCTAATTTTTGGACTAAGAGGATTTTGTAACTACAAATTATTTATTTGATTGGACAGACTATTGAAAATAAGACCCCAAAGTCTATTTTCTACCTAGATAGTAGCACCAAAAATTGGACACTTTGGGATCCAATGCTATAGTCTTATTTTTGGCACTATAGTCTTTCTGATCTACTTCTCTAATCTTTATAAGTTATGTTCATCTACTCAATGTGACCTTGCATACCAAATTTTAGGTCCTAACTATTAATAAAACTCCCTATAGAGCTATAACTTCATGTGATTATGCCTTTTATGAAATTAAATGGAACTTTGATAAATACATAAAAGGGATTATTGTGTAAAGGATATTTTAGACACTCTTCACACCCTATGTATGGGCACATTTCTTACATACTAATACTTTGAAGAGGTATCAAGCTAATATAGTTCTCCCATTGAAGTGTTTGGTGCAATTTTTGTATGATCAATGCAACTAAGATATGAAATTATATGTGCTTCAATTTGCTATGGACAAGCGAAATGGCTTGAATAGGCTTGAAACAATGTTATAAGTATGTATGCAAAGATTAGGGAAGAGTGATTGAGTGTACTTGCTTGTATTCTTGCATCTGTCTTGAAAATGAGTGATAACCCTTATAAATGACCCTTGAATAGGATTTTATAGGGAAAATAATGATCTTGGGTTAGATGACTTCACATTAGGCTGATAGGGAAAAACATAAGGAATCAATTAAATTTGACTATGTGAGGCTAAGAGTGATTTGGACAATAGCACCAAAAAGTGGATACCCTAGGGTCCAAGACTATAGTCCAACTTGTGGCACTAGTGTTTAAGGGGAAAGGGACATTAGGAGATAGGTCTATACTTGGGAGAGGAGTTTGGGATAGTTGGTGTTGAATTTAGAAGGCTTCAGATGACTAGGAAATAGTTAAAAACATGCCTAGTGGGTTGTGCAAGAGCAGGAGAGACATATCATTTGGGTGTCATAAGTCATGCTCAAATTATAAAAATTACATTTTTATGTGATTAAATTTACCCACTTTATTCTAAGTATGAAGAAAATCAAAATACTAGGATAAAGGAGAAAAATAGAAGCGTACTTAAACTTACTTGTGAGGCTAAGCCTAAGAAGCTATGTGATGTTGGATTGTACATAGTGAGAGCATGTTGTACTATGTAAATATAAAAGTAAGTAAAGTGAAATTAGATCAATTATTACTAGATATGTTATATCTAAAATAATAATGTAAAAATCTAGGGAAATAGAGAGAAAGGAATTAATACACCTCATTGAGTACACAAACCAATATAAAACCTATTGTGATACTGGATTGTGCTAAGTGATGTTGGATGTATGTTTGAACCAAGAGTTGTATCAATGGATGAGTTGAGTGCTCAATCCCTTAGAAGGTGGCTCAATAATGCAATGGTAAACCCTTTGGCTCCACCATCACTAACTATGTAAATTTAATAAATAATTCATGTGTTAATCAATGTTTGAACCATGTGTCTAATCCCTCTAAATAGGTGGCTCAATAATACAAAGCATAGCTAGTCCTTTGGGTCCATCATTACCCCATGATTTGAAGCTGAATAAAAAGATAATGGTATAAGCTAAATGTCATATGACTTTTCTTATGAAGCCCATGAATGTGCTATAATATGAAAATGTTGATGTGGATAGCCAAATGTAACTAAAAACTAGGCCAATATTGGCCACTTCAAAATATGGAGATTTGACTAGTATAAAAGCCCCTCTAAAACTAAAATCAAGGCTTAGGAAGCCACTCAAGAACTTGGGTACATGGGAATCAAACTTATATGAAAGTTTACTTGAAATTGATGCCAACCACCTGCAGATGGAGTAAGGTATGAAACTACTAGGAACATGCAATAAAAATGTATTGAACTCAAAAAAGAGAAGGCCCATGTTCCACACACATTGACTCCAATAACTAGTATTTGGAACATAGATTCTAAACTAAAAGTTGTATCAACTATCATGTATAAGTTATAAGTGGAAACCCTCATGCCATTTATGATGCCCTTTGTATATGTATTCTCTAATTAAATAAGTGCTAAAAACTATTGTATTCTAGACTATACTGTTATGTAAAAATCGTGACTAAACTCACCCCTCTACCTGATCCTAGAAAAACTAGAAATTATGATGTCTGGACACTAACACCAAAAATAGGACACTTTGGGGTCCATCACTATAGTCTAATTTTTGGTGCTATTGTCTAGAGCCAAAACTAAGAACTGGACTATGTTCTCTACTATCTGCTTGGTCTGTCCTATCTGTACTAAATTTTAGAATCTAGACTATGTATTTTGAAACTACATTTTTGACCATTTAAGAGCTCTAATCTCTATGACAAAACCCTTATTTATTTCCCCTCTTCTAAGGGTAGGAATGAAGACCCTAAAATGACTACCCTAAGATGAAGCCTTGTAAGTATGTTTAGCTATAAAAAAGTTTCATATAGCATTGATATTCATGATCTCAAGATATAGAAAAAATTATATAGAGAGATTGTTAGATCCACAGGGGTAAGCCTAGATAGATATAACAATATAATAACATGTGCATATAAATAAAGATGGAATGTGTAATTTTAGTTGTTACTTTTTTAGTAACATGGAGGGATTTATTGTGATGTCCATCATGGCATCCAAGAAATAAGGTAAATGTATGATTAGAATCATGGCATTGTACACATAAAGATAAATAATCAAGTAAAAGCATACAAAACAAGAAGCAATAAACATGCAAGGGTGGCCAAGGGCCAAATCAACTCACAAGGCATACAAGGCATGTTCAAATACTACATACACATATAATGGTAGCAAGAAAACATTGGCACAAGGACCACAAGCACATAAAAGGCACATAAAAGACATTACAAAATATCCAAAGGCACACACAATATAGACAAAAGTAAAGGGCTTTGTAAAATGTCCTAAAATGCAAGTAAGAGGCAACAAAGAAAATGAAAACACATCTATCTAATCAAAGCACAAATGGAATCATGTAAAGTACTAGAAATATAAATAAGCATCTAACTTTGGAAAGTAAGAAGCAAGAGTATACAAGATATGTGGTACAAGATGAATGTATATGCTATGAAATATAAAAGTGTGATAAATGCTACTAGATGTTGATTTGTGTAAGCAAGTAAGGTACGTACTATATAAGATGTCTAGAGTGTGGAGTGTTAGAATGACATAACTTGGATGGTGTAGTCATGTAGATTGTGCCCTAGTGGATAGATGTATCAATGTGTAGTTGGAATGTAGAAGTAAGATGTCCCATCAATAGATGGATTAAAGCAATGAAGGATCTGGATGTACTACACACACTCAAATAAGATCAAGTGAAGCATGGTAATATAGATAAATAAGCAAACAAGTAGTATAGAATATCATAATGTAAGTCTACCATAATTTTTTAGTAATGTAATAAACATAGATCATGTATACAAATGACATATTTGTATTTTTGAATTTTTTATTGTTTTTGTATTTTTAGAATAAGTTATATACAATCAATTAGAAGAATACTATGTACAATAAATACTAAAAAGGAATTATACTACTTGATGAGTCTCAGATGAGACCCCCTATCATGATGTATAGTATTAAAAAGTGGAATCATGCATGATTGTGAGACATGATGGAAGTGTTGAGACTGAGGCTTTGAAAGATAAATATGTTGTAAATTATTTGAAACATATGACATAGAAACTAACTAGAGGTATCCTCTATAACTATGAGAATTAGATGTAATTGTAGGGATCTTAGGGACCCATTTGTAAGTAGGATAACCTCTTTAAAAATGTGATCGATATGTAGATGCATGAGATATTAATAAAACTACTCTAGGTATGAAAATTATAGCTGGAAGCTATCTAGAATCCCAAATATGTGGAGGTGTATGGACCCTCTATATTGGTGATGGAGCTAAAACTAGTAATGGAACTAAAACTAGCTCTAGAACTAAAACTAGCACTGAAATTAGAAGTGGCAACTCATATGGAATTCTAGTAACTATAATAACCTGATTAACATGAATGAATTTTATGCATCGATGCACTATAGATGGAATTGCTCAGAGTTTTTATATCCAAGTTATACCAAGTAACATGTTAAAGACTCCTACACTAGGAGATAAGTGAATGGGGTGATCATGCATGTAGGACCAACCTATAAAAGGATGAGGATCTCACCTAATGTAGTCTAACTATTTCCATTAAATCTACTAATAACTGTATTTGTCAGAGTGATATCATGTTTTATATACCCTAATATTGTAATAGTGTCATAATGCACATGTTAACATTGGATCCATTATCAATTAGAACACTATTAATGGGATGATCATGAATAAAATCTCTAATGAATAGTGCATGATAATCTAAGTCATCCTCAATAATCTCCTACTTAGAAAAGGAAATAGAAGGATGAACTAGAATTTTGGAATCAAAGGTACCAATCATGTGGCTTAATGGATGTGAATTAGTTTTTGGTGCCTTGTATGTAGATGGTGGAGGATGTGCCTGATATGTATGATGTACACCTAATGTGTCCTATACCTCTAACTTGTTATGCTATGTAAATAGATCTAAAAATATTTTAAGTGACTTATCTTGTGTTGGTATGGCCTGAGGAGGCTCAACTAAACTGCCTCAATCAATCTAGTTAACATCTATTAAATCCTATATCTTATGCATGAGACTAAAGCATCTATTTATAATATGGCTTAGTTCCCTGTGAAAGTCACAAAATGCATTCTTATCATATCCATGTGGAATAGGTTTTGTTGGATCAAATTCTTTGATAGGAGGTAGATAAATGATATTACATTTTAGTAGCTACTGTAGAACTCTAACTAGAGAATTTCATAGATTTGTAAAAGGTTGCCAAGGAGGTGTTGATAATGTGACTCTCTGTGGGGGCTCTTAACTTGCATTTACTATTTTTTGAGTCTATCCTTTGTTGTCATTGAACTTAACCTTATATGGGACTTTTTTGTTACTCTTATTAGTTGTATATGATACACTTGTGTACTTGAGTTTGCCTATTGATATGAGTTTGATTTCTTGTTCTTTTAAAGTGTGATGCAATTCAATGAAAGAAGAGAATATTTTGAACATGGTTGTTTCATGCAAAAATGGTAGAAGACTTTGTTTGAAGAGGTCTTATAACTCCTAATCTACCATAGGGATAGTCATCCTAGCCAATATGGTCTTATATCTAAGAACATACTCAGTGAAAGGATCATTTGACTTATATTTTTGTTGTGAAATTTGAGTATATGATACCTTATCACTGATGTTGATACTAACATATGCTAGGAACATGTCAACAAGAGGATTGAATGCATTGATGGATTGATTCAATAGACTATAAAACCATTGTAGTGCATAATTGATGAGGCTCCTTAGAAATAACTTAGTTAATAGTCAGTCATTTGGTACATAATCCAAACATGATGTATGAAAGGCTCTCAAATGTGTCTCTAAATCACCCTTTCCATCATAAAGAGTGAGCTTAGGTTTTACAAATCTAGGTGTCAAGGTTGTAGTAGCTATATGTCATGCCAAAGGTGTATGCAATAAAGTGATGGAATCCAATGCTTGTGTAGATCTAGTGGTATCTTGCTCAAGATGTTTCACCTTGGATTAAAGATATCTAATATCTTACACAAGGGATACCACATTAGGAGATAGGGATGTACTGGCTATAGTTAGTGGCATAGAAGAAGGTTGGGTTACTATAGGGGTTTTTGTGACATAGTTGCCCCCATAGTGTCATGTATCACTAGTGTTTCTATAGTTTGAGAAGATTGACCATTTTTTAACTTTTTTTGTTCCTCTTGTATAATTCTAATCATGTCATCTTACATATCTAGGTGGTTGGTTAAGATTTCTTGAATCTCTCTTTTATTAGTTTCATCAAAACTGGTATATTGTGCCATTGTGCAAGTAGGCAAACAATTTGAAATGTATTTGAATGTTTTGTAATAAGATGTAATAGGTAATGTGTTAAAATTGGAAAGTAATAGATAAAAGAAACACAAAATTCTAAAATAGTAATTTAGAATTTGTGTAAAAAAGGATACGAATCTATCAAACATGTAAGGTGATAGTTCAAAATCCAATAGGACCTAGTGTGTGTACCTAGGGATTTTTTTTGCAAAATACTATGAACTTTTGAATTTGGAATGATTTTTTTATTTTAATATTTAATCAAAAAATAAGTGGAATAGTGCTGGAAATTTACTAGGAATTAGTGATGCAACTAGGGTGTGAAATGAATTTTTTCAAAATTAATGTGATAATTTGAAATTTTTAATAAGAATTAGTATATTTGAACTTTAAAAATTTAGGAAAAATCTAAAAATATTTCTAAATTTAGAAAAATATTTTTCCTAATGATCTATAAGTGATTTCGTGCAAAAAGGATCTAGTATGTAAAAACTAGGGTTTTAGGGAATTGATGAAAATATTGCGCTAAATTTTTAGTTTTCTAAATTTTAAATTCCAAAAAAAATTAGGAAAATATTTAAAAAAAATAAAAAATAATTAGCCCTAGGGTTTTTAGGGTTTTTGGTGCCAAAAGTCAAAGTAAGTCGGGTTCACCAAATGTTTTACTATTTTTGGGAAACTAAGTGTTTAATTTCCTAATTAGTAAAGGGTATGGATTAATCTAGAAAACATGTAATATAATATGCATAAATTATCCTACTGATTTGTTAAATCTAGATTTGATCAAATAATTACTAAAAATAGAAAACAAGGGGATAGAGAGTGAACTTAGTTGATTGATGGACTAAGGTAGAACATTCTAGAACTACAAATTACTAAGTTAACTGGGCAAACTGTCAGAAAAAAGACCTAGAAGTTTGTTTTCTACCTAGATAGTAGTGCTCAAAACTAGACAATTTGGGGTCTAGTTCTATAGTCCTTCTGATCTACTTCCTCTAAGCATTATGGGTTATGTTTTTCTGCTCAGTGTGACCTTACATACCAAATTTCAGGTCTTGGATGTCAAACAAACTCCCTATAGAGTTGATTCTTTGTGTGGTTTTGCCTTCTATGTAATCGAATGGAACTTTGGAAAATAGCGGAAAGGGATTAGTTTGTAAAGGATACACTAGATGCACTTCACACCCCATGTGTCGACATACTACCTACATACTAATACTTTGATTAGGGATAAAACTAATGTAATTCTCCCATTGAAGTGCTTGGTGTAATTTGTGTGATTAATGTAACTAGGATATGAAATTGGATGTGCTTCATCTGGCTACGGACTAGTGCAATGGCTTGAATAGGCTTGAAATAATGTTCAAAGGTTGTATGCAAAGAGTAGGTAGAGTGCTCAAGTGAACTTTCTTTTATTCTTGCATCCCTCTTGAAAATGAGTTCCAACCCTTCTAAATGACCCTTGAATAGGCTTTTATAGGGAAAGTGATGATCCTGGGTCAGATAACTTGACATTAGGCTAATAGGGAAAAAGATAAGGAACCAAGGAAATCTTATCATTTGAGGCTAAGAGTGACTTAGATAATAGCACAAAAAAGTGGACACCCTAGGGTCCAATGCTATAATCCATCTTATGGTGCTAGTGTCCAAGGGGAAAAGGATCCTAGAGGATAGGTCTGTGCCAGGGAGAAGATTATAAGACAATTGGGGCTAAATATAGAAGGCTTTGGATGACTGATAAATAGTAAAAGATATGACTAGTGGGTTATGTAAGGAATCATAAGAGACCTATGGTTTGGGTGTCATAATTCATGCTCAAGTTGTACAAATTACATTTTTATGTGATTATAGTAGTGTAGGGAGAGGTGTGTAAGAAGTAGTTTTGAATCATGAAAAGTGCACATAGGATCTTAAATCTTCATATACATTCCTATTTAAAAGTGTCCTTACATCTCCATGATGAATTCTCACACCAAATAATAGAGTTTCACTTTTTCACTCTCATAAATCATAGATCATGATCTATATTATGCATATACTACTTCGTAGACTAATGTGGACCTTGATATAAAGCA
Source organism: Torreya grandis (assembly GCA_037957365.1). Classification (NCBI taxonomy): domain Eukaryota; kingdom Viridiplantae; phylum Streptophyta; class Pinopsida; order Cupressales; family Taxaceae; genus Torreya; species Torreya grandis. Next base: position 1,742,441 of record JARHVA010003718.1, read on the forward strand.
AAGACTTAAGGAGGTTATTTAAAGAGGACTCAGTACAAAAAGGGCTAAAATTCATGCATCCATGTAGAAGGCTTATACATCTATGCCTTTTACCTACTCACAACTCACTATGCAGTCCTCAATGTGTAGATATCCTAAAAAGGCATAAGGTAATATTTCCTAAAGAGACATGTAGTAATGACAGGGTAGTTCAAGGAAGACCCATGTAGTGATTGACAAGTGGAAGCAAATTATAACGAGGTAGTTGGAAAATTAATTGAGTGGTGTTTGATGCCTTACCAAAATGAGTAAATGTAAAAGTAGTTATCAGACATCAAAACATGATCACATGCCACCACTATAACTATTCCAAAAATATTCCATTCTTAGACATGCACATGTACCTAAAGGAATATTGCAACCAACTCACAGAACTAGATCACTAGGAAAAATTTAAGAAGCATGGATGTGGCATTGTATTAAAATTAAAGGACTATGTCTACCACCCCAAGTGTTGCATTGATTATTAAATGGATATCTCTTGTATAAAATCTTGTTTGTCATTGTAAGAAGGGTCAACATTTCTATGCAACCTCACATTGTCAAAAATTTCGATCCAAGAGCACTTATTTTGGTTGAACCTTGAATTTTAATGAGAATTAAGTTTACCTCCCTCTATTCTTCTTACACTCTATGTGTTATTTGTGATTTTTTATATTTGTATATGGGTAATGTTTTCCCCTCTCATCATTGTCCATTCCTAGTACCTCTCTTTGGAACTTAAAACTCACTTGTTGGTCATGTTCTATGCACATACAGGTCTATGTCAACATTGTTTGTGGATCATTTTTCATCCCTCTCGGTGTTACATTATGTTCCTACACATCTAAATGAAATACTTATGTATTTACAATATATTTGATGGGGTCTATATGATAACGTCTTATTCTCAAATATTTTTAGTGTGTCCATGACAATTTGAGTGCTCATTCTATTCTTGGTGTATCACCTTTTATTTTCCATCAATTTATTACCTTATCCATCCTTTTCCCTCAAGAATATGAGGTTTATATTAATGGTAGATTTACCTTTTTTATATTTATGTTTATTCACTAGTATTAAACTAGGTGTACTTAGAATATAAGGAATCTAGCCTACTATAAGGCTCATCCAAAGGAGCACAAGGGTTCCACACATTTGAGATGTTCCCATCATTGTAATGAGACAATATATGCTTCACATGAGTCGGTGAGTGATAAAAATTCCATGCCCAATATTTCATGCTCTGTGTCATATCATAAAACCTCCTATGCCGTAGACCATCCATGGGTACACATTTAAAAGGATAATAGTAGCATAGAAGGAACATGTATAGGTATATATATCATTGAATCACAAATAATATGATGACGTCACATCTTAAGATGTATAATATATATCATGGCATCATCTAGATAATAATATTACAATCATAATAACCAATCAAACACACACACACACACACACAAGATCACTCAAAAGAAAATCAAACTACAATGTTTAAAAGAGACCTCAAACAAAGGGAATATTCAAATAACACATATTCAAAGGGAAATGACTTAGTCAAATGTCCTCAAAAGTAATAATGACATATTTAAATGTCAACATACAGTAAATAATGACATATTAAATTGTCAAAGAGGCAAACAAAGGCAAAAAGTCATAAAAAATGGAGCATATTCAAATGGCGAAATAATTAAATAAATAAATCAAGTAAGTGAATAAATTAAAATTATAAGAAACTATCATAAACATATCATACTAGTCCCTAGATATATTTGTTAGCAAAAATGTTAAGTACATAGTATATGTTGACTATTTTGACTACAAATCAAAATAGGTCAATCCCCTATGGTTGAAAACTTGTATATGGGAATATGATGATGTAATAGTTTGTGTCATGGTACTATCTAATGTCATTTTATGTGATATTATCCTTCGTCTTAGTCAAATTTAGTCCTTGTACCATTTTATGTCACAAAGGGTCATTTTTGAGCCATTAATGATGGTTATACAATTTTATTAGTGTAAAAGTGTTACAAAGTATCTCTAAACATGTATTATGTCATGTATTTATCCAAAATGTTATTCCCTAACTAAAACATGTAGGTAATAGATTAAAACAAGAAGAAAAGTGGTAGAACTTATAGAGAAGTGTGGCACATGTGTAAATATCATGAAGTGAAATTTAAACTTACATGAACTCATATATATGTTTTATATACTTTTTAAACATAAATATTTGACTAAAACCATTCACTTCTCCATCACTCTACTAGACATGCAAAACTGGTCAATAAGTCTTCTGATGTTATGGCTAGTATGAGAGATTTCAGGTCAAATGAACTTTTGGGGTGTTATTAAACTTAATCCACTTCAATATCATGGTAGGATTTTTAATAATGGTTTCCTATGATTTATTAATAATTCTCTAAAAGTTGATTGTCTCATTTTGCATGCTAATCCCCACACCCTATAGGTTTTCTTCTTGTATGAGATTATTCTTACAATCCAATTGGTGAAATTTATTATAAATTATTTTGACATGTTTATTTCATGGTTTAAATATTTTTTCACATGTTTTAAGGTTATTTTATAAGCTTAAACTTCTCAAGTTAAAGGTTGAGTGTACTAGTGAAGTTACATGCATGTCCATTAACTATATATGTTTTACCTTCCTACCATGATTCCATGTATAACTAGAATTATTTTTCATTCCTATTATATGTAATAAAAATATTCCTCCTTGAAAATAATAATTTAAAAGGATTTCATTGATGAAGTTGTATTTATACATGGAACACAGTCAGACTTCTCTACATATATTCACTTACAGTCATGGTGAATGGGGTGTGATAAGGTTTGAGAACATTCATGGAGAATAGATGAAGAGTCTTAATATTTTATAAACATTATTAGAGCATGATAAATCAATTTAGGACCTTCATATGACAAGTAATGGACTATGATGAACAATTCAGTCCGTAGCACAGTCTTGCACCATTAATATAAACTTATAGGTGCCTCACAAAAGAATAAACACATTAGAAAGAAGCATTTGAATTTTTTTAATTTAATATAAGTAAAGAGAATAAATTTTAAGACTTTAAGGAGGAATAATGTTGGTTTTTAAATTAACATACTATTCACACTACCCATATCTCACTCTCACTACCCTGTGTCACACCTACATATACACCTATAGGTCTCCACAAATATCTAATAAGATTGAATACAGAGGTTGAAACTTGTTTGGACATTCCTTAATGTCTTGAAGTGTTAAAGGTAACATGATAATATTTTTGAATCATGAATTGGAAAATATCCTTGAGAATCATGCCCATAAGATTGATAAAATGACTTTAGGGACACATTACCTTAATCCTATTGCAACAAAGCCTTGATCATATTTGGTGCCATCATGGAATGGATGATATGATGTCTAGATAGGTCCAAATGACTCCATATTTTATCCCTCATTTATTATTACCAGCTTGATAAAAGAAGAGAGGTTTTGGTGAAAATATCATGATGTTAGAAGGCATCCATTCCATATAATCTTTCACTGCATGTTTTCAATGTTTTCTACAATAACTTGAGCTTTCAAAGTGACCTCATAGTCCAAGGTGGTAAGATAAGAGCTTATCCTCATGGTAAAGGTCATCATTAAATAATTAATAGTAATAATATCTTAATAAAAATGTGAAGGAGTTGATATTCAAGGTTTGAATTCAAACTACCAACTACAATAGTTGTGTTTCCTTTAGGATGGACATCAACAGTTAAATGTAGAATGAAACATGTGAGAGTTTGGCAGTCTAAATATTGATTGAAATCCAATGCATAGTATAGATGTGAGTAAATAATAAGGTATAGTAGATACATTTATAATATTATAATTCATATTATACTAGAATTAAATCATAAATGGTCACCTATAGGTCTACCTTTGCCTAATAAAGGTCACCTATAGTTAACTATAGGATGATATTATATTAACATATGGCATTTTGATCATATCAAAGGTCTTAAAGCATAAAGTGATTTAAAATTAATTTTAAGTGAGACTAAAATACTTCAATTATGCCTTAAATCAATTCATAGGGTCTAATAGTATTGTACACACTTATAGGTATCACTTTATAAACAAGAAAATTTAGTCATAGTTGACTGCCAACTAAGCCTATTTAAATCAAAGGTCTACCTTAAAGAATCTAGAAGAGGTTTGAAGTATGAAAATTTTTGGATACTCTTGAAAATAATAATTATAATATCATTATTCTAAAAATAATTTAAAATAGGTCAAAAGTTTATTTTCAAGCACACCTACAATCTATATGCAAAAGTTTGCACACAGTCAACTTTCCAAAAGTCTATCTTAGTTTTGGGAATGTTTGAAGGTGTTATAAGTATGACCTGTCACTTAAAATTAGTAAATAGTACCTTAATGAACTAATTGATATTCCCATATCATTTTTTTCCTAATATTACATGTTGGATACCCTTTATTCTATCTCAGATAGAGGGAACTACAAGATAGTAAGTTATGCAGGCAAGGTATGAGGATGAGTGAAAGAAAGATGCTTGGAGGATTTGAGAGTTGAAATAAATATGGAAATATTTTTAAAAAACATTTAAAACATCTATAATCCTCATCATTCATGAAAATTACTTATAGGTATTGATGAGTAGTTATATGCAGACTAGGCCTACTAAGCCTTAACTAGGCCTAAAATCCCTAAGTAAATGTAGCCTCACTTCTAAAATCAAGTTAAAATTTAAATTAATTGGATCACATTAAAAGGAGGATGTGAGAGTGTTTATATCTTTTAGTTTACATAAAAACCCCAAAGAGAGGTCAACCTTGGATCAAACCAACTCAAGCTTACATAGAATGCAGGAAACAACTCGAGAAGACAAATTTGAAGGCTCATACCTATACAGACATTTAGCATGGGAACCCAAGGAGTTGAGATATGATGAAGAGGGTATTTAATAAGGTTTTTTGTGAAATTTTTTCATAGTTTGAACATCATAATTTCATGAACAATCCTTAGAGTTAAAATCTACTCTAAACCCTCTAAACCCCTTAATAAGGACCTGATGGGAAATACAAAGAAGAGAAGGCATCTAATATGGATAGTTTTAATTGTAAGATGATTGGTAATATCAAAATACTCTCCAAGGCACCTTTATATTAGATTGATTTATACCCTATTTTAATAGATAGGGTACAAAACTACTTTTATTGACATATTTTTATGTTGTATAGGTATAGATGGGTTTTAAAGGATGTAAATCACTTGGGGAGGTATAATGAGACTTATAATAACTCATCATATCCATTTATTTCCTCAATAAATCATACAAGTACCTATCCTAACACCTCCACTTTAGCCCATGCAGAATGACAAAGTGAATGAAAATTTATCACCTAGTGAGAAGGTGATAAATCTAATGGGAGGCCTTTTAAGGTCTACTTGATGAATATAAGGGAATGAGGAGTCTTTAAAAGTGTCACATCACTCTATACATGTAATGGTTTGATAAATTTAATAACACCTTGATGCCAAGTATAAAATACGAGTGAAAGAAGGGTGATTATGACTATAGGCAATGAAAACACTTGGATAGAAGAATATTGATGATTAGGGACACACACAATGTATGTTGGAACATTTTTATAACCTATCCCTCATGTTGAAATAATTTTATCTATCCTTAGTTTATTTTATATTGCTTATGGAAGGCCAAATGATGAAGGAAGTTTTCAAACATTTAGTTGAAAAGTTGTATACAATAATTGAGGAGTTTCATGCCCTTAAAGGAATTTTGTCCAAGTAAACCATACATGGTCTATCTCATACATAATTTTCATATAGATTTAAATCCTTATCTCAGCTTAACACATATTCTTATGACTCTTGGATTTCATTCTTCTCTCTCCTCTCTTACATTTTATAAGTAATAGCCATATTACGTTTTTTTGGATAATTCCACACCATGTATGGTGAAGCACTATTGGTTTGATGTTGTAATTTACATTTGAATAATAAATTCAAACTAATTTTTAGCTTAGAAACATTTTTTATAAGTTTGAAATGTGATGTATGATTATGTTTAGTGATTTTATCCTTGCTTCTCCTTATCCTTTCATGTCTAGTGCAAGGAGTTATCATTCTAACAAGTCATATGGAGTGTAGCTAGTGTGTTTGGATTCCTTAAAGTGTATAAGTGTCCTTAAAGTGTGAAATATACCCACTATTCCACTTACCTTGAGTTTTATCATACATATCACCTCAAAATTAGATCACTAATGTTAGAACATCTTAGGACTTGGAAGCTAGTTTGTAGGTCTTGTTTCTTAGTGAAAGAAGTATGATAGCATTGTGTAAATACTTATGGTGTATCATCCCCTTAGATTATTTTAATTTCATATATTCTTATGTCCCTTTTCCCACAAGTAATCAGTTAGTATAGGTGATAATCACTTTAAGGTAAATTCAAGGAGTTGGCCCTTAAACCTAGAAGTTTACTTCTATTATAGCTAAACCCACATACCTAGAAGTATTCCCATGTTTCCCAAATCTTACAGTAGTCTTGAAAAGCCTCCTATATGGTAAATATTTTGTGACAATAGGTTTGGCATGTTTGGTGGGACCAAGGTCCAAAAGAGTGGAAACATTGTTGGTGTGTCTTCTCTCTAATCAAATTTTAGAAGTAAAAAAGATAGTACTAATGGTGACTCTGAATGAAATATTCTAGTTGTAAGCAACCTAGGTATATTTTTTTGAATTTTTTGATCATTTTTTTTAACTCATTTAACCTATGAGGTTGATATGAATATCTATGGTTAATATCCTTACTATGAACCTCCCTATTAGCCTTGTTATGAACAATGTTATAACCCTCAATAGTCCTATCAAAATGGCTACCAATCCTATAATCCATGACATCCCCATGGTCATTCATTTTATTCTCCATATGGATATCATGTTATTATATATTCCTATGAGGAAGGCTATCAAGAAACCTATCAATAAGTTCCTTCTTATCAATCCCAATATGACCCTTAACAACCATACCATGATGCCTATCAACCTCAACAAGATTCTTATTAGTCTTGTAATTTAAGAATTATATTATCCCATTTATTGTACACAAAGATAATACAAGACAAAATATGAAATCCCAGTACTAAAAATGGAAGCCCTTCATAATCCCCAATATCATATGTGTCCTCCTCCATCAACCCCATATTATATCAAATATTTGTTGGCACTCATATCAAAGCTACTAGATAATGACAAATGGATGGTATTATGGAATGATGAGTTTGATTTACTCCCTAACTATGAGATGTAATGATTAAGAGGTATTTACCAAAGTTGTATGCATGTGTTAGATATGGTTGAAGAGGAAACTCAATGGGAAATCAAAGAGTATTTATACTTGGCAAAGAAGTGTGTCGAATACTCAATAAATAAGATAAATATGTGGGAAGAAAAAGAACTTAAAAGTGAACCTATTGTTGTTTAAGATCCTCAAGGAGCCTATTGGTAAGGTGAAACTTTTGTTGAAGAAATCATATTTCCTATTGACCAACCTAACTTGTCACTTCCCCATGAGCTTACTCAAGAAGTACCTTTTACAAAATCCATTCACAATCCCTCTAGCATGTCTAGTACCCCATCTCCAAATCATGATCCTATCCATCACCCTCCTACCTCATACCTTATTCAAAAAGAGCCCATCTTGTGGGAAGCAAATGAAGAGGAAAGAGCTCAAACCATAGCTAATCAAGAGGATGTCATGATTAACTATGAAGAGGAAATATTCATAAGGACCCCCTTGGTGAAAAAAGTGCAACTCCATCTTCTTTAATGAGGAAAATAATTTTGAAGATATTATTATAGTTATCCATATAGAATTTGATCAAGGTATGAAAGGAGAAGTACTTGAAATAGACCCCATACCTATTGTCCATGATGAGACAACCCTTAAACTTGATAGTCATGAGGAGGAATATCTATGGAAGAAGTTTCATGCCATAAATAATTAGTTTTTGTAGTTGTGTCAGTCAACTTCTTCTCTAAATAAGTGTGAACATGAGGATAAGGTTGTTGATGATCATAACAAGCATGAATTTGAGTGTGCTATCAAGAATGAAGATGAACTTCAAGTCATGATTCAATATGTTTTAGTCATAGAAGATGTTATCCTTGATAAGCACTCAATACCTTATACTGATGTTAAACCACCTTCAAATGCATTGGATCATAATCAAGACCAACTTGCTGACCTCACACATTAAGAAGAGAAAGTTTAAGAGATGGTGGTTCTCAAAGACAAAGATAATAAGGATGATTGGAAATAACAAATGGAGCTTTTTCAATAGCTTGAAGAAATTTTATAAGTTGAGGGAAAAGTACATGAGAGGGTGGAAAAATATTTTTCTATGGAATATAATGACCAAGATTGTGTGGAATATGCAAAGCTCTTTGATGAGATTAAATAACTTACAACTGAAAAAAAAAAAAAAAAAAAAAAAAAAAAAAAAAAAAAAAAAAAAACCTCGATCTTATTGAGAGCACCATGGAAACTAAGAAGGTATACCTTATTGGATCACCATTGAATTTTTTATTTGAGGAGTAATTTAAGAATGTTGAATCTATTTAAATGAAAGAGAAGTTCATATTTATGAGTCATATAATTTTAGTTTCTTCCATTTCATTGAAAATTATGCCAAAGAGATTGGCAAACACCATGAATAAGATGGAGGCATAAATGCCAAGGGTAAAAAGGCAACATGCCTCATTAAATAATTCATTTCATGGAGAAATAAAGGTTTCAAACTTCCCCTTTAACCTAAGAGGAAGAGTTTCTTTTAGGTTAGTTTTTTTTTGAGTTAGTTGGTTTGGTTTATGTGTGTGTTCTATAAGTGCTCATGAAGCACAAGTGTATGGTGTGTTGTTTTTTATCTTGTTCTTGTTTTTTCTTATGTTTTGGTCTATTTTCAAAGGAAAATTAAGTGTAATATCTATGAATATGTGACTTCATATCCCTATGGATAGGATTAGGCTATAGGTCTTGGCATAGCAAGCATACTACCCCTAGGAAATTGCTAAGAATGTTGACTATTTTGATGACAAGTCAAAATATGTAAAACCCCTATAGTCCAAAACATATATATGGGACTATTATGATGTATCATGGTGTGTCATGGTCCTATTTAATGTCATCTTATGTGATATTAACCTTGGTCTTAGTCAAATTTTGTCAATATACCATTTTATGTCACTAAGGTTTATTTTTGAGCCATTAATGAAGGCTGTATAATTTTATTAGTGGAAAAATGTGTTACAAAGTCTATCTAAAAGTGTATGATGTTGTATCCTTGTCATTATTTTTATTCCCTAACTAAAACTTGTAAGTACTACATTGAAATAAGAATAATAGTGGTAGGGTAGTTTTGGAAGTTATACAGCCTATAAAAAAGTGTGGCACATGTGGAAAGATCATGTAGTGACCTTTTAACTTCCATGAACTCATATTGATGTTTGATATACTTTGAAATAATAAAAATGGACCAAAACCATTTCACTTCTCCATCGCTCTACTAGACATGTAAAATTAGTCAATAAGTATTCTGATGGTATGAATAATAGGAGAAATTTTAGGTCAAATTCTATTTTAGTACACTCAGAACACTTAAATTTAATTTTATGAATTGGAATAATTATTGATTATGATTTATGAATCATTCTCTAGAAGTCGACTCTATCATTTTGCATGATATTCTACACACCCTACATGTTTTCTTCTTATATGAGCTTATCTATATAATTAATTTAGTGAAATTGCTTCCAAAATATTTGAAAATCCTTATTTCATGGTTTGCATATTTTTTTTCATGTTTTAAGGTGATTTGATAATATTAAACTTCTCAAGTTATAGGTTGAATGTACTAGTGAAGTTGCAGGCATATCCATCAACTATAGAAGTTTTAATTTCCTATAGCAATTTTATTAGAATTAGATATGATGTTTAATTCCTATTATATGTCTTAAAAATATTCCTCCTTTAAAATATTAGTTTCAAAGGATATCATTAATGAAGTTGCAATCATACATGGAACACAGTCAGACTTCTCTACATATATTCACTTATAGTCATGGTATATGGGGTGTGAGAAGGTTTGATAACATTAATGGAGAGTAAATGAAGAGTATTAAGAGGTTAAAAACATTATTAAATAATGATAAAATAATATAATCCCTTGAAATGACAAGTAATGGACTATGATGAATAATTCAATCCTTAGCACAGTCATTCACCATTGATGTAAACTTGCAGGTGACCTACATAGGAATAAACACGTTAGAAAGAAGTATTTGACTTTTTTAAAGTCCTTATAGGTAGATAAAATAAATTTTAATACTTTAATGAGGACCAATATTGGTTTTTTAATTAACATACTATGCACACTGCCCGTATCTCACTCACATTCCCCTATGTCATAGCTGCATATGCACCTAGAAGTCTCCATAGAGATCTAAGAAGATTGAATATAGAGCCTAAAACTTGTTTGGACTTTCCTTAGGTTCATAAAGTGTTAAGGGTCACATGAAAATATTTTTGGATAATAGAGTGGAAAATAATCTTGAGAATCATGTTCACAATATTGATAAAATGACTTCAAGGAAATATTACCTTAATCCCTCCAAAACAGAGCCTTGATCATATTTGGTGCCATCAAGGAATGGATGATATGAGGTATATATAGGTATAAATGAATTAATATTGTATCCCTAATTTAGGGATAAAAAATTTATAAAATAATAGAGAGTTTGGTCAAAATAGAATGATGTTACAATATTTCACTATAGATTTTCAATGTTTTATATAGTACTTTGAGCTTTCAAAGTCACCTTATAGTCCAAGGTGGTAGGATAAGAGATTTTAATAATTTTAATGGTACTTATTAAAGAATGAAAAATAATAGTATCTCAAAAAAAAAGTGATGGAGTTTATATTTAAGGTTTTCATTCAAACTACCACCTACAATAGCTATGTTTCCTTCATGATGGACATCTACTGTTGATTGTAGAATGAAACATGTGAGAGTTTGGAAATCTAACTATTGATTGAAATCCAATGCATAGTATATATGTGAGTAAATAATAAGAGATATTATATACATTTATAATATTATAATTCATATTATACTAGTATTAAATCATAAATGGTCATCTACAGGTGTACCTTTACTTTAAAAAGGTCACCTATAGTCAACTATAGGATGACAGTATATTAGCATATGGCATTTTGGTCTCATCATAGGTCTTCAAGCACAAATTGAGGTAAAATTAGTTGTAAGTGATAATTAAGGACTTTAATAAGGCCTTAAATCTATTCACATGGTCTAATAGTATCGTACACACCTACAAGTATCACTTTCTAAACAAGAAAACACAATCATAGTTAACTACCAACTAAGCCTATTTAAATTGAAGGTCTACCTTGAAGATTCTAGTATAGGTTTGAAGTATGTTTGGATCATATTTATAATAATAATGAACATCTCTTGATTATCAAGACAATTTAAAATAGGGAAAAAGTTGGTTTTTAATCACACTTATAGTCCATATGCAAAATCTTACACACAGTCAACATTCCATAAGTCTATCTTAGTTTTTTGAATGTTTGAGGGTATTTTAAGTGTGACCTAAACATAAAAAATATTAAAAATTACCTTAATGACCCAATTTATAATTCCATATCATTTTTTTACCTAAGTATATAGGGGAGATACCCTTTATTCAATCTTAGGTAGAAGGTACTCTAAGATAGTAAGGTCTATGGGCAAGGCATGAGGATGAGTTAAAGAAAGATTCTTGGAGGATTTGAGATGTGAAATATGGGAATAGATGATACAAAAATAAAAAAATCATGTATAATCCTCATAATTCATGAAAAATAATCAAAGTTATTGATGATTAGTTATATGCATACTATGCCTACTAAGCCTTAACTAGGGCTAAAAGCCCTAAGTAGATATAGGCTCACTTTTAACACGAAGTGAACATTGAAATGAATTGGATAGCCTTAATAGGGGGATATGAGAGTGTTTAGATATTTTATTTTTTATAGAAAACCCACATAGAGGTTAACCTTGGATCAAACCAACTTACGCTTGCACAGAATGTAAGAAACAGTTCAACAAGGTAAATTTGAAGGCACATACTTATATGTATGTTTAGCATGGGAACTTGAGGAGTTGATATATGATGAAGGTGGTCTTAAAAAAATTTGTGAAATGTTTTCATATGTTAAACATCATAATTTCATTAATAATCCTTAGAGGTCAAAGCTACTCTAAACCCTCTAAAACCCTTGATAAGGACCTGATGGGAAAGACAAAGAAGAGAAGGCATATAGGATGGATATTTTGACTTGGAAGATGATTGGGACTTATAGAGGACTCTCTATGGAACCTTCCCATTAGATTGAGTTATACCCTATCTATATGGACAAGGTACAAAACTAATTTTATTGACATATTTTTTTGTTATGTAGGTATATAAGGGTTTCAAAGGATGAAAATATCTTGGAGAGATATAATTAGACTTATCCTAACTCTTAATATCCATTTATTTCCTCCATAAATAATACAAGTACCTCTTCTAACACCTCCAGTTCAACCAGTCTAGTATGATAAAGTGAATGAAGAGTGATCACCTAGTGAGAAGGTGATAACTCCAATTGGGAGGCATTCTAAGGTATGATTGATGAATCTAAGGGAATTAGGACTCTTAAAAAGTGTCACATCACCCTCTATACATATGTTTTTGATAATTTAAGCACACCTTGATGCCAAGTGTGAAGAATGAGTGAAAGATTGGTGATTATGATTGTAGGTAGTGAGAACACTTGGATACAAGAATATTGATGATTAGGGGCATGTCCAATGAATGTTATATCTTGTTTCTAACCCCTCCCTCAAATTTAAATCATGTTATATATCCTTATTTTAATTTTTAATGCTCATGGAAGCCCAAATTATTAAGTTAGTTTCTAGAATTAAGGAGTTTCATGCCCTTAAAGGACTTTTTTGTGAGGAGATGTTACATGGTATATCTCATACTTCATTATCCTAAAGATGTAACTCATTATCTTATCTTGAAACTTATTCTTGTGACTCTTAGACTTAATTATCCTCTCTCTTCTCTCATATTCTATAATTAATAGCCATCTTGGCTCTTGTTGGATAATTCCACACTATGTATGGTGAATCCCAATGAGTTTGATGTTGTAATTTACCTTTGAAAAATAAATGCAATATATATTTGATTTCATGAACATTTATTCTAAGTTTTAAAAGTGATGTATGGTGAGGTTTAGTGATTATATCATTTCTTCTCCTTATCCTTTCATGTCTAGTATAAGGAGTTCTCATTCTAATAGGTCATATAGAGTGTATCTAGTGTGTTTGGCTCCCTTAAAGTGTACACATGTCCTTAGAGTGTGAAATATTCCCTCTATTCCAATTTCATTGAGTTGTGTAATGCATATCACCTCTAAATTAAAACATTAATGTTAGAACATCCTAGGACTTGGAAGCTATTTTATAGGTCTTATTTCTTAGTGAAATAAGTATGATAGCATTGTGTAAATCCTTATGGTGTATGGGACCCTTATATTAGTTTCATTTAATGCATACTTATATCCCTTTTACCATAAGTAATAAATTAGTATAGGTGATAATCACTTCAAGGCAAATTCAGGTAGCTAGCCCTTAAACCTAGAGGTCTACTTCTACTATATATAAACCCATAGACCTAGAAGTATTCCCATGGTACCCAAATCTTAGGTTAGGATTAAATAACCTCGTCTAGGGTGAAATATTTTTTGAAAATAGTATATAAAGTACACTAAAATATATATATAAGCATGGATAAATTCATGTGTAATAATATAAGTTCAAATATGATAAAGCAAACTGATCATAGAATAATGTAACCTATATGTGTTATGATCAAATAAGAGAATACCCTCAATATCCACATGACATGAGTTGAGGGAAGTTCCAACATCTAAAAGTGCATATATCATGTATCTATGTATGCCTATATCACACTCAAAATATGTGTGAAATACATTTGTATGTAAGAATAAATGATATACTATCCACTAACATGGAAATAATAATATAAATGTCAAGGATCTATTAGATGTAAATGCTGAAAAAAATGGATTTTTGAATTTTTTTTTGCTATTTTTAGAATATGATGAATAAATAACTATCCTATGACTTCATCTAATGGATGCTCATAATTATCTCCCCATTGGTAACTTGGTACAATAAATTATTGGTACTACAAAAGAGCATATATAGGTGTAATAGCTATCACTATAGAATTTGTAACACTTTGTGCATGTAAAATAGGACTAAGTGGCCATGAAGAAAAAATAGGAGTATGGTTTCATGGAACCAATAATTAATTGCTCTATGGTTTATTTGGAATGGCAGTAATAGTAATATGTGTAGTTTCTCTAGATATATGAATATGGTGTGTAATAGATGAGGATTGTGTGGAACTCACTATGGATCTCTGATTCAATGTTATATCAAGTATTAGATGCCTAATAAATGGGATTTCTTATCACTTACCCTATTGTATAAGATTAACCTTAGTAGGTTTTATAATTAATTATATGGTTATAAGTTTATATTAATCAAGAGGATGTTCATATAGAGTTAGGAAACTATAATTTCCCGATTGGCATCAATGTATTTAACACACCCATGCATTATAGAAGTTACTACTTGAAGTGTGTATCCAAGTTCATCCCAATATCTTATAAAAGACAACCATGGAAGGTATAACTGATAAGGTAGTAACATTATGTGTGGGACCCACTTATAAATGTAAGTAAATCTCACCAAGACCCTATTGTGAGGTCCCGATATATGCTCTAATTAGTCTGGTTTAAGGATATAAATTGTGATCTTTATAACCCAACTGTGTAAGTAATGTCATAATAAAAACATTTTTGCTTGCACCATTATCAATCATAACATTGTGTATAGGCTATCATTATAGGTATGCTCAAATGAATAAATAATAAAGATTTAAATCATTATCCATAATCTCACTATTATCAAAAGTAATAGAGGGTATCTAAACTATAGGAAGTTTTTATCATGTATAAGTACCAATAATACCATCTAATGGGTGACCATAATGTGGAATAAGATGTGAATTATATGCCATTTTCACTTCTAATTTTTTCTAAGAATGGACTTGCAAATGATTGTTAAATATTTTCTATTTATGATGGTCACCATGATGTGAACCTGATTCCTTTAGAGGGTCATCAAATGTAATATTTTGGTCACTGATGAGGACTTTTATATTATTCTTCAAGTTTAAACATTTGTTTATAAAATACATGAAGTCTTAGTGATGGTCACAATAAGCATTCACATCATACCCTTTGGGTAGAGGTCTAGTCATATCAACCTCTATAAGATGAGGTAGAGATATGAGATGACACTCTACAGGTCATGAGATTAATGAAGCAAGAGGTTTAAGTAAGAATATAAACTATATCCATGGTGAATTGGATAACATAAGACTATTAGGTTATTGTGATACTATATTAACCATGGTGGTTGTTTCTTTTTTAGGATTAGGAGGTTTGACCTTATAACTTGGTATTAGATGTAGATTTAGTTAGTTTTTTTTATACATACCTAAGTTTTTTCAATGAGATATGTTTCATTTCATGATTGTAAATAATGTGGCATAAGTCAACTAAAATATTTGAATATTTTGATAATATGACTCATGTAAAGGATCAACCAAAAGTTTCTTTAATATGCCTTGAAGCTCTTTATCTAACATAAGATTGGTCATTTTAGATAGCATTCTCTTGTATCTCAAGATATATTCATTAATTGGTTCATTATTTCATTTTTTTATTTTTATAATTTTGGCATAGGAAACCTTTTAGATAATGTTAATAGACAAGTGTGCCAAACATTTATCTGTAAGGGGTTTGAATACATTTATTGATTGAGTTCTTAAATCATATAACCACTTTACAAAATAGTATTTTAAGCTCCATTGAAGGCATAATCAAGGCATGCCACATAAAAATATCAAATATTTTGTTTAGGATCACCCTTACCATCATAGAAAGTGAAATTAGGTGTAACAAAAGTAATTGGCAAGGGGTGCAAAGATATATCTGGTGCAAGAGGATTATGTAATATTTTTGTGAATAAATAGCATAAGGCAATTTCATAGAGGTTTTTTTGATATTTTTAACCTTAGTTTGCAAAAAAATTATTTTTTACACAAGAGTTTTCACCTCTTGGTCTTGTATGTTTAATATTTGAGAAGTCACCAAAGGATGTGTACCCATAGGTTGGGTAGATATAGGCATTGAAATCATAAATTAGGTTAAAGTATTAAGGTTTTCCATGTAAGGTGTGGAAATAGTAGTTTTAAGAAAAAAAAAAATTGAATACATATCCCATGACTCCATTAAAGTATGAAGTGTTATTGTGATCAAGGGGAGGGTTTTTGGTACATGGGGATGACCCATACCTCTATTATATGATCAATATATGGAATTGCTTATTAGATACACTTTTTCATTTTTTAGTTTCTAATGTGGTTCTTAGTATTTCATCAAGATATTTAGGGTGTTGATTAATATGCTAATGAAAAATAGCAAATACTTGCACTTTTTGTAATCTATTTACTCATGTTCATTAGTTTCATTGGACTTATGGTTTTTATCATCATAATATTATTCCATGATAACCTCAATAGTATGTTTTTTCATTCTAAATATGTGTATCATAATGGGTTATAGGATTAGACTATTCATTATTTTTATACATCTTAAATGGTATCATGGTAAGCTCAATGTGGTCATTTGGCACACCTCTAAAACTATTTATACACCTAGGTTGCATGCAAAATAATATAAGTAGGAAATAAAAAAGTACATCAATCTAAAACTATAGCTAACTAAAAACACTAGGAATCAAAACATGTGTTCATATATATTAGGTTCACCAAATTTTTAACCCTAAAATCTAGATTATGGAAATATAGGGTTAAAAGAGTAGAGATAGCCTATGACACAAGGATGGTAGGCTATCTCTAAAGTGGGCCAATAAATTTCAAAATTTGGATAAACATATACTAAATTTATTATGTTGAGATATGCTAAAAATATAAATTACAACTATTATATATATTATAATGATAAATAAAATAATATGTTTAGATGTTTTTTATGTTAATATAGATTTAGATTTAGACCAGGAAGAAAATAGACTAGATCTAGATTCTTGACTAGACCCCTAATTTTTAAAATTATACATCTTTAACTATAGATACTTATGTTAAACTAGGATTATTACATCAAACATAAATCTAAATTGGATATAGGTATCCTATATATAATACTTTTCAAAATTGGATGCAACCACCTTGATGCTTTTAGGTTTTATGTAACCTTCACTCTGGTACATTCAAATATGGGTCATAGACTATTTATCCTTATCAAATGAGAATTTCATCTTCATAATGACTATGGTAAAATGGGTTAGTGGACACATAGTGTTGATATGACCCAAGAAACCCTCTGTAAATGAGAACTATCTACATAACAAATATTCTAAATAGGCCCTCAGATTTATGTAGTTCTACCCTACATGTTGTCTTGTGTGTGTATCATGCAATGTGTGATAAGAAAGTACATAGAATGACTTATCTTGTAACTTGGAAAATGTGGCTCATGAAATGATCCTTTAGTAATTTATACATGTATATGTGTTGTCCCTATGAATAATATGAAAATAAAATAAAATAAGGAAGCTTTTCTGACTTGAGTACTTGATTGAATACCTTTGGTAAATATCCTTGTGAGCAAGTAAGAAGTTTCTAGGTGAAGAATGAAAGAAGATGGATTATGTATTTATACCAATACCTTTGGATAATATCTCACATAAAATAACTTAGGCCAACAAAAAGAATACATTTCATTTGAAAATTATATGACTTTAGGGCATTGGACACTTGCATTAGGATAGGACACTTGTGTTGATGTAGGTATCTAATTAGAACCTAAGTGTTTGGATAGTTGCAAAGTAGGCATAGGTCCAAATTTTGAAAATATATATGATAAGTAGGTTTATAACATTATAATCATGATAGAAGGTGTGAGTCATCAGAATAACATTGTTTAGACTAAGAGATAAGTAATAGGCACATAGAGATAGTGTATGTCATCCTTTTGGTAGTAAGAAAGTTCTAGAAGTTTAAGGTACATCCATGACATGTATTTGAAAAGTGTAAAATATTGAGGTGATATATAATTCACAAATAATGTCTAAACAAGGATAATTTGAGTAATTTTATTCTTGTGGATTGGTTTCATTAAATAGATTTCTTTGATGGGCTTAGTGTAGATGGAAACATCCTTAATGGCTTGGAACAATGGTATATGAACACATACATTCTTAATTTCCCTTGGTTAGGTTCCCTCAACAAAGTAAGGTGTTTAGGAAATGGAGGGTTGGTAAGTATAGAAGCACAATGTAAGGGGTTTGTATCAGGCTTAGATTCATTATTATATGATGGGTATGGGTCAGTTATGTGTTCCAAAGCCTCCTTGGGAGGTTCTATTATTATGGAAGTGGATGGATTATGATTAATATTTCATGATTAAAGTTGAGAATCATTCAACTCCATTTTATATGTATTATTTTTCATCATATCATTATTACAAACTAAATAATCCTGCTTATTATATAGATTAGGTGCAAATTGGACAAGCAATTCTGGTGGTAGAGGAGATTGTGTGTTTGATATTTAGAATTAAAATTGGTTAGTGTTATTGTTATAGAAGGCTTGTGTTTTGATTATTCCAATGTGTATTTTGCCTCAATTATTATTTCCATAGATTATAGGATTTTTTCCACTTCATGTTTTGTCATTTTGATTATCACGCTTCATTTGGGAATTATTTCTAGTTAGACTATGATTGAAAGTTTGGTTTTGTCTAATTTTGGGACTGCTAAAAATTGTTTTGAGGTAGTAGGCTTTGTTGTGACCTATTTTTTTAATAATTTATTCCAATTAGTTTAATATTGTGTAATTTTATATAATTTTTTTTTTTAAGGAGTCATTAGATTATAAGAATTTGGTCTATATGCATTATTAGGAAGAGTATATACAAATTGGGGATTAAATAGTGAATAAGTATGTGGCATGCATAGATTATATGATCTATTTGACCATGGTTTTCATTATGATATATATAAATCTTGATCTTATTCACCTTAAATTTCATTAATTTCCATTTTTTAGGGACTCATGTATGTTATAATAGCTACCTTCAACTAATTATTTTGACACCTATCTTCCTCTTTCTTTTTCTAATAATTAAGATAATTATATGTGAGATCTTTTTCTATCTATTCATGTTTTTAGTGTGCATGTAGTGTGTCTAGTTGTGTGACCATGTGATTTATGGTGTCTTATTTCATGTACTATAGTAAATTATTTGATTCCATCCTTAAGACACTGTTAGTTTATTTGGAAGATGATGATGGTGATGATTTATTATATTAGATCTTCTTAATTATAGACCTTGAGTAATTTATGCATAATCAAGTGATGTCATCAAATTATATTAGTGAGACATATTCATTACTCATAAGATCTATATCTTTCAATTTATTCCTTGTTGATTCCCTTTAATAATATTGGCATGATGGATTCTTGGTCTAGCTTGTTTTGCCTAGATTTTTCAAACTAAACATAAATTTTTCCATATAATCTTCCAAAAATTCCTCCTATTTTATGACATGAAAAATATGTCATCCCATCTAGAATATTATCCTCTATAATAATCCTAATACTTGGAGATAAATATCTCCATCATATCACTTCAATCATTGACTACATTTTTCCCCAGTACCATCAAAGGGGTCCTTAAGAATGGTTAGAAATATTTTCAGCCTTTAGGTGTCCTAATTGAGTCATAACTACAACACAAGATGTTTAACTTTAAAATGAATGTGTCAGGATCCTCACTTACCATTCCCCTAAAATTTTTAAATGTATAGATATGAATGTTTTTGAAAAGTGCATTACCCATGGGGGTATTGATAGGAAATTAAAAAATGGTGGCTTCATTGATAGGGGTTTCTCCTCAAACTTTTACCACGATTATTTAAACCACTCGTGTCCTAGTGAATTTTTTAACCCACTATTCAAACTCTCTATCAATCTTATTGGCATATAGTGATTAATAAATGATTTTTTTTATTTTTATAGTGGGGATGAAAATATTTTAGATTGGGTGGAATCTCTTGGAAATTATTCTTGAAATTAAAAAAACATGTCATGTGGCTTTGTTAGATCAATTGGTTTAGCTAGTACTACAAGGTTAAAAAAATTGAAGCTAGAAGGGATTGATACACTATTTTGGAGAGAAGTTTGGTGAGGGATGAGGGAATTGAGTATAATATTCTTGATTATATACAAGGTACTCTCTAAAATAGTATGAGGATATATTTTTCAAGAGTGTGATAATACTTTTATTCCCTAGCCTTAGATTTCTCTACTAATTCAACCAAAAACCTCTTTACTTCTACCTCTTTTGATATAGATATAGGTGACTAGTGTGGATTGGCTATATGTATGTTTTTTAAAACTTGTATTTTTTGAAGGAGATATCTCCACTTTTCCTTTTATCATGAAATTTAATCTCTTAGTAAATAATCTACCTAAGTTATCCCTTTCACACTACATGCACTTAATCAATCTCCTTTTTTAAATGTTTCTTCCCTGTCATACACAAGGTTAGTTAAAAAAATCTACTTTGGATCCTATTAAAATAAATTACATCTACTTTTACTAAAAATAAACTAGTTTAGAAAATAACAATTTTATTCTAGAAAGTAAGGAAATATAATCTAGAATTCAAGAAATCTATTTTCATTTTTTCAAGAGTTGAGTAATTGACACCTTCTCAACAATGGTGCCAAAAATATAGAGAAATATAATCTATTTTTATATATTAGCTTGAGGATTTCTCCTATAACCTATGGGGATCTACCCCAAGAGGCAGCCACCTAAATAGACTATATGATCCATCATTTTTTTCAAACCAAGGACATATAATTTTATAAGTATTATGCATTGTATGTGCAACACTGAACTATATTAAATACTAAGAAGGTTAACACAAAATTGTATAAATTGAATGAAAGTAAAGTAAATTACAATAATTCAAATGTTGTAAAGTGAATTTTAGGAAATGAAATTATAGGAATTGAAATTCTAATCTATTTTATAATATTCCCACATAAAATTGAATATTTTAGAGTTGTAAGTGTTTTTACAAGCAATCAAACATGAATGTAAAGAACATATATTGTGACTACTTTTATGAAATTGAAAGACACTAGCACATAGTTAAAAAATAAAATAAGATAATGGATGGGATATTTAACATGATTTCTATCAAGGGGGCCCTACCTCATTTTTATTTTTATTATAATCCCTTCATATAATACAATTTCATTGATTCAACTCATGTTTATTTCATCAATAATCAATAACAATGAAATTATTGCTATGGTGGAATTATATATTTATCATAACTATGATAATGACTTCAACTTTATATTATCTATATTTTTCTATATCTCACTTCTTAATAATTTCATCCTACTACTTCCCTCCTGAATAGAGAATTAGGGACTTTTTCATATTGTTAAAACATATTTTAAACTAATAATAAGATAATATCAAAATATAGGTAGCAAGGAGAAACAACAGATCAATCTATTTCAACTACTTAATGGTGACAGTCTAATAAAGGAGTAATGTTGATGGGATAGTATGGATTTTACTCTCCTTTCTCCTCATAATGATGATGTGTTATAATCCGTAAACTTAGAATTTTTTGTCTCAAAATTGTCATTTAACTATCAAATGTGCATTCACAATTATTGTTACAAGTGGATTAGAATACTCAAGATGTTGTTATGGGATAATTACCATGTTGTTACTAACTACTTACCATATTAATATTATATACTTACCTATTTGTTATGATTAATTATTCTGAGTTGCTATAGGTGATGTTGCCTAGTTTCTACAAGTGAATTTACCCAGTTGTTATAGATAGATTTTTACTTGCAATTTATCTTAGGATATATAATTTTTAAATTAGTGATAGAAACTAAAAATAGTAATAATGATAAATAGCATTATTTTATTCATAAATAAATATTCCCAATTCAAAACATAAAATATATATACAACATATTTATTAAGTGTTATTTGGTAAAAAGGACTTTAAACAGCAACACAGATATTTGAATGTAGTGATTATAAGAGGTCTACAAGGGAATTTTAAAAGGTTAATCATAATCAATTCTCAAGCTCATCTATAACCATAGGCCAAGTAGGGTATATATATAAGGTATTGGTTAGTTTATAAAATCATGGTATGGGGTCCTAGTGAAGGGATGCCCTTGACCATGTAGTCAGATTCACACAACATAAAATAACATCCATTATTTATTATTAAATTAAAACTATACTTAATGGTCTACACTCACAATGACTCCCTATTCTCTAATCTATCTCTAAGCCTCTATGGGATTTATAATTTAAATATTCCTAATTTATAGACTCTACAAATTCCTCTATTATTTCCTCTATCTGATCTATGGCCCCTTTATTCATTTCTCTTTTATTTAATCCATCACCTTAGCCCTTTTTCTCCTCTTAAATCTAGAACCTTATCATATCTCATCTCTTCTTTTCATCTGTAAAATCTTAATTTTTCTTGATCTCTTCAATATCCTTTGAAAATTATCCCCTTTTAGAGTGAAAATTACCCCTTAACTCTTGGCCTCAAATATTTTTATTTTCTCACTCATTTGCCTTCTCAAATTATCTACCAAAATATTTATGATTCTCCAAGATTTTATTGTAAAAGTGACCACATAGTTGATTTAACTACCTCGATGCCATTTTTACCCTATTTTTTATTTAACAATATTTAATAGGCAGAAAACATTTAAATATTATTTACATTGTAATATATGTCATTCAATAATAAATTTGAATGTAAAGTATAATTAATTAAAATTTATTGACAAGTGGCATCTGTTAAAATATAGTTAGTAAAACCAATAATAATAAACTTAGCTTTTCTAGTTTCTCTTTGACTATAATAGGTGTTTGATAATGGAAAATAGGAAAACATAGGCTTGTGATGGCTCAAGTCCAATAATAGAATTTAAGGATATATTTGGATAATTCCAAACTCCCTAGATAACTATGTAGTGTGGTCTTATCTATTGAATATAGATTTTACCACTATGAAAGTTAATAAATTGTCTACACTTATGTCTACTAAGAGAACTAAGAAATTTTGATTTTTCATGTCATGTATAACCCACTATTTTCCTTCTCCTTACCTTGTAAAATCTAGGTACACTTGTGAAAGCTATAAACCTACAAAAAAATATGGGGAAGTGTAATGGGTTGAGCTAACCCCAATCACCCCCTTTGAGTATTGACAACTATCTACATATCTAGATACTCTAAAGATATAATCAAGCCACATGAAGCTCTCCCACTTAGTGTGTTTGTGGAATGATGATACTTTATTATTTGCATGTATATAATGATTGATCTTAATTCTTGACAATATTTTCTCTTGAATTATTTATAATGATTCAAACTTGGATTTTGACTACTAGTGATTGATATTTAAATTGGGAAAAATAGGCTAGTTTTTTTCATTATGGATCACTATATAATTGTAAAAATATATGGAGATATAATTTTAGTAATGAATGAACTTTGATTTGTATTCATGGGATTCCAATTAAATAATTTCCTTTAGTTGACTTTAAAAACATGTGGGATGGCCTATGTAGATATTTTGATGTGTAGGAATAAGTCACTAAATGACATGGGTACAAGGTACCACTAAGTGTATAGGTTCATAATAGTCAACTTATCTACAAAATGAAGAACTAAGTAGGAATATCTAGCCTAAGGCTGAGATTAATCTGAGAGTGATATAAAGTTGTTTGAGTAATGACTTTAGAATTCCTGTGTAGTAGATATGGAAAATATATGGGCCAATCCCCCATAAATATAAAATTATAAAAGAATGTTGAATAAGAGTCATATATTTGAGTGTAAATCAAGTCGTATAATATATGTCAATCATTAATATTTTCAAGTACATATGACTAGATTTATGTATCTACATTTTATTATAGCTAACACACCCCCTTTTCCTCTAAATGGGGGACCCCTCTGAAAAAATTCCATGAAATAGAGCTCTTGGATCCTTTCTTTTATTCTCATTAGCTTCACCTGAGTTAAAGTCTTGAAATATTATGTTCCCATAATTTCCTTAAGAAATAACAAGCCTTATTTATTTTTATGACTAAGGTAGACTTGTTCTTTTATGGATTTAGGGTAATAACATTGCAAGTTTGCTTTTAAAAGAAGTCCCTAGAGTCTTATTCCTTCCTTGAAGAAATGGACCTAACACCCTTCATGGTGAATCAAAATATTAGTGATATATGAGTAAGTATTAAATTTAGTGTGTACATTCTCATTTCTTATTTAATATTTTTGTGGATTTCACAAGAGAGACTAGCCTAATCAAAAGGCACCACATTGCCAAGTTTTTAGAGCAGTCAATCCTCAGACCTATCAAAGATGTTAGAACCAAGGATAGTTCATGCTAATAAAAAATAATCATGTCACCAAGTTTTCAAGGATCCTATCGCTAGACCTATCACATATGTCATAACCTGGGAGAGCCCAGACTAACCAAAAGGTGCCACATCACTAAATTATCATAGTAGATAGTCCTTAAACCTATAAGAGATGTTAGAACCTAGGAGATCCCATCATAATTATAAGGTTCCATGTTTCCAAGATATTAAAATGGATAGTCCCAAAACTTATTATAGATGTCAAAGCCTAATATATCCCTATGTAATCATAAGGTGTAACATCACCAAGTTGTTAGGGAAGTCAGTGCCCAAACCTATCAGGGATGTCAAAGCCCAAGAGATCCTAACCTAATTATAAATAACCATGTCACCAAGTTTTTATTACATCCTTTCCTCAGACCTATTAGAGATGTCAAAACCTAAGAAAACCAACATAATCAAAAGGTTCCATGTCTCCAAGTTATTAGGGTGGCTAGTATCTAGACCTATCATATATTTCAAAACTTAAGAGAGCCTAGACTAATTATAAAATGTCACATCAACAAGTTATTAGGGAAGCCAATCCCCATATCTGTCAGAGATGTCAGAACCTAAGAAAACCTAGCTTAATAAAAAGGTTCCACATCACATATTAAGGAATATTAATGGGAAGGCACCTAAGGCCCCAAAAGGGTTAAAATGGGGTATATATTAAGTATAATAACCAATTATAGAGTTCCACATGTTCTTAAATGACACCTCACTCTTTCTAAAGGTATGACTTGGAGTATGAATTTGTGCCTAGGTACCGACTATTAACATGAGGGTTAATGGGTGGATAACACATGGTGTAAAGTGGGAGTTAACTAAGAAGACTCTAAGATACATGATTACATACTTACCACACATTAGGCATTAAAAAAATAGAAATTTGAGCTATATTGGATAGTTTTAAAATATCGCATCACCATTGCTAAATATGATTGGTGGTAGAGGATCATGAGATCCAAATTTTACTATGTATTTAGAAAAAAGAGAGGAGATCCATCCACCAACTCAAATTTTTTTTATATAAAATGAGTCACCAAAAACCATTAATATAGGAATTTAAGTGCGTGTGTTTATAAAATATTAAGGAAAGCCCACTAACATTTACCACTACATACCTTTGATAGCACTCCAACTCTTAACTTTCTAATTCTCATAGAGTATCCTTGTGTTTATTACCTCATATGCTTAGATCCTTAATATTTCCCCTTCATCCTTATATAATGGTCACATCCTCTTAAAACATGAAGGTTGATTCCAAGTACTAGGATACCCTATTCCCAGTTGGCTTGACCAAGTTTAAGCACTATAATGACATGTTCAAAATAGCTGAGAAAGTGCCTAGGGACTTGAGCTCTGACGATGACCAATAATAAAAATTAGAGGATGATTTTAAAACCTAAAATAAATGTAGACTTTGTATGGCTACATCTAATTTAGAGGTATTTCCCTATCTCAACTTTTTTGGCAACCTCCTTCTCATTACCATTTGAGTGTAGGATGGGGTCCATGATTGGGTGTGCTTGGCCAAATCTCATCACCAAATCATTGATATCTATGAGAAATCATACGATATGTATTACTCCATCCTAAATTTCACCTTATCTTATGATGATACAATGGGGAAGGCCTAAATAGAGACCTTCTAGATATACAACATCTAACAATACTAAGGTGAGAACCTATATGCTAAATGGGTTAGAAAGGAATACATAAATTCATATTGATTTAATTTTTTTAGGAATAATGGAGTTTTACTCTTATTTTATTTAAGGGTCTAGATTAATAAATTAGTATAGAATATAACAATAATTACAGTCCTATTTTATGCAAATTATTTATCTTTTTCACCTTTCTAAAAATAGCAATAAATAAAAAGAAATATAACTTAGCTAGAAATAGATTGAGATGGCTGATACAGAGGCTAAAAATGGTTTTTAAGGATTGATAAGGTATCATAAACTTGAATTTGGCTTTTGTTCAGTGAAAGGATAGGATCACCAAAAAGTGGATGCTTTAGTGTCTAACACTATTGTTTGTTCCTACCACTATTATCCAAAAAAATCACATAGATCTAAAAATTTCTAGGTAGTTGCATTGTGCCTATATGAGCATGCCTATGAAAAATTGAGTGCTTGTTGGTGATTAAACTCATCATGGAGTTGATTTTATCTTCAAACCCTAACCTTTCATAATACTTGATAAAATAATATTTCAGCTACTTGAGAAAGAGGGGGGATTAGTGTGTAAGATGTATTAAACGTGCAATCCACACCCCTTGTGTGGGCATGATACCTACATACCAATAATCTAAAGAGGTATCAAACTATATATAGGTCTCCCACCTAGTGTGTTTTTTGAAATAGTGTGATGAGAATGTAAATGCCAATTTGATAATGTTTGAGGTGGCTAGGGGCTAGTATGAAGGTTTGAGTAGGTTTTCAACTATGTTGGGTGACTGCATGCAAAAAATAGGGAAATTTTCCTTAGTGATATTTTTGTATTCTTTATTTCTTTATTAGTTTGGTCATCTCTCTTGTAAATGAGCTTTGAGTGGGATTTTATAGGGAATAATTGGTCATGGGTCAGATGTATTTTCATTAGGCTGACCTAATTAGGGATAAGGACCAAATGAAAATGAACATTAGGGTTTAAAGTGAAAAAATACATGAGCACCAAAAATGGGACACTTTGGTGCCTAGTGCTATAGTCCAAATGGGGTGATCCTATCCTACAGGCTAAAGACCTAAGGGAATATGATTAGTATGGGGAATACTATCTAGCTAAGGTGGAATTAGGGTTCATAAGGTTTTGGATGATTGGTAATGATAAAAAAGGTGCCTAGAAGGGTTTTATGAGCATCCAAAAAGGAATTATGGATGGGATGTCACAAGCCACACTTAAACTACCAATTTGGACATTTTATATGACTACATTTGCCCCCCTTTATTCTATTGATGCATAAAATAAAAATACTAAGATAAAGGATAAATAGAAAGTATACTTGAAATTATGTGTAAGGGTGAATCCTATGAAGATGTGTGATGTTGAGTGTGCATAGAGAAAGCACATTGTGAAGCATAAATCTATAAATGAAAACAAGGAGTAGATCAATTCTTACTAGACACACTATGTTTAAAATAAGAACACACAAAGTCTAGGTAAAAGAGAGAGGAAGAGAAAGGAATGAATACTCCTCATTGGGTATGTGAACTAATATAAAACCTATTGTGATGTTGAGTGATGTTAGGTATGTTTTATACCAAGAGTAATATCATGAATGGAGCTAAGTGCTCAATTCCCTGAGGGTGGCTCAAGAATAAAAAGGTTGTCCCTTTGGCTCCATCATCACCCACTAATTTTGAATCCATGTGATCATGTTTGTGTTAATATATGTTTGGAATATGTGTCCAATCCCTATAAGTAGGTTTATAAAGAATACAAAGGCTAATTAGTCCTTTGGCTCCATCATTTTCCACTAAGTGTGAACTATAAACTGATAACAGTATGAATGTGTGTCATATGAGATGGATCATGAAGCCCATGAATCCTATATAATCTAATAATGTGGCATGGATATCCAAATGTGTAATGAGAACTAGGCCAACCTTGGCCACTTTGAAAGGTGGATATTAGGCTTATATAAAGGCCACTCTAAAACTAAGAACTAGGCTTATATAAAATCCACTCTAAAATGATGTCAACCACTGTAGATGGAATAAGACATAAAACTACTAAAAATAACTAGGTAATATAATAAAATGGAAATAAAAAAAGTCAAATTTTCCCCACACATTTTCCCTAATCATTGGTGTCTATAACATGGATTCTGATCTAGAAGTTGTACCGACTACCTAATCTAAAATTGGAAGTGAGAGACATCATGCCATGCATAATGCCCCTATATCTAGATAATCTAAGTAAAACTATACTAAAACTACCCACTTTGAACTAAACTATAGATGAAAAAACTATAATTGACCTTACCTTTTTATTTGTTTCTAAAATTTTTAGGTTTCTGGTAGTTTGGATAGGAGCACCAAAAAGGGGACACTTTGTTGTCTAGCGTTGTAGTCCAAATATGGCACTCTTATCCTTTACTATTTTTATGACTATTCTATATTCATCACTATTTTTATAGGTTATTCTACATGTTTCTAACTCTGATTACTATTTTAACTGTTTTGAAAATTGATTTTTGACCGATAGAAGGCTATGATCTCTGTGACAAAACCCTTATTTGTTTCCCCCTCTTCTAAGGGTAGGAATGAAGACCCTACAATGACTACCCTTAGAGAAAGAGCCCTAAAAGTGTGTTATGTTGTGAAATACATGATATATCAAATGATAATATAAAATATGTCTCGAGATATATCATAGTTTGCATTGGAGATTGTTAGATCAATAAGGGTATGCCTAGATAAATGAAACAATGTAATAGAATGTGCAATATACTGAAGTAAAACTAAAAATTTAGTTAGTTGTTAGTTTTCAAGGAGGGATGTATCATGATGTCCATTATGGCATCTAAAAGGGAAAGATAATGCATGATGTGGATCATGGAATTTTAAATAACTAAGAAGTAAACAAGCAAAAAAGCATGCAAGGCAAGAAGCACAAATCATACAAAAGAGGCCAAGGGGCCAAGTAAATAAGGGACATGGGCATATGTCACTCAAACTAGGAAAAGCTATCATACAAGGCATATTTAAATCCCCACATACACATACAATTATAAACAAGAGTATTGACATGAGGGCCACAAGCACATACAAGAGTATAAGAAAAGGACATTGGTAGATGTCCTAAGGCACACATAAGTAACAAACTAGGAACTAAGAAATGCAATCACATATAGCTACTCAAATAAAATAAGGAAGGAATGTAAATTATATAAATAATATCACATGTAACTAATCAAAAAAGGAAGTGAAGGTATGCAAAACATGTAGTACAAGACTAGGTAGATGCTAAGAAATACACAAGTGATATATACTAGTGAGTGTTGATAGAATAATCTATGTAAGCTAGTAAGTAATTTACATCAACATGATAACTATAGTATATGGTGTAGGAATGACATAAATTAGATGGTGTAGTCATGTAGAAGATGCCCTAGTGGGTAGATATGTTGATGTATGTCTCAAACGTAAAAGTAAGATGCCCCCTTAATGGGTAGAGTGAAGCAATCAAGGATCTAGGTGTCACTACACACACTCAAATAAGATAAAGTGAAGCATGCTAATGTAGATAAATCAATAAACAATAGAATATAATAATAAAATTTAAGTCTAACAAGGTATTATAAATATAAAGCATTGATAATGCATACAATTATGTTATATTGTTTTTGTTATTTCAAAATATTATATTTATAAGTAATCATAAAGAAACTATGTACAAGAAAGAAAAAATAAAATATGTACAAGTAAGCTGAGAAACAGTATATAAGAAAGACTGAGAAAAAATGATACTAACTGATGAGTCTCATAAGAGACTGCCTATCATGTTGTCCTATATCAAGGAGAGGGATTGTGCATGTTCATGAATCATGATGGAAGGGTTGAGACTATGACTCTGAAAGATTTGTATGTTTTAAGTGTTCTAAAATATCTATAGTGTAAACTAAATATAGGTTCCCCCTATAACTCTAAGAAGTGGATGCAACTATGGGGATCTTAGGGACCCATTTGGTAGTAAAAGAAGCTCTCTAAAATGTTCTCTATGTGTAGAGGCATGAGATTTCAATGATACTACCTTAGGTGTGAATAGTGTAGCTAGAAACTCTCTAGAGTCCTAAAACTATCATTTATGTAGTGTTCACTCTAAAAGAGGCCTCCATGGAAGTATATGAACTCTTTATGTTGAGGAGGGAGGCCTCGACTATGTCTGAATCTCAACTAGAGTAAGAACTATAATTGGTGGAGGAGTTGAAACTATATTAGAACGGGTGTTGATTTGAGTGACAAAGATATAGCCATGGGTGTAATCAACCTACCTATCTTCATAAACTTGGGTGATATCATGTACCACATGATATACTATAGGCATAGAGCTGGTAGTAGGTGTGAGATAAGAGATAGGTGAACCAAGTTTGAAGGGAGGAAGAATAGATATGACCACTAGTGTATTCTTGTGTCTAGTAGTGATAGGGAGATAATTCAAATTATCCAAAGATTTGTATACCTCTAGGTAGAAACCATGTATGTGGTATGAAATACATGTACCTATAGTTATATGTTGTATAGAAATATGATTATAAAGAACATTCCACATGAGAGATAGTAAATAAGGGATAGAGAGCATGGAGATTTGAACTAATGCATATAAAAATTTGACTTGTAACATGACATTTCTAACATGTTTAGAAATGAAAAATTTAATATCATCCCATATTATAAAAAGTAAGCATGAAAAGGAAAGAATGAAGCTTTTCATTAACATATAGTAAACTTCATCATTCATATACATGATAGGACTGAGTATGGACTCCTTATTGTTTTCAAGAACTAATTTAAAATAAGTGAGATCCATTTTTTATTTTATGTGAAATATGATTTAATTAAAAAAACAAACTAGAATATGCATAAAAAGGATACAAAGACCACTAACATGTAAGGTGATACCTCAAAAGCATAGGGACCTAGTATATTCTACTAGGGTTTGACATAATTGATTTATAAAATTACTATGGTAAATTTTAAAAATTTAATTTTAAATTCTAATTTATAAATGTAAGAAAAATTAGAATAATATTGTTAAAATCAGGAAGGAATTTTCCCTAGTGTTTCTAGGGTTTTTGTGTGCAAATGAAGTAAGTCAAGTTCATCAAATGATTTAACTTTTTTGGTAATAATGGAGTTGTATTCCTATTTTATCTAAGGGTATAGATTAATAAATTAGTATAGAATATAACAATAATTACAATCCTAATTTGTGTAAATTATTTTTTTCACCTTTCTAAAAATAGCAATAAATAGGAAGAAATATCACTTAGCTACAAATAGATTGAGATGGCTGATATAGAGGCTGAAAATGGTTGTGCAGGATTAAGAAGGTGTCATAAACCTAAATATATATTTCATTTAGTGAAAGGACAAGATCACCAAAAATTGGATGCTTTGGTGTCTGGTGTTATTTTCCATTCATTTTTCTATTGTCCAAACTGATCACAAAGACCTACAACTTTCTAGGTAGTTGTGTTGTGCCTATGAAAAATTGAGTGTTGGTTGTTGACATAACTCATTGTGGAGTTGATTTTGTCTTCAAACCCTAACCCTCCATCATGATTCATAAAATGATATTTTATCCACTTGAGAAAGAGGGGGGGTTAGTGTGTAAGATGTACTGAACATGTAATCCACACCCCTTGTGTGGGCACACTACCTGCATACCAATACTTCAAAGAGGGATCAATCCATGTGTATTTCTACCACATAGTGTGCTTTATTAAATAGTGTGATTCAGATGTAAATGTTAATTTGATAGTTTTTGAGGTGGCTAGGGGTTGGTATGAAGGTTTGAGTATGTTTGCATCTATATTGGGTGACTGTGTGAAAATAACAGGTAAGTTTGTCTTAGTGATTTGTTTGTATTCTTTCTTTCTTTGTAAGTTTGGTCACCTCTCTTGTAAATGATATTTGATTGGGTTTTTATAGGGAATAATTTGTCATGGGTCAAATGTATTTGCACTAGGCTAACCTAATTAAGGATAAGGACTGGATGAAAATGACAATTAGGGCTCAAAGTGCAAAAGGATAGGAGTACTAAAAATGGGACACTTTGGTGCCTAACACAATATTCCAAATGGGGTGATCTTATCCTATAGGCTCAAGACCTAGGGGAATAGGATTGGCATGGGGAATACTATTTGGTTGAGGTGGAATCAGGGTTTAGAAGGTTCTAGATGACTAGTAATGAGCAAAAAGGTGCCTAGAAGGGTCATAAGAGCATGAAAAAAGGACCTATGGATGGATATTCACAAGCCACACTCAAACTACCAATTTGTACATTTTATATGACTACACATACACACTTTACACCTTCTAGGAGGAAGTATAAGTAGGCATGATTATATTGAACTAATTATTCAATCCCAAGACTACTTATACATTAACAATTTATGGGTACCCCTCCTCCATATGATACTCACACACTCTAAAGTCCCAAAAATGGGAGGACTGATCAAATTTAATTTGATTGATCCCATTATAAATGCCTAAGTTAGTGTTAATTTATATATGATGAGCTACCTTATGTACATGATCTATAGTACACTTCCTTCAAAACTTTAGCTTTTCTTTTATGGGTTCTTAGGGTCTTGATGGTCCATGTAGTCTTCTAAAAAATATATGATGACCAGTGCCAAAACCACATCTGGAACATGTAGTCTTGATGGTATACAATGTGATCAATGAGGCCTTAATGCCCTATCTATCACAAGAAATATGGGACTCCATCACTTACATTAGGGACTACCTATATTATAGAGAAGACATCATGATCTAAATTACAATTGTCCTTAAGAATCCCCTCCACTTATCAAATTTCATCTTGGATCATATCATAAACTAGGAGATTTCCTACCACCTAGTGGAGGGTAACTTTGTCTTTTCCATAGGCACCATGTGTACAAGGCCTTCCCTTCCCTCCAAAAAAGGTAGTTGGGTGAGATTAATTTACCCTAAATATAATTGAGATCTAATTTTGGGACCCTAATGGGATGATTAGAGCTCACTTGGTGAGTTATTCAACTTTCCTTAATATAAAATATCATCAAGTAGAGGATGATGATGAGATATACTTGGATTTTATTGATGACTAGGAGATCTTGTCCTAGATTATGGTGAAGAAGAAGAATAAAAGAAAGATTTTTTAGGCAAGCCCATATTCTCCTCCTCTATCCCCTACTTCTCTATAGAGGATCCAACTCTAACTCATTCCACTATGTTTAGGAGGAATTTTTAGGGCATTCAACCACCTTTTATTCCTCATACTCTAGCTCCAACTCTACTTCCTCAAGAAGCTCATATTCTTTATGCCCTAACTCCACCTCTGCCTCTTATAGCTACTCTAATAGTATGAATGCAATCAATATAAACCCATATTACTCAATGGTAGGTATCCCAATTATAGGTGACCCAACCATAGGCGCCTCAAACCTAAGACACATAGACCTTAAGGTTCAACATAACCAACAATCTAGAGGCAAGACCATAATGAGGCTCCTAACATGTACTGGTATAGTTTCCACCCCTTACACTTCCCATTTCCTCCATCTACCTCACTCCCACCACTTTCAAGCTCTCATTCATAGCACTAATAAGTGTAATCCCACTCCCACAAGATCCCTAAGTGGTGTCTCCTCTTTTCACCATTATACCCCCTCTATCATTTACCCAAGTACCTTTGGCTTTAGTCTTCTGAATCATCCTTACCTATATGTTCCCCTCTTCCCCATCCATTCCACAACCTAGAACCATCATGATGACTTTTATAGGATTTTCATTAGTCTAAGTACCATCAAGCACATCTTCATCTACAAGCATGGCTACAACCATCAAGAGTGTACCTATTGTGGTATAAATTATCTTGATGCCCCCTTAAGTCATCTTAGCACCTCCCTTGGTAGTTCTAGTTCCTCCACCATCAACCCCTATGGCTCTTGATATTTCATCTAGCCCTTCCACCATCAAATCTAGAGATGACCTGGGTAAGAGGCCCAAGATGTAGAAGCCAACTCACACTCTAACTTTACTTTAGAGGCCTTTCACTCCAATCCAACCTCCTCCACTAGCCTCAATGGTTCCATCAGTCCTAACCATAATACCTCAACACATTTTTCCTTTCCCACCTATTTCCATTACCCTATTTGCCTAGGGATTTATCTTTAACCAACC
Source organism: Torreya grandis (assembly GCA_037957365.1). Taxonomy (NCBI): domain Eukaryota; kingdom Viridiplantae; phylum Streptophyta; class Pinopsida; order Cupressales; family Taxaceae; genus Torreya; species Torreya grandis. Next base: position 1,777,202 of record JARHVA010003718.1, read on the forward strand.
AATCTTTTCCCTTATGTTTAATTTCCCTATATTAGGAATAATTACCCCTCAAGTGGGAATGACCCAGGAGTAGTGATGGGCATAGACATTCTTGTTAACCTATTTTTGACCCCAATTCAAAAATGGTCAACCCATATATGTTTTAACTTTTCATAGAGGTATTAAAAGTTGTAGATGTTCTTTTAATTTCTTAAAAATGGTCTCCATATAATAATATTTATCCTTAACTAGCATTATTTAAGGTTATGTCTCATATGGGCTTGTCTAGTCTTAAGGGTCATTTACGAGTCATGGTGTTGTCATGTGTGGTTAAAGTTTTGAAATAGTATTGATTCATTATAAAAGGTTTTTAATTTGTCTTGGGATGGATATTGTCCTATAATAACCTTTTACTATGTTGATATTCACCATAAATTCATTTTACCCAACTTTTTAGCCAATTTGGAGGATTTGTACATAAAAATATCAAGGGAAAGTATTTCAAGAAGTTTCATAGTATTTATTATGTCAAAATAGGGTCATAAAATGGTTATAACCTTAAAAACTTATAGTTTAATGCCTAAAATGAGAAAAATACTCCTTTACAAGCAATTTTGGGCATTTGTATAGCCTTAAAAGATCTAATTATAGGTGAAAATGGTTTCATAGAGTTACTTAAAATTTTAAAATTCAAACTTTGGATCAGGTTTTAGGCCTTAAAAATGTAAGAAACTCTCTTTATCCTCCATTGCTACCTTCACAAGCTTAGAAAGGCAAAACTCAAATACATGGTATGACTAGGAGAGAAAAAGTTGGAGGATGAAACTTTTGTAAATGTTAGGTATCCCAATAAGATTCAATTTAGTGTCGTTTATTTCTATATTCATGGCCTATCCTTTATAAACAATCATTAAGAGAGATAGTAGGTCATTATGACTTATCCATTCAAGCAAGGTCTGGTTTTGCTCTTGTTTCTTCATGTTAGAATTTTATGGAGAGGAATGGTTTTTTGGGATGTTTTCATAGTAAAAGGTACTCATTTAAATGGTATTTTAATCAAAAAATTAAACTTCATGGAGCTCATTCATCAAGGAAGAAGTGTCTCAACTATATGGAGTTTTAGTCACCCCTACTACAAGAATTTGGTTATTTTGAAGGGCTACCATTTTCATAGGTTTCAATTAATTCATTTTTCATACAAAATAATTCATTATATGATGATTCATCTTCTCTCTCTTTCTAAAAATTTATCTTTGAAGATAACCTTTCAAGGGATGCCATGTTCTTGTACTTTATAAGAATGACACATTTCATAAGTAACCTTATATAGGCTTGGCTATCAAGTTTGTCCCAATGAGTATGAGGCTCAAATACACTCTCTACAAGGACTTGGATGTGTTTCATCCACCCACAAGTCTGCAAACTTGTAGGTGGATATCCATGGACCTAAGTTTCATTTTTAAAGTGTTATATCAATGAATAAATGTAACATAGAATCCTAATCACCCATATAACCCTAACTGACTCAATTTAAGATCCTCAATAAACATGAATGAGTGAATAAACTCCAACTTCCATGTCTAAACCTTACATAAGAGCTGGCTATATACATAGTTTGTAAATGTGAATGGTCAAGTTTGAAATTTTATAGTCTTTATTTAAGATATAAAATATATTATAGATTGATGTAAATTGGTAAAGATTTAATATAATCTCCAAACTTTAAAACTCAAGAAGTTAGTTGTCCTCTAGCAGTCCATGTAGGCAAAATGAAGACCAATAGGTGACAGACCTGTAGTTCCTCATTTGGATAGAAGGTCAATTATTAGGTATAGTAAACATGACTCCAACCTAATAATAAAGAAGTTAAAATTAAATTATATACACCTAAGTGGTTTGAGATCCAAAATAAAGTTGAGATGATTGAGTATGCAACCCTACTACTCACACATAGGTTTATATATGGAGATAAGAAGGAAATGTCTCAAAATATTAGAAAAGGTCAATGTAACTTGAATAAAAATGAGAAGAAGATTCCATGAGGTTTATATACTTTAAAATTTCCATGATGGAGTGAAAAGGTCAATTTATAATGTTCAATCTCAAACCCTTCTCTAATGGTCACCTACAACTATAATTTGAAAAGGTAGTCGTAAACAGTTTTGAGTTTGGGGAAGATGTAGTTTTTAAGGAAATTTTAAGAGGATTTCCACACTCCCAAATATTATAAAATTATTTATATGTTAAAATATGTGAAATTTAACACCTAAAATCCTTAAATGCATTCAGTAACCTAAATGAGCACCTACAGGTTGCTAAGAAGAGTAGGCTAGTTTCAAGCCTAAAAAAGGGGTAGAGTGTATAAAGGAAGAATTAAATCATATATTAGGTGTATAGAAAATTAAATTAGGTCACTTATTGATAAAATTAAATATTAAGGAATTACCAAGGAGACTGGTCAAGACAAGTTCATCTAAACCCCTGCATACATAAGCAATAAGATCATACATAGGCCTGCCTACTTTCATAAGAGACATTTGCTTGTTTGAGATATTTATATATATATATATATATATATATATATGAGAAACCTAGATGAAGGTAAATCATTTTTGAATGGTTTCATATTGATTATATAACTCTCAGACTCATTTAAAGTAAAACAAATGTTGAAGATCCTATCTAGGCCTATAGAGCCCAAATCACACAGTAGCAAACCTACAAGAACACTCATGAAGATAATGGTCCAATGAAATTGAAATGAATATATTATATTTTTTAAAAGTTTATAATTTTTTCACAAACCCTACAAGGACATCCAAAGATAGGGGAAGGCAAGAAAAGTTCTAATTTGGCCTTAAGACCTCTTTGAGTTCCTTTCATGCATCATTATTATCCAAGATTAATCTTCTCTTGTTTGGTGAGGACATGACCCTATGCATGGAATAAAATTAAATTAATATATGGTAACCATGTCTTCACATTTAAATATTTTGGAATTGGGTTTTGGATTGGATCCATCACTTTCATGAATAATGCCTAAAAACCCAAACCCCTCTCAAATACCCTAATTACAACTCGAGAACCAAATTCTTGCACTCATAACTATAAGTAGAAGATGCATGAGAGCCTTAGAACTTTTTTAAATTTTAGGAGGGTTATTCACTTTAAATTTTTGGCATTTTTTTAGGGATTGAGGGCCTAGGGTTTATGAATAATTGCTAAGAACCAAAATAGGTTTAAACCCTCCTAAAACCCTAGTAGAGATATGATGTGAAGGATTGAATTCTAAAGTGAATAAAATGACTTGAGTTGATTTTAAAACCTCCTATATATTTTTTATCACTCCAATTAGGTTCCAACCATGTACTTTGTTTGTACTTGTAGCTATACGAACTACACTAAATGCATTATTTTAAAATATTTTTATGTGTTTTGAGAAATGGATAACTTGAAAAATATTGTATAAGGTAATTTTTTATGTGTTACACCTATTAAATCATATAAATCCATACAATACATCTTGTAAGTGATCAAATAAACCTCATTTTTCAAGGTAGTCTTCAATAGGCTCAAAAAGAGACTAGGTTTCAAGACCATTTTATGGTAATCACACTTCCATAGGGTCTTAAGGCCTAAAATTTGACATTGAGGATGTTGATATGATAGGTAAAGTGAATAAAAATATTTTGGGTGGTTTCACTTGTGTGAGAGATATCTATATTATACAATTAGTTTTCTAGGCAAGGAGTCCTAATTGAGGCCTAATTGAGGAGAGAAAAAGGCATTAAAAAGATTATTCCACTCACTCTCAGGACCTAAATCTTTGAATGGAGTTTTAAATACATACTAGGTCCTCAAATATGTCATTATTTTATTACCATCCATAAACTATCCTACACAAGGAGGTTTACATTATTCTAGGGTTATAAGGAAAAGAGGCCTAATGAGAGCTAAAGGTGCAAGTTGGAATCTTGGGAGTTGTTCTAGGAACCAAAGTGGATTAATTCAGGTTTTATAAGGTGTTTTAATACATTTAATGGATAGATAGTTACTTGAGGAAGTTGAAGTCAATTTTTGAGCCATTTAGACAAGGCTAGTTGTGGTAGATAAAGGGGTTTCAAGACACCTAATCATATGAATGATGATTGCCACTAAAATGTCTGATCATGGAAGTTTCTAAATGTAGGAAAGGTGTTAAATGGGATTTATTAAAGTATGTAATGTCTAATTTATTATGAAAAGTTTCATTTTTCACTTTTAATATGCAAAGAAGGGCAATTTTGAGTTGTGTAAGATGTCAATCTGAGTTTCTAACTTCTATGCCACATGGATGATGGAATATCTTTAGAGGAGAGACATTTATTTGGAATTATATTTAGAATATTCCATAAACCATTTATTTAATTTAATGCTCTTGTATACCTATCTCTCTCCCTCTACTATGCCCCTCTCTTTCTTCCTCATTTCTCTATATACATTACCACTTTTGGCATTGTATGACATCCACATTTGTTATGGTGAAGCTTTAATAATTTAAATACTAATTTAATATTTGAATAAATATTTCAAGATGGTTTTAATTTATATAATTATTTCTGAAGTGTGTGAATTAGTTTATGGCTGAATGACAAGTAATAGTTATCTCTCCTTATGTTCATCTCACTCTTTGATGTTTAATGTAAGTAATTTAACTTCTAGTAGGACACATGATGTGTAATTGGTTGGTTGTGTGTATTTAAGTGTGAATAATACTACTAGTGTATATGATAAGATCTACTAATAATCTACCTTTATAAATAGATTACATCCTAACTTCATGTTGAAACACTTTTGTTAGGAGAAGCTTGGGTTTTGAGATCAAGTTTTTATAAATTGCATTTCATAGTGTAACTTCAAGTAGACTTGTGGAGTTTATCTTGGTGCATCACTTCTAGTAGATTAGTGTTAATATACGTCTATCAATTTTCATTAAAATAAATTAGATTATTGGTTAGTTTTATGTGATGTGCAAATAGATCTAACCTTTCAATCTAGAGATTCACCTCTCTAATAGGTCACTCATAACCTTGCGATGTTTCAATGTTACACCAAATTTAAGGAGGATATAGTATCCCTCCTTAGGGTGAAAATTTGGTTCATAATAGTTTTTTCATGCATATCAGGACCTCATGAACCAAGAATTTGTCAAAGGTAGATGCTTATCTTGGAAAATCTAAAGTTATAAAGATTCTTTTATGTAGTATTTGATGACTCCAGCACTCATTGGCTCTTAGTTGAAAACTAGTTCTTCATTTTCATGCCTAAGTTAAGGAAAATTTATTATATTAAAGGCATTACATTTGAAATTTTAGAGATACCTTAATATTAAGTTATAACTAAGAGGTTTACTAACACACATCCATACTCAAAGAAATATTTTACTACTCACAAACCTATTAAGACTCTTTTGTTTGGTCTAACTTTTAAGATGGAAGATCCTAGGAACTTGCCCTTTATTGCCTATAATAGCCATAGTCCTCTATCACTTACTCATTATTATAACATTCCTATCTCATCCCTTAAAAGTTTTCCTTCATATATGGGATAAGCTACCACTACTTCTATTGAACACATAATAAATAGTACTAACTTTTGTAATATACACAACATCACTAAAGAGAATGTTGCCATTAGGTTGTTGATTGTTTATTTTAAGGGGAAGTCCCTTGATTGGTATGGTACTTTTTATCCCAAATCTATCACTACATGGGATAAATTGGGTGATGCTTTGAGAAGGAGATTTGAAGATAAATATGATCACTTTGCCTTGACCAAGTAGATGACTACAATAAAGAGATCATCTCAAGAGGCCATGTTATCAGTATGGATTGCACCCTTTAGGTATAATGTTTCAGATTTGCCTCATCCAACTTATATAATGGGATCACCTCTTTGTGTGGGTAGCCTAGTTAATGAGGTGAACCTCTAGTTTTAGGGCCAACTCCCTTGATGCATCATATATTAACTCAAATACTAAACCTATTAACTTGCTAATGAAAATGGATATAGAGATTCATGAAACAAAACCTAAGCTAAGGGAGATTATGCACCAATAATTTTTTGTCCACTCTAACTGACCCTTAAAAAACATTTATGAATTAAATAAGGACTAGTGACTAGATTACTTTCTCCTATAGATTATTAAGCATCAATACTTCAGATGGAGGCTATGTTAAGTGGATTCAACTTTAGGATGATAAATATATGGTATATTTCATGATACTACCAATTAAATTCTACTTCAAACATAGTTACCAACACTTCTACACACCATATGACATGTTTAAGATAATCTCCTAGCAACTAGGTGAAAATAAGGACTTGCAATGGAAGATAAGACTTAACACTTATGAAAATAAACAAGTATAGAACACACTAAGATAGTAAGAGAATTTTAACTAGTCCTTATATTCATTAAAAAGGTTTACAAGGTATAATTTGGGTAGATTTTATTCATACCTATCCTAGGGATACATATAATGGCATTTTAGCCTCAATTTATATGACAATAAAAGGGGAGAGAAGGGAATCAAATGTGGAACTGTGGAGGAGAGTCTATGATGATCCTCATTTACTAAAAAATTAGTTACAACATGCATAAGGATCAATAATATCTCTTTTACCTTTTTTATGTGTTGCCTTTGTTACATAACGGCCTTGAATGAGAGTATGGCATAGGAAATGGTCTAATGGAGGCTCCTTCAGTATTAGTGTACCCCATTCAAAGCATGATTACCCCAACTTGGTCAACCACTTTATTTCTTGGTAGTTATAATGGTGTCATTATGTTTTAATTGGCCTCCATGAAGCATTAATAATATTACCTCTCTCTTGCATGTCAATAAGGATTGAAAAACTACCCCACCTTTGTAATGGACATGAAATGTGCCTGATCACCTCCATGAAGTAGTTACAAGGATGTTTATGACCTTGCATAAACATGTTGATCAAGTGCCTCTAACTCTCCAATAAGGTCATGATAAGGCTCATGTTATGTTATAACTTGATCATGTTCATCCTCTATGGAGAATGGAAGTTCACTAATCCATTCAAGTTCTAGTTCACCCTACTTTTTTTATTCTAAATCTAAACTATCATCTCCAAGTTCCAAAACATTAGTGTTACCTTCAATTGAGACCTCAACCTATTTTTATATTGTATTATTCTTAGCTATCATGCTAAGTTATTCAATATCATATAAGGATTCATGGTACAATTATTTCTAAGGGTCATCTAAATTATTTCAAGTGTTTTTAGCTTCAAAAATGGGTTCATGGGGTTATTTTCATGATTGTCTCCTAGAGGAGAAATTTCTTATGTTTCATCCACCTCAAGGTCATGCCATCATGACTACTCCACATCATCAAAATTACCTTTAGGATCAATATCAGATCTACTGGGATGAATAGGAGTACCAATAGTGATCTCCTCATCATGGGTGCTTGTTAGTATCCTTTTTAAGGTGTTATTGTAACCAACTTGTAGATACAAAATAATCAAGACCTTAAATACCACCTCATCAATTCTCTTTATCAAGTTCTATATAACATCTAAATGATCTATTTTTGCCTTAAATATAATTATATTCTCTTAATATAAGGGGATGGTGGGAGGGAAAGAAGCTTCATAGGCTTGATTGATAGCTACTAGAGTGTTCTTCCAACTTGGATCCTTGGCAGCATCAAGTTGATCATGATGTTGTTGAAGATATTGATAAAAATAATCATTTGAATACACTAAATTCTTCCATTGCCACTCCTCAATTGCTTTGTCAAACTTAGGCATATCTTGATTCTCATGAATGACTATTGTATGAATTATAGATGGATAACTTGAAATACTTCTTGAACTATCCTCCATACATTCCTCTTCATTTGGATACTCCTCATTTGCTCTCCAAACCATAGGTCCTCTTTCAAATAGGGAGATGGTGGTATGACAAGAATGTCCAACTAGTGGAGTAAGAACATAAGGTATTATAGGTTGTTATTGAGTGAGTTAAAGGGGTGAAGAGGTAGTTTGAAATCTTGGGAACTTCTTAGGCTTGGTACTCACAATTTATTTCTCTCTTTGCATACTTAGACATCCATAGACAACTTGATCTTGAGGAAGAGGTGAGGGGATTTGAAAGATTTGGAATATCCTTATTATAACTTCTAAAACCTTCCTCTCTTCTTGGTTTGGGTTTGGCATGGGATTAGTGGTCTAAGGATATTTATATGGGAAAGAAGGAGATGGAATCTCATAAAATTGGTTGCATTTATATTTTTTCTCCTTCAAGGCTAATATCTCACTAATAATGATTTGACTCATGATTTTTAACTCTTCTAACTCATTAAATAAATTATGTGTAGCTTGAAAGGGTGGTTAGGGAGGGAAGGAAGGTTACTACTTCTAATGAAAAGGATATTAAGGAGGATGATAGGGCTCACAAGGAGGGTAAGGGTGGTGTTCTTAGGAGTGAGGATGATCATAATACTTATATGAGCTATCATGTCGTTGATAGGGGTCAATGTAAGAATGGAAAGGCTCATGGTGAGGATTGTATGGGTCATAATGTGCCTAATAGTGAGGTATAAAATACAATTTTGCTTCATATCCAGCTATTACACATCATGATACAATTGAAGAAAAAAATTAGCTACCAACTTAAAAAATATATGTACCCTTATATGAAGACCTTATGATGACCCTTGGTATGAGATATTGAGTGTTATTATGCTATCATAATGTTTTCATTTCCTTGAGGTCACCAAATGATGAGAGAGATTTCTCTAACTTTATTAAATCCTAGTCCCACTAGGTATGATAGAAATTTTTATCAGTCTATATTTCACCCTTGAGGTAGATGTGTTTTATACCTTCCTCATCTAGTTTATATAATAGGATCACCTCTACGTGTGGGTAGCCTAGTTAATGAGGTGAAACTCTAATTTTTTGGATGGTTCCCCTAATGCATCATCTATTATATTAATTGCTAAACATACTAACTTGTTGATGAAAAGGGATAAACATATGCATGAAACAAAACCTAATATAAGGGAGGTGATGCACCAATAATGTTTTATCCACTCTAACTAACCCTTCAACAACACTTATGAATCAAATAATGACTAGTGATTCAAATACTCTCTCCGAAAGATTATCGAGCATCAATAATTCACATAAATTCTATGTTAAGTGGATTTAACTTGAGGATTATTAATAGAAGGTCTAATTTCATGACACTACCAATCAAATTCTACTTCAAACATAGTCACCAATACTTCAACACACCATATGACATGTTTAAGATAATCTCCAAGCAACTAGGTGAGAAAAAGGACTTGTAAAGGAAGATAAGACTCAACACTTATGAAAATCAACAAGTATATAACACAATAAGCTGGTAATAGAATCTAAACTAGTTCTTATATTCATTTAAAATTTTTACAAGATATAATTTGGGTAGAGTTTGTTCATACCTAGCCTAGGGATACATACAATGGTTTTTAGCCTCAATTTATAGGACAATAGAAAGGGAGATAAGGGAATATAGAATGGAATCATAGAGGATATTCCATGATGATCCTCATTTACTCAATAATTAGTTACAACATGCATAAATATTAATATCAGCTCCTTGACCTTTCCCATGCTCTACCTTGATTATGTAATGGCCTTAAATAAGAGTATGGCATAAAAATGGTCAAATAGAGGCTCATTAAATTTTGGTTGACCGCATTAAAATAATTAACACCCAAAATTGGTCAACTACATTCTTTTTTATTAGTTAAAATGGTGGCATTATGGTCTACTTAGCCTTCATGAAGCATTAAGTAGCCTACCTCTCTCTTATGTGTCAATAAGGCTTAAAAAAATACCCCATCCTTTATAATGGACAAGAAATGTTATTAATAACCTCATTTAATTATTTAAAATTATTTTTATGACACAATAAATAATTTCTTAGCATCCCTCTATGCCTATAGGCATCTCCCTTATTTGACCAAATAGGCCTATTAGGCAAGTAGGCCTAGTCACTCAGTGCTAGTTGCTTGGATGACCATGAGACTTTCATATAACCTTAATAATAGGTAATATTTAATTTTTAATTTTTAATCAACCATCTCACACCATGACATATTATTTTCAAATAATGCACACCTGTAACTCTTTCTCATTTAGGTGACTAGGTTACCTCTCACTAGCACTTCTAGACTACCTCATTAGTCTAGGCTTCAAGAAGAATTTTAAAGGAGAAATGAGAGTAGTTTGTGATTTTATAGGTTTTAATAAACTTTAAAATACCTTATTTAATGGTCTATAATTATTCATATATCTCTATAACTTGGATTTGTCACTAAATCTTACAAAAATTAAGGTTCTGATGCATTTGTATAATTATTCGTATAAGCTAATGGTATGATTATGACCTTATTAGATTTAATAATTTGTTTTAAACATATTTAGGAACAATTCAATGAATTTTAGTTCAAATTTCTCAAGATCCTTCCCATTGGGATCCTATTAGGGTTTTAAAGAGGTTTAGGGAGGCTTAGACTCTTAACAATTATTCATAGCCGTAAGGGATTGAAAAATAAAAATAATGACAATAAAATAAAGTATACAACCTCCTTACATTTACCCTATAAATTTAGGAACCCATGCATCTGCTCTCTAATTTTCTAACATGAAGAAAGTGCCTCTCAAGTCAAAAACCTGTAATTATGAGGTCAATGGAGAGGAAAAGGGTACAAAAGAGTAAAATTTGTTTATTTTTTACTTAAAACACCTCCTAATGGTATTTTTAAACCCACTTGACCTATTTCCATGTTCTTGTTTTCCATATCTCCTTTATAGATCCTCTATAACCCCATTAGCTCATGTTTAGGGTTTATGAGCCATTAGGCCAGTTTGACCCTAGAGGTTTTCAAATTGGGATTCCTTCTATCTTCTTGAGTCCAAAAAATTCATTATCAATATATAATTTTTTAACTCATACTACTAAGGCTTCTAGTCTCAAAAATGATCTACAAATGTGCAATTATCTTCAAAGTCCATGCTTAGGCATGTACATGCCTATTTAGGCCTAACAGGGCTAATTAGGCCATTGGGATCTTCCTTATCTCAAAGGAATAAAACCACTAATAGGAATTATTTAATTTGGATTATAAATTAATATTTATCTTATCATATCTTCACTTCTCCTCCAATGTTTTCCAATCTACAATCATAGTCTTATTTTCTCATGATCAGTATGTACATGCCCAATTAGTCCTAATAAGACTTGATACTCTATTAGGATATTCATGCCTCAAAGGACCAAATTAATTATATATATGACCATTATATTTGTAAAAAAATTACATATGTCTATTCCCACCTCTTAAATTCTTATCCATGAATATCTCTTTACATACTTTCATTACTCATAATCATGCTTATAAGTGGCAGTTCTATGTTTTCTGACAGTGTGAGAGGTCTCTTTCTATATTAGCATCTTGAGGTCCCATTGATAATGGATAAAATATTTCAAAATATCATCCTACTTTTTTATACCTCTGAGTTTCTTTCCCAATCCATCTTCTAAGTAGCTACCTTGCCTTCTCATGCTAACATGTAGGAGGCAGTTTGTGATCCTAACTATGTATAAGAAGGTGAGTATCTTTTTCATGAAAAATCTCTTATCACTTAAAACAAATATCATACCTTATATGAATTTTTAAACCCTATTTCACCTCATACACTTTAAAGTCACCCTAAAATGGATTATTTTACCTAAATTTTCCTTCTTCAGTCAGGATTGTAGATGGCAATTCTAAGTTTATTGATTGAGTGCTCATTTAAAAGGTGAGTTTAATTTTCTATAATATGAGGTATATTATCATCATATAGACCCATTTAATGTCTTAAAACATCATTTTTAATCATAATAGGCCCTAATTCAATGTAAATTACATCCTTTTTATTATTTCACTAATGGTAGGCTTGTATGAGCTCAAATTTTTCTTTAACTAAGTTTTGTCAAAATGAACATCCTTTATGCTCAATTTTTTGATGAATAAAATAGAGATAAAAATTTTAAACTCAATATAATTGTCTTTTTTGTTCCCCTATACATCTATCCCTCCTCACAACAAGTCTATTTTATGTCTATACCTATAAAATTCAACTTAGTCTACATAGTCCCTTACAATGAAAAATAGATTACACCTAAGATTCACAAGTGTTCACTATGGTTATATGGAATTTATATCATGAATATTTAAATTTGGATTCCAAAATATCACACTATTTTCTAATACCAAATTTTTGGTACCAATGGTGACCTAGCGGTCTTGCAAACCTGTAGGTTCACTAGTCTTCTTGTATTGACTTAAAGAAGAGACACTGTGAATCCTTTACTATTTGATGTTTAAAATTTCTATGAGATAATATTAATAGATTATTTTCATTTTTTACACTTCCTTCAAAGAGAATTAGAAATTAAAACACCTTCATGAGATTTGAATAGGGTTACTTTGCCATGATTTCTTCAAACTACTTGATTGTATTTGGAAACTATAGGTGATCACCATTATATGGATTTTTGGTCCATGAAATCACTAAGAATGAATTTTTTTTATATCCTCAATGAGGATTATAATATCTTTGAGACTTCACCAATACTTTATAACTATTGAAGACCTTGAGGTATCAAGAACCTCATTATTATTAACCCATAGATTACTCCAAAAGAAGGTTTCTTGTATCATTAAGGACATGTGTGTGAAATGGGGTTTTAGGATGGTTTATAATATTTTCATATAACCTTTATAATTCACCCAACTTTCCATTATTCTTTCATCACACTCAAAATTGGATAAACTAAAGCAAACCTCAACCTTGCTTGGATGGAGAAAACATAGTGAGTCCTTCACCTTCTTAGTGATTATTCATAAATGAGTGGAAACCAATATAAGAAATAATTTCACAGAATATAATACAACTATGTTTCCCTAATTTTCTCAAAATCTTAGGTCCTCATTATCTCTCCTCTCTCTGTACCAAATAGAAACCTAACTAGATTTTTTTAGCCTCCGAGGAGCTTGATGGAGGAAAGGGAACATTTTTTTACTTATTTTGACTTAAAAATCCATCTAAATCATGTATTTCATCCTAAAAGTCATAAATTAATCTATGCACATTCCTAAACATGATCTAACAAACATGTACAGACTACCTAAAACCCCTCTCTTTTTGTTATGAAAATTGTCTATTCTATTTGAAAACTGATGGAGATGATATGTCAAGTGCTTATGAATTTTTTTAATTCCTATATAGACATTTATTTATGTTTCCATATATTCCTTATGTTATACAATTTTAATTTTCTTGAAAAAACTTAATTAGATGTTACAAAATGGACAATAAAGCTTTGTTAGAAGGGGTGTAACATTAGAAATTAATATTTCCACCCTTTCAGAACTTGTATGTATTAGATGAGGAGTAACATGAATTTTACACATGATACATGACTCAAATTAACCCCCTATACCTATTAAAACTCTTGAATCCACTTGACTATTCCATAAGGTGCCTAGATAACATAAGGTCCAAAATGATTGTTACCTTAATTTTATCAAAATAACCTTAAATAACACTAACCAAGGCTTGAAAAGACCATTTTGAGGACCTTTCAAGGCATAAGATTGCCAAAATCTAATGTTAGGAGACATTACAAGTAAATTTTTGAGTTATATGGGTTGATATTTGGCTAGGAGGCCAAATTATCAATAAGCCATACAAGACTTGGGATAGGATCCCAATCTTGGTAAGGCATACTACCCATCATGTTTTTATTTATTACTTCAAAGATTTCAATAGTGACATATCTATGATGATTCAATCCATTGGAGGGGATAATTTTCCTAATTCCTATGTGATTTTTATTATCACTAATAATTATCTTATTCAAGATGGGAAAATATCCCCTAAAGCCCCCATGCCTTTGTTTCTTGATGTGAAAACTCATATACCGACCATTACTCTTATTACCACACCCCAAGTATAATCAAGCTACCTCTAATTAGCTAAGTAAATTAAAATATAAATAATTGATCAAGGTTTTTTAAAAAATTAGAGAAGAGATCCAAACCCTCAAGAGGAAATAACAATAGTAGTAATGGAGGTCTTTCCAAGGTCCTTACTAGTCTTATCAAGTTCCTAGATAATATTTTTAAGGTTAATACCAAGGACAAGGGAATATAAATCAAGTGAGGCAACATAATGTAAAAAATTAGAATGTTATTTAAAACTAAAAATCACTTGTACCTATCCAAAACAATATTATACAAGACAATGGAGAGCAACCTTCATTGGACTAGTCTCATGACTCTTCTACTTATGCAAATGATACATTTAATCAAGCCTATATGGATCAATGAAGAAAAATTCCTTCAATGACTAAAGAATATATGCCTAGTGGAGGATAAAACCATGGAGGAGATGCTCAATCATATTCTAATTTAATCAACTACTATCAAGAGGACTCATGTGCAGTCGACTACCAAGGTAACTTGAAGATTAAACTCCTTAAGTGTAAATACAAGGTTAAAGAAGAGAGTGGTTGAGGAAATACTAAGGGAAAGAGTGGTCAAAACATGAACTCTAAATAATCCCAAGGATTAGGTATTTCAAATTCATCCCCTATGGCTCTGGTAAATTATAAAACTCAAAATGTTAAAGCTCCTTTTATTCCTTCTCATATACATCAAGTGCCACAAGCTAGTGGTAGTGCTATAGCTCCTAGAGGACATGACAAGGTTGGAAGCTCTCCTATAATAATTTCTAAGAATATTAAGAAATTACATGTAAGAATCCAAATATGGAAAACATAATCCATTCCTATACAAATAGACCTACTTAAAAATTAGATCTCTAAGTTCAATGCATCACCTAAGTAGCCTAGTGAAAGAGGGACAATTCTAATAAATGAATTGAATATCAAGGATGGGTAGACAATTAATACTAAAATAAAGGATAAAAATCCTCCATTTTACATCCATATCATCATTATATAATCATTCATACATAATTATTTGATTAATAGTGGATAAAACACATCAGTCATGCCTAAACAAGTAGTAAACAAGCTAAAGTTGAAGTATGAATCACACTCCAATGGGGTGTTATAGCTAGATGGATCAGCTACCAAGATAGTTGGAATTATAAAAGGTTTTTAGTTAACCCTCCATGATTATCCTACATTTTTTTCTCTCAATATGTGGTGGTTGTAGATATGCCACCTCAGTTTACCCTTTATTTGTTAGGGACTTTATTGCTAAGATTGGGGGATTATTGACTTTAGATTGGTGCTACATGGAATTTAGGAACATGTATGGTGATAAAGTCTCTATTAATTCTAAATCATTGGCTAATTTTCATGTACACCCTTACGTACCTAATACATCAAACATGAATTTCACCATCAATGACGAGGAAGACCATCCTAGTGACCAAGAATCTTTGACACCTCTTTATGGCATAGTTGACCTCTATGTTGATGAGTTGGGAGTTGATCAACATGGATTTGATCCATATAAACTCATTGAAGAGATAGGCATGGACACATATATCATTCATGAAGAAATTTATTATTTTCCTTAGGTAAGCTTTGATGTTCATCAACAAGCTACATGGGACATCTAGTTTTTGCATATGGATGATAATGATGAGGTTCTAATTGTGTTATATCATGATAGTCAAGATAAGATGCAATTTTTCCTACCAAAGAAGAATAATTTCATGAACATAACACTTAAGTATAATGTGATGATCCATGACAATAGTACCATGCCATAATATAATATTTTGAATAAGTAAGTGGGTCTTCTCTTCCTCAAGATAAACATGGGCTTGATGATGAGTTCAATGGTGGACCTAATGAGAAAAAGGAAGAGTGTGAAACCCTTGTCAATCAAATTTTAACCTTGGAGGAATGAAATTAGGTCAAGGCTGAAGTTTGTGTGATTGAATAACAAGATAGAAACTAGGTTGATATTGATTCACTTGCAGATGTGTTTGGCAAGAAAAATGACAATTTTGATGCTTTTAAACACCTATCACATCATGGTTTAGATAAAGGTGAAGTTGGGAAAGGTTTCATGATCCATAAAGATCAAATTGAGAATCATAAATTAATCATAAAAGAGACAAAGTAGGCTGTAATGTCATGAAAGCCTAAAAGAGATCTAAAAATATCACTCAAAGGAGTCTTAAGTGATGCACTTGCATCTCTTAGAGGTTTCATGAGTAGTAAGTCATTTGATCACCTTCATAAGTAAGTTTTATTTTATAAACATCCATCATATGGTGATTTTTTCTCATGGATCAATTGTGACTTTATAAATATATTTTTTTACCTTGGTTGAATCAAATATGAGCCATTTCACCACCTCAAACATGTTTTAAGGTCCATACATAATAGGTTAGGTGTGTTGTTTAGAATGTGTATTGTTATGTGTTTTCCCTAAATGCCTTTAGCATAGTGTTTTTGCTTATTATTGTGTGGTGTGGTGTGGCATGAGTTTGAGTTTTCTAGAGGCATGTTAGTTTTAGTTTTTAGTCTATAATTTACTCTATTTCCTAATGGGAGGATAAGGCCACTAATCTATTAGCATTGCAGGTATGCTACCACTTTAAATCTCTAATTTGTTAACCAATTTTTGACCCCAAGTCAAAAATGGTCAACCCTGTAGGTTGAAATTTTTCATAGGGTTATTAAAACTTATATATTTTATTTTAATGTCTTTTAATGTCTTGAAAATGGTCTCCATGTGATCATATTTGTCCTTAACTAGCATTGTATGAGGTTTGGTCTCATATGTGTTTCTCTAGTCTTAGGGGTCATTTATGAGTCATAATGTTATCAAGTGTGGTCAAAGGTTTTAAATGGTATTTAATCATTATAAAATGTTTATTATGTGTCTTGAGAGATATATTGTCATGTGTTAACCTTTTACTATGTTGATATGCACCACAAAGTCATTTTGGCCAACTTTTTGGTCAATTTGGAGGAATTGTATGTAAAAATATAAAATAAAAACGTTTAAATAATTATTATAGTGTGATTTATTTCATATAAGGGCTAAATAATTGTCATACCCTGAAAAACTTGTAGTTCAATTCTTAAAATGAGAAAAATACTCCTTTACAAGCATTTTCAAGCACTTGTACGACCTTAAAATTACAGGTGAAAATGGTTTTAGAGAGTCTGTTGGACTTATATAGTTTATATTTAATCTCTGGATAAATTTTTATTCCTTACATATACAAACCACTCTCTTTTTCCTCCATTGCTACCTTCATAAGCTTAGAAAGGTAAAAAATAAATGCATGGTATGGGTAGAAGAGAGAAATTTAGAGGTTGAAAATTTGGTAAATGTTAGGGGACCTAATGAGATTAAATTTAGTTTCATTTTATTTAATATTAATGGCCCCTCATTTATTAAAAATAATTAATATTGACATAAGGTCACTATGCCTTGTCCATTCAAGTAGGGTCTGGTTTTGCTCATGTTTCCTCATGCCAAAATTTGATGGAATGGAATGGTTTTATGGGATGTTTTTAGATGAAAATGGACTCATTTAAATGTTAGTTTAAATAAACAATTCAAATTCATTAATTTCAATCATCAATGAGAAAGTGTCTTAAGTGTATAGAGTTTCAGTCACCCCTATTGTAATTGTTTGGTTGTTTTAAAGGACTTTCACTTTCATAAGTTTCATGTACTTAATTTTTAATATAAAATACTTCATTATATAATGATTCATGTTTTATCCTTTTCTAAAAATGTCTCTTTGAAGATACCCTTTCAAGGGATGTCATGTTCTTATACTTTAGAAGCATGACATAGTTTATAGGCAACCTTATCCAGGACTGGCTATCGAGTTTGGACCAATTTGAAATGAACATCAATGATAAATCATGATAAGATAACTATTTAATATTTTAATCTTGAATAAATTAACGTGAGGCTCAAATACACTCTCTACAAGGACATGGATGTGTTTCATCCACCCATGGGACTATAGACCTATAGGTGGATATCCATGGACCTAGGTTTCACTTTGAAAGTGTTCAAGCAATGGATAAATGTTACATATATTAATAATCACCCTTATTAACATTATTTACTCCATTTAATAACATCAATAAATATGAATGAGTGAATAACTCTAACTTCCATGTATAAACCTTACATAGGAATTAACTATATACACAATCCATACGTGTGAATAATCCCATTTTAAATTATATAGTGTTTAGCTAAGATATACAATATTTTAGAGAGTGATGTAAATTTTTAAATATTTTATATAATTTACAAACTTCAAAACTCAAGAAGTTGTTTGTTCTCTATAGTCCATGTAGGCAAAATGAAGACCTATAGGTGACAGACCTACAGGGCCTTATTTATACAGAAGGTCAATTGTCAAGTACAAGAAAAATGACTCCATACTTATAATATATAAGTTATAAGTCAATGGTATACACCTAAGTGGTTCAAGAACCAAATAAAAGTTGAGATGGTTGAGTATGCAACCCTACTACTCATACACAAGTTTGTATATGGAGACAAGAAGGCAAAGGTCTCAAAATGTTAGAAACATTAAATGGAAATTTAATAAAAATGAGAGTAATATTACATGAATTTTGGAAACTATAAAAGTTCCATGATGGAGTGATAAGGTCAATTTAAATATTTCATTCTCAAACCCTTCTCTAACTGTCACCCACAACCATAATTTGAGAAGGTAGTATTAAATAGTGTTGTGTTTGGGGAAGATGTAGTGTTATAGGAAATTTTAAGAATATTTACACACTCCCAAATATCATAAAATTATTGAGATATTTAAAGGTTTAGAATTTAATACCTAAAACTCTTAAATGCATTCAATCACCTAAATGAGCACCTATAAGTTGCTAAAAAGAGTAGGCTAGTTTCAAGCATAAAGAATGGGTAGAGTGTATAAAGGAGGAATTGAAGCCTAGATCAGGTGTATATAAATTAAATGAGTTAATCTAAATATTAAAGGATATATTAAGGAATGATCAAGGATACTATTCAAGATAATTTCATCTAAACTTCTACATATATAGTTAATAAGACTAAACACAGTCCTGCCTACTTTCATAAGAGACATTTGCTTATTTGAGAGAGTTAGAGGTTTGTGAGAAAACTAAAGGAAGTTAAATAATTTGGTAATGTTTTCATAGTTATGATATAACTCCATATAACTCTTAGACTCATCTAACTTGAAACAAACACTGAAGACCCTATTTAGGCCTCTACAGCCTAACACACAAGTAAACCTAAAAAAACACTCATGAAGAGAATGGTCTAATTAAATTTAAATGAATATCTAAGAGATTTGGAAAGTTTAAAATGTTTTCATAAACCCTATAATACCATCCAAAGGTATTAGAAGGTAAGAAAAGTGCCAATTTGGCCTTAAGACCTTTTTAAGCTCCCTCCATGCATGAATGTTATCTAAGACCAATATTCTCTTGCTTGGTGAGGCCATGACCCTATACATGGAAGAAAATTACTTTTATATATGGTAACCATGTCCTCACACTTTAATATTTTGGAATTGGTTTTTGGAATGGATCCATCAACTTCATGAATAATGTCTATGAACCTAGACCCCTCTCAAATAGCTCATTTGCAACTTGAGAGCCAACTTATTACAATCAAAACTATATGTAAAGTATTTATTGGTACCTAATAACTTGGGAAAATCTGAGGTGGGTTATTCACTTGAAAATTTTGGCATTATTTTAAAGATTAAAGGCCTAGGGTTTATTAACAATCTCTAAGAACTAAAATAGGTTTCAACCCTCCTAAAACCGTAGTAGAGACTTGATATGAAAGATTGACTTATAAAGCATTTTAATTTACCTAATTTTATTATAGAACCTCTTATATATTTTTTATCACTTCAAGTAAGTTCCAACCATTTACTTTGTTTATACTTGCAGTCGTATAGATTGCATAAAATACACTATTTTGTAAGGTTTTTAGGTGTTTCTTAGGGTTTTTAAAAATAGAGAAATTGAAAAATATTGGATGAGTTAATTTGGTATGTTTTACACCTATTAAATCATAAAAATCCATATATGACATCTTGGAAGTGATCAAACAAACCTCATTTTTCAAGGTAGTCTTCAACAAGCTCAAAAAGAGACTAGGTTTCAAGACCATTTCATGGTTTTTACACTTCCACAGGGTCTTAGGGCCTCAAATTTGACATTTATGTTGGTTATAAGCTATTTAAATTTAATAATATTATTTTTTGTGGTTTCAAATGTCTAGGAGAGATCCAAAGTAGAAAATTATTCCTATATGCAAGGAGGCCTAATTGAGGCCTAATTAAGGAGAAAAAAAGGCAAAAAAAGATACTTTCACTCACTCTCAAGACCAAAAACATTACATTGAGTTGTAAATATATACTAGGTCATCATATATTTACTTATTTTATAATTTACATCCATACATTTTCCTACACAATGAGTTTTACATGATTTTAGGGTTACAAAGAAAAGAGGCGTAATGAGAGAAAAAGGTGCAAGATGGAGTCTTAGGAGTTATCCCAGGAACCAAAATGGATTTATTCATTTTTGATAATATTTTTTAATTAATTTCATGGATATAGAGTGGATTTATCAATTTTAATTCAAGTTATGACCCATTTAGACAAGGTTACTCATGGTAGATGAAGGGGTTTCAAGACACCTATGCATATGAATGACGATTAAGACTAAAATGTCATATCAAAGGAGTTTATAGATGTATTAAAGGTGTAAAATGATATGTATTAAATATTATCATGGAAAATTTATGATGAAAATGTCCTTTTGTCACTTCTCATATGTAAAGAAGGGAAGTTTTGAGGAGTTATGCAAGATGTCAAGTTGAGTTTCTAACTCATATGCCACTTGGATGATGGATTATATTCAAAGGAGAAACACATATTTGGAATTATATTTTTAATTTTACACAATATCTCTCTCTATTTTAACTCTCTTAGACACTTTTTTATCTCCCTCTACTATGTCCCTCTCTCTTCTTCATTTCTCTATATAATTTGCCACTTTTGGCATTATATGACATCCACATTTGGTATGGTGAAGCCCTACTATTTTGAATAATTATTTTTAATTTGAATATATATTTAAATATGGCTTTAATTTATCAAATTATTTATTAAGTGTGTGAATTAGTTTTTGGTTGAATGACAAGTGATAGTTATCTCTCCTTGTGTTCATCTCAATCTTTCATGCTTGGTGTAACTAATATGAATTCTAGTGGGTCACATGATGTGTAATTATCTATTTTATGTGTATTTAAGTGTGAATAAAACTAATAGTGTATATTATCAAATCTAATAATCATCTACCTTGAGAAAAAAATTACATTCTACCTTCATGTTGAAACACTTTTGTTAGGAAAACTTTGGGTTTTGAGATTAGATTTTGAAAATTTCCTTTCATAATGCAGGTTAAAGTAGACTTGTAGAGTTTATTATGGTGAATCACCTCTATTATATTAGTTTTAATCTCATTCTATCCCTTTTACTTCAAATAAATTATATTAGTGGTTAGTTGTAGGTTTTTTGTAAAGGGAGCTATCCCTTCAATCTAGAGATTCACCTCTCTAATAGGTCACTCATAACCTTGAGGTGTCTCAATGTTACACCAAATTTAAGGTGGATATATTATCCCTCATTAGGGTGTAAATTTTGTTGATAATAGTTCCTATGGGCCTCCCCTTTTTTCCTCTATCTTTTTCTCCCATGCCCCATCTACCTCTATTACTTTCATCATTCATCCCATCCACTTTCTCAATTTCCCTTCCACCTCATCCTCTACCCTTTACCACCATATCTTCCACCCTTCCTACACCTCCCACAACTTGGGGAATATTTTTAATGTCATAAGTTCTAGAGATGACCATCCATGGTGACTCAAATGTATAGTGGAGCTTCAACCACACTTTAGGGATCATGAAATGGACTCTAATGTAGAGGTTAATCTAATAAGGGAACATGGTGGTTTATTAGACCCATCAAGATCTATTCTCCCTCATTAAGGTGATGAATTACATTAAGGAATAAATTATGGATGAGGATACACTCTCTATTCTTTGAGTTACTCATGATATGTTAGAGAAGCTCCTCAAGGACATGCAAAGCTAGGTGCAGACCTTAGAGTCCTAGGTGAAGATCTCCTTTTGAATTAGGTTGATTGGGAAGGTCAAAGATGCCCTCTTAGTAATCTTATTAGTTATATGGAAGGGAGTGGATATTCTAGTTAAGACTAATGTGTATATATAGATAGAAAATGTAGGATCCATTATTGGTTATTAATAAAGGCATATTCTTAGAATATAAACTAATACCAACCTTATACTTGTGGTTGTATCAGACATTCATTGGGAACATGAAAGAGATTATAGAATAATGGTTAGTTTTGGATCATAATATAATTAGACCCTTATAAGAGGCCAAGAATAATATATTAACCTACTTTAAAGAGCTTAATTTCTCTATGTTATTCTACCTGGATGACACCCTACTAAACAAGGGAGAATTTTGTTTCCACCTAGGTAAATTCAACTAGGGCATGAGGGGGAAAGTCACTAAATTAAATAAATAAGGGGCACAAGTGGTTATAGACCTATCAATGTAATCCATAGTGATCATCAACTAGGTCTCTAGGGTCTAGGTGTCAATGGAATCACCCTTCTAGGACTACCGAAGGTAGGTGACTCAAGTCAAGGTGATATTTACAGAGCCCCAAATGAACCTTATTAAAATAGACAAGGAATTAAACTTGGCGGTAGCCATGCTAAAAGATATATATGTGAGATCAAATTAGTTACGATTCAGACCTTCACAATCACCTCCACATATTAACTAAGTGGTCCCTTGCAGATATTTTTGTAAGTGCAAAGAGATTTTGTTTTTTTGAATTTTTCATTATAATTTAAACTACCATGAGTGGCCATCATGGCCTAAGAAGATAATCTCATGCTATTTAGACATTAATTCCATCCTCATCTATATAAGGCAAAGTTGTATTGTAATATAATAGTTGACTAAAAAATTTCTCAAAAGTATTGTCAAATTATAGCTAGGATTTCACCTATTTTTTCTTTCATATCTTTAGATTGTAGAGTTGGAAACAATTTATTATTGTAATAGCACTCAATTTTTAATAAATATAATTCCTATTTTCTACAAAGAATTTATTCTACATCTTAATTAAATTTCATTTCCACTTTGAATGCTTATCAATGGTAGATTAATTAGACAAATACTTTGCTACATCATATGTGTTATGGTTATGAGGTGCTCAGCTATTATAATCACTCGATGAGATCTTTAATTTATCTTCTATAGTACTATAAATTTTTGTGTTAATCAATAAATTACATTGGGGTTTTATGTGTGGTTTACTATAAACTCCTAGTACTTATATTTAGTGAGGACTCATATTTGAGGCATACTCCATATTTCCTTAGACTCTTCTCTATATGTGTTCTTTGAAGTATAAATTTAGTGAAACTTAGTATATAATGGTATAATTGTGCAAGGGAACTTGGTTCGATGACCAATGCATTGAATTCATTATAAACTTGGGGGTTTCCTTTTCTACCTTACTCTCCCTAATATAATTATGTTTATTATCTAAGATTGAAACAGCCTCTCCTTATATTTATAAAAAGGTAATGCTAATACAAAATCTCCCATAGAAACCTTTGATAATTAGATTTGTGTGCACTATCTTCATACTGAACTTTTAGTGGTGATACTACATCTCTTAAATACTATTCATGCAGACTCCATTTGTGAATTCAAATACCTACATCCATGCCATGGGGTGATCCCAGATTATTTCTAAATTAGAGGATTAAAGTTTTTATTTGTCCCCATATTACCCTTTAGGTAATACCTAATCTCATGGGTATTTCATGAATTGGGAGTTTTGAGAAAAAAATTATTAGTGTTAGAAGGAGGGCATCAAAATATTTTAGGCTTGTCGTTTATTTTATGAGTGTGTCAAGACTATGACTATTGATAATAAAATTCTAACCACTATTTGGTTATGAATCATCCTAGAGACTATTTTGCCTATTACTAGGGCTAGGTCTTATCATGGTCAATTAATAATTTCCCCCTAGTTTTAATAGAAAACCCAAGCTCAAATGACCTAAACCTACCATTATTATAATCATTTTGTCCCCATAACCTTTACTAAATTTGTAGCATAATATGGAATGTTTATATGGCTCTATAATTAATGTTCTAGTATTTTTCTGTGATTCACCTAGGAACCTTGAGAGGTACCTCTCCCATTTCACCCCTAGCATGGGATGAACTATATAAGATCACACAACTTCTTATAAAAATACCCTAACACTTGTTAATGTATAACATGAGGATGTTGTGTGTAGAAATTTCCCATTTATTCTAATGGACTCAAAATATTATTGGTTCCTTAACCTTCCTAAAAACTCTATCATAAGTTGGAACCATTTCATTACTGCTTTCCTCACCTAGTCCAGGAAAGTGACAGACCTTAGTGTCCTATACCAATAGTTTTTTTGTATAAAAATGGAGATGTTATCACTTTTAAGTGAACCTTAATTTAATATGTACAAGGCTTACCTTCTCTCCAGCTAGTACAATTGGAACTTATTAGAATGTGGGTGACTTTGTATTAAGAAGAACCTCTAGAGAGGATTGGTTCCCTTAGGATTTATCTATTAAAACTAAATTACTATTATTTTGGGATGAAAAGGGGAAGGGGAATTTGAATGGAAATCCTATATAATGGGGTGATGAACCTTGATTTTTTTATATCCTCAATATTTTGAAACTAATGTATGCATATAAATAAATAAAAAGTCCTATATTTCCCCTGAGCATAAGTATTTCAAATTAAGGATTGAAATAATTTTGGATTACAAAATTCCTTTTTTACCACTTCAAATGACCTGTAGAAGGCGAGATAGAAATAAATATGTGAGTAAGGGACCCAATAATAAGGGGATATAATCCCACTTATGTGTTAATACATAATCAATTACACTATATTCTCTATCAAAACTCATATGCAAAATAAAAAATTCTCCTTTATTGATGTATGGTCCAGAATACAATTTATTTTTTAGATCTCAAGAATTATGAAAAATATGAAAAAATGGCATCAAAAATCCAATATATATGTCAAAAACAAAGCTTCATCTAATTTGGTATTTATTTGAGAGAAGGATTAGTCTTGGTTGGCTAACTCAAGACTAACTCCTCTTATATTATTAAAGCAATTATAGAAAATCCTTAAACTCCATAAAGCATTCATGAAACTTCAAAATTTGGTGTAAAAGGAAAGTGGTGGACCCATGGACAATTCAAAATACTTTACATGAAATTATACTCCAAAATTGATGCCTTAAATCAACTTGAACTGATTTGGAAACTGAGTTGGAACACTCATTGAATGAAAATCAAGATATCTCATAAAAGGTTAATTGAAGCTTTAACTAGTTAACTCCAAAAAATATCCTTTTCATGAAAAGGTACTTTGAAGTTTGAATTTTAACATGAAACTTAAAGTGAACAAAATAAAAGTGGTGTGGAAACTCAAATTGAAACCCTTGAATATCTAATTCAATGCCAATCTCAAACTTGACCATTTGACCAACTAGGCCTATTAGGCTAAAAAGGCCTAAAGGCTCATCTATGCACCTAGACACCATGAAACCTGAAAAAATATGCCATGAAAACTAAAAAAACAATTAAATATACCTCTAATAACTTTCCTCATCATAAGATATGTGATTTTGAAGAGAAAATACTCACCATTTAGTCAATAGAGTTAACTGGGCCTATTTTGCTCCATTTTCATGTAGACTAGCCATTTTGAGTAAATTTTTAGGGGAAATTCAAGGATTATTTATAATAAAATGAATATTTTAGGATGAATAAAAATTATTAGGCTTTGAAATCCATTGATTAGATTTCATTGAACTATCTTGTACTTCATTTTACATGTTTTTTCCATAAAAAACATGATTTATGACTTCATCTGCATAGATCCATACATAATTTTTTCATTTTTGGAATCCTATATTAGTTTACTTTATTTTTTAAAAGTTTTTATGTTTATCCATGATGATTTCATGGCAATAAAATCCACTTTTCTCAAAACTAGTTTTTTAGGTGTTTAGGAGGGTTTTAAAGCTAAATTTTCAAAATGATGGTTCATGAAATATAAAATTACAAATAAATAATTATTTACATTTATTTTTATAAAAATAACCCCCCTAACATCCCTAAAAATATTGGGTTTCCATGCAAAATATATGAAAAGTTACCACATGAAGGAAATTTGCCTATAGGGTTTGGATTGCATTATGGGTTGCCTATGCTCTTAGTGATTGTTCATAAATCATATCCCCTAAACTGATATAAATTATTTATCTATTTTCATTACATAGGTATCCTCAAATCATACTAATATCATTCAAACAAATTCCACATGTGGTGAAAGATACGAGCATCTGAATAGGAGACTTGAAAAGGTGTCTAGAACTACAAAAGTGAAAAATATTCACCAAGATGAAAATGAATCTTAACCTAATTCAAAAATATTGAAAAAATCATAATTAAATATATACCATTCTATTAAAACACTCTTAAAGTCCTTTTTTCTTGAAAATTCCAAAAATACCTTTTTGGCCTATATGCCTATTTTCTTGTGAAAGCATGTTTGAGCATGGTTTGCATAAAATTTAGAGTTTTTACACTCTTTAAATGTATAATTATGATGTAAAAACATCATAAATTTCATATAAATCTTTTAAATAGGCTTATAAACCTCCATGGTACTCCAAAATGATGCTTGTTCCAATGGTGATCTCAAACAGATAGGCTAAGGTTTGAGACAAAATAGTGAGTATTTCCACTCATCCAATGGCCATGAAAATTTTTCATAATATTATTCAATTCATGATGACCTTGTGTACAAAATTTGGATCCTAAAATAACATGTATCTCCTAAAATCCTCAACTTTCCCTCAAAAATGACCCTTGTGCATGGATTGTCTACATACATGACTGAGTTTTGGTGTTTTGAAAGTGTTTTCATGGTTTTTGATATGTTAAAAATAATATTTATTTATCATAATAACTCCTTTAATTTTATTGAAAACTCCTTTACCCCTATTCTTAGCATGATGTGACCCTCAAATAATGCATTTTAGGCCTTTTACTAGAAAATTCCATACAATAGGTCACTACTATCTCCTGTTAAACTTGAAAACACTTATTATTAGATTTTATCAGGGTCTTGATAATTTATTTTTCACTTCTTTGACCTCTTACTTTCATTGGATAGCTCTTAAAGAGATCACTAACTCTCAACCTACATGAACTAGTCTTAGAGAGTGACTGTATACTCAAGTGACTATAGGGGTATTTCAAGGGTAATTCAACTTGAGTGTGTTCATGTAATTATGATGATCAATATGAATCTTTATGATGGTACTAACTCCTTTATTAATGAATTAACTTCTTAAACATATTAACCTTCTTTCATCACTATGTATGACCTTGATACAAGCTTAAGGAAAAGCTTATGTTCTTAGGAAAGTTGTAGCATGGTGTTCAAGGGTTGAAACTACTATATATGCTTGTTTTGAGTGTCTCTTTTATGACCTTTCATTCCTATTTCCTTATAGGTTACTATTATAACCCTTTACAACTTCAATAAACCATTTTTGTGTATCATTAGCCCTTATGAAACCCCTCAAGACTATAGTGACTATATATATTTGGTTGTAAGTTGCTTTTGGTGGCACTGTAGCATTAGGTGTTTAAACCCTCACTATTCTACCCTTTTTACAATTCATCATTCCATTTCAAATTTTTATCCACCCCTTAAAAATAATATATTTTCCCAAAATCAATCATTTCCTCATGATTACTAACCTACTATTAAGTATTTGACTATAGAACATCTCTACGGGCTTGTATGAAAAATGTAGGATTGGAGGTGCCTTGGAAATCCTTAAACTTATACAAGGTGTTTAAGAATTTTTTTTTCATAATGATCTCTGATGAATTTAAAGACCCTTGGTCCTATTCCATAGATGGCCATTCTTTAACAATACATAGTCATGAGTCTAATTGTTAGTACTTCTTTCCAAGCCTTGATCATGTTTATCAAGATGAATGAAGGGTGATTTTTAGACAATTTACTTGCCAATGTTTCATATTATATCATGACCTATTGATGGATTTGTCATTATTTTCTTCATCAAACCTCCCCATGGTTTGGACATGAAATAATTTTAAAAACACTACTTACCCCTATTTATTAGCCTAAAGGAAGGCTTTTGGCCTTATGATGGTTGTATATCTCCATTGAAGCTACTTTTACTATGCCATTTTTGATAAACTTCAAATATCCCTATAGAAAACTCCTCATACCAGATGAAATCTTAAAATAGCCTCTTGATAAAATCTCAAAAGACCAGTTGACTGTGTAACCCTCTTGCAAGTTATAGGTACATTTTACAGGATGGTTATAGATTACATTATGTCTAAAATCATTATTCCTTATCCCTTGAAAAACTCCTTAATATTAATTCCTCTAAGTCATGATGATTACTTAAACACAAAACCCTCATTGAAAGTTTCAAAATCCTTGTAGACTACGAAACCACTATTAGGTAATTAACTATGGCTTCATTCTTCTAGGTCCTTATACGAATAGGGATAAGGTGTGAAGGTGCCTTGATGTGTTTGAAAACATAATAATATATCCTAATGTGTTACATCTTGCTTGAAACTATCTTGAATGACTCATTAATCCTCCTTGAACTATCATGACTATCTTGAGACTCTCTTTGACTATCTTAAGAGCTCATACATGGTTTTAGGTGACTTTTGATTAGGTTATAGGGTTCCATATTTAGGTTTATACAATTGTGTTCATGCTCTTTGATACCAAAACATTATGTTCAAACTTATCATCATTGATTTTTTCCCAAAATCCCTCTTGTATTAAAAATAAAACCATCACTTGTCCCTTATGTTATCAACCTCCTCATATAACCTGTTGATAGGTCTTTGACTATGAATAAGAGTTGTTGTAGGATGATATTGTTTAAAATTATCCATAAAAAGGATCTAAAACATGCTTAATATTGGACAACCTATTTTCACATCAAATATAGGATCTTTTGTATTCACCATTTAGCCATTCTCACTTCTTTATTGATGTCTTGTGTACATACCCATGTACTTGATTATAGATGCTTCTTATAAGTCCCTTTATATAGACTATGAAAGATGCTTGAATAACTTAAAAAGAGTTTGAAATATAGATAAATAATGTTGAAGGTCCCTTACCTAAATATGTTAGCAAGAAATCTTCTCTATTAACCATAATCACCTCTTGAAATCTTTTATTAGTACTAGCTTGGACTTGATATGGGGTAGCAAGGTACTGTAATATGAACAATAGCCTATATGATACTTATAATCATGTCTTAACACTTAATTTGATCTATGTCCTTCTTCTTTATGTTCTTAATGAAGTGAGGGTATAAATAACCTAATGGAGAGAGAAACCTCATTGTCACTCCTTGATTATGTTCATGGTGGACTCTTCATGATAGAGATAGATGGTTGTAGTTCATCCTTTTGACTAAGTCACAATATTTGCTTGATGAATATACCCTATCTATGCTCATATGACCCTCCATTCTCTTATCTATTACAGAGTGATGATCTTGAATACACCTAGACCTTCAAGAAGATATCCCTTCAACTTGAACAAGAAGATGAACCTTTAACTTTCAACCCTTGACTATAAAATCCTATTTTTTGTCTCTTTTATGATTATATTTGATGCTTGAATAACCGACAAAGTGATTTATCATTTTAATATTAGCTTCTTGACTAACCCCATGGGATGGAGGTGAGATGTGGGTGAAATGACAATTGAAAATATTAAAACACAAGAATGGAGATGGAAAAAAGTGAAACCTAGTTGAAAAGGGGAGAATATGATAGTGAGGTGGGGTGGGCGAGGTGGAGGTGATGAAAGAGCATGGAGCATGAAAAAACCAAGATGAAGAGAGTATGCAAATATGAACACTTGACCATCACTCTAAATTAATTTTGAGGCCATTATAGGAGTGAAAGGAGGTGAATTTAAAACATGGTTTTCTCCAAAAACCTTAAAATTTGCAAAAAAAATCCTTAAAAATGCTAGACTAGCTCATTTGAGACACATGGAAGCATGGAGATGGATTAAGAACTAGATTTTCTTGGAGGATTAACTTTATAAAATTATTGAAAACATGAAAAATTTGATGGAACCCTGAAAACACCAAAATATTAAAAACTTGAAGCTAACTTATTCTCCCATAACCATACAATAAAAATTCTTCCTTACAAGCTTGCCATTACTACAGATTGTTTGGTTGGTTTGAGACCTCTATTTGACCTTGAATTATATTAATAATAGATAAAAGAGACCATGTAAATTTATAATAAGTCCTAAATATTTTTTAAAAAGTTTATTTTCCTTGAAACTCTTCCCAAGTGAGGAGAAATTGGAGAAAAATAGTTGCCTTTCCAGCTGTAAGGCATCAAACTTTGACCTAATTTCAACTAGATGGTTCATGATCTTAGATAATATAATTGAGGATCTACTTAGACCATAAATAATTTCTCTGACTCTACTTTCTTCACCCCTAATTTAAGACCTTAAATCTCATTAATCGATTGTACCATTAGAAAAGCTATAAGCAGGTCTCCTTGTACCAACAAGCAAAGTAACAAAAAAAAGTTGGTTTAGGGCTTGTATGGCCATTAATTACCATGGAAATGTTCATGAATATTGGTAATGTATTATATATTATAATCCCTACCTTGGATATATGGAATCCATATGGATCCTATACTATCTCTTGAAAAAATGAAGAAAAGAGCTCATTTTTGCCTTTTAAAAGCTAATTCAAGATCCCACCACTTGAAATAGAACATTTGAGATGAATCAAATGCCATTCATGAAAAATTATAATTTTAAAAACTTTTAAACATGACTAAAGGTTAAATGTAATATGTAACGACTTTTGAAACCAATTATGACATTTTTACCCTTTTTTTTGACATTTTTGTTTAAAATTCACATTTTTAGGTTATAATTTATCAGTTTGACTAGTCACAAAGTGATATTAGTGAGATTTAGGAAAGTTTATAATGATAAAGGTAGTAATTTGACCTTGATAGGTCAAATTACTAATAATTTGTGTGACTTTTGGGGGTTGACCAGCCTACTAGTCAAAGAACTCAAAAACTTTAGATATGACAAACACTGAAATTAGGAAAGCTTGCAAACCAAGACATAACAAGAGAAAATGACACCAAAAATAAAAAACATGTGCATGTATGCACTTATAGGAATGAAAAATAATAACTTGAAAGGTAAACAACAATACTAAAATCATGTATGGATATGCACTTAGAGAAAATAACTTCTATTATGTACAAACTGACCTCCAACTTATTGGTCCTCCTAGATCAAATGGAAATCTATTTGATGTATAATGTAAATTTAAAATTTAATTACTTCCTTTTGATATATCTCTTTCAAATGGGATCACATATATGTTCATGTGTTCTGGATGATGTAACTAGGCCTCCAACTTCCATTCTCAGGAGCATGGATTGAAGATATGGATCCAAGATCCAATCATCTTCCTCCCATATTATCCTTTGTTTCATAAATAATTTTATCTCTACCTAATTCATAGGCTAATAATTATTTGACACATTCTCATTCAATGATTATATTAGCAATTCAGTGGGTATACTTGGATTGGTGTCTCTATTAGGCTCTATTTGAGATAGTACTTTGTCAAAAAAAATTAGATTCTTGATAAGTATTCAGATTTGGATGTAATATGTCTTTAATTTTTTCTTGATGAATAGATACAATATTAATCTTTACATGACATTCATAAATATCTACTTGAGTTGGAGATGGACTATCAAACTTTACACAAAAACTCTCCAAATCATCACAAAAGGCCTCTTCATCATGATTAATTGAAAGGACATGAAATTCATTTCTAATCTTACCATTTAAAACATTTTGATCACATTTTATACCTTTTGGATGGAGTCATATGAAATTTATTGATATAATGCACTTGCTCCATCTTCATCTTCAATAGAGAATGACATCTCATCTATCAACTCAAGTTCCATCTCATCTTGTTTTGGGATATCTAGAATAGAATTACTTTTTTAAATCTCCAAAATATTGGTAAAATCCTTAGATGAATCATCAACCTATTTTTATATCTCATCATCAATATCTTTAATCTTAAGCTCTTCAATTTTTCTCATGAAATCATGGTACAACTGCTTCCAGTGATCATCATCTTTGGGAATATTCTCCATCTCAATTATGGCTCTATGTGAGTGTTCTTCATGGATGCCTTCTAAAGAAATATTTGTTTTTACTTCATCTATCTTATCTTTTTCAATCCCTTGAGAAACCTCCTATAAGTCATCTTCATGTTCATCATGTAAAATTGAATCATTCTTGTGCTTGCCAAGTGGTGTCCCAATAATGATATCTTCTTCTTGATCACTAAAGTCAGTTTCCTTTTCTATCTCTTTGGTTGCATATTCTTGAATCACCTTCAACTCATCTCTCTACACTTTTTATTGAATTGATTTCCATTAAGAAAAGGATTTAGGATTCTGAGGAGGAAGGGATGAACATTGAATGATCTCTTGTTTTAATTTAGCATCCTACGTGATGCTTAATTATTCCTCTTTCTTACTTGACTTCATGATTTGGCTCCAAGATGGGAAAGGTAAAGTCTCTTTTTTGACCTTTTGATTCTAGTTCTCCTCCTCTTTCCTTGTCTTTATCTCCAACTTTATGATCTACTTATCAATACTCTTGGAATATCTTCTCTTTAAAGTGGTCTATTGTTTCATGAAGATAAATAATAGAAGTAGACTCTTGAAGGAGGATGGAGTCTTGAATATCAATAGAAAACTACCCCATAACAATCTCTTTATTTCTTTGATAGTTTTATTAGATAGATCTCCAAAAATGGAAGGTCTGAGAAACACATGAAGAATTTGGCAAACTCAAATGGGCATTTGGAATAATCTCTTGAGAAGGAATGGATGGCATATAAAAAGAGTGAGGTTGAACTTGTTCCTTGAGGGATTTTAGTTTATCCTTAACACTTTGAATGTAACCATCTACATCCATCATATCACCATTGAGATGGTTCTAGTTGGCTCTCTCAATAGGTTCCCATTACTCTTTTATTTTCTATAATGACTCTCTCAGATGATGAATTTGGTGAGTATGGGTATCTTGGCCATAATAGCTATATGAATACAACTCTAGTGCATGCTTGTCAAGGCTCACTAAAGTTTGTTTCAGTGCTGGTATGGATTAGATAGATAAAAAATGTCCATGATAAGACTAGTAAGGGGAAACATTATGATGGATTAGTTGTTCATAGGGAGGATTTGGGTAGCACCCTTGCATATATGCCTGATATAGACCCTCAAACTCTTGGTGAGGATCATAGTGTGGCTGGTCATACTGATCATAATGAGGATAATATGGATCCATATTGAAACAAGCCATTAGAGACCATTAGTAAACTAAATGTTGAAAGTAATCAATATTTGAAATGATACATAATCTTATAAACTACCTTAGAGTGCCTAAAAGTTACACTGATATTTTTAATACCTCTAAAAGGTTATTTTGTTGAAAGATGTCCCACCAGGCATGCAAAAAACTATTATCACTCTAGAGTACACCCTGATTAAATATGTGTAAGGCAAACTTCTCTCCATTTGATACAATTGGAACTTCTCATAGTGTGGGTGACTCAGTACTAAGAAGAACCTATAGATAGGGTTGGTTCCCTTAAGATTTATCTATTAAAACTAAATTACTATTATTTTGGGATGAAAAGAGGAAGCAAAAGCTGAAGGGAAATCCTATCTAATCAAGTGAGTCACATTAATTATTTATATCCTCTAGAAGCTTTTTAAACTAATGTACACATATAAATCAATAAAAATTCCAATATTTACCCTAATCATAATTATTTCAAATGAAGGATTGAAAGAATTTTGGATTAAAAATTTCCTTTTTTACCTCTTCAAATGACCTATAGAAGGTGAGATAGAAAGCAATAGGCGAGGAGGGGACTTTCCAAAAAGGAGATATAATCCCACTTATGTGTTGATACACAATTAATTACACTCTATTCTCTGTCAAAACATGAATATGCAAATTAAAAATTCTCCTTTATTGATGTATGGTCTAGAATATAGTTTCTTCTTCTTCTCTCAAGAATTATAAAAAAATGGCTTCAAAAAACCAATGTATATGTCAAAAACAAAGCTTCAAATAATGTGTCATTAATTTTAGTGAAGGATTAGTCTTGGTTGGCTAACTCAAGACTAACTCCTTTTACAATATTAAAACAATTATCAAAAATACTAAAACCATAAATCATGCATGAAACTTCAAATGTTGGCATAGAAGGAAAGTGGTGGGCCCATGGACAAGTCAAAATACTTTACATAAAATTATATGCCAAAATTTATGCCTTAACTCAACTTGAACTAATTTGTAAGCTGAGTTGGAACATTGATTACATGAAAATCAAGATATCTCATAAAAGGTCAACTGAAGCTTTTACTAGTTAACTCCAAAAAATCTCCTTTTCATGAAAAGGGAATTTTAAGGTTGAATTTTCACATTAAAATTGAATTTAAAAACATAAAATTGTCATGTAAACTCAAATATAAACCCTTGAACAACAAATTCAACACCAATCTCAAACTTGACCATTTGACCAACTAGGCCTATTAGGCCAAAAAGGCCTAAAGGCTCATCTATGCACTTGAAAACCATGAAACCTAAAAAAATATGCCATTAAACCTTAAAAAATAATGAAATATACTTGTAAAAACTTTCCACATCACAAGATATGTGATTTTGATGAGACAACACTTGTTATTCAGTCAACAAAGTTGACTAGGCCTATTTTGCTCCATTTTCCTGCAGACTGGCCATTTTGATAAAATTGGTAGGGGAAATTTTTGGATGATTTTTGATAAAATGAATATATGATAATGAATAAAAATTATTATGATTATAACTCCAATTATTATATTTCATTAAACTATCTTGTACTTTATTTTACATGTTTTTTCCACAAAAAACATGATTTATGCCTTCATCTGTATAGCTCCATACATAAAATTGAGATTTATAGAATCCTCTATGATTTTAATTAAATTTTTTAAAAAAAATAGGTTTATCCATGATTATTTTATGGAAATAAAATCCACTTTTCTCAAAACTAGATTTTTAGGGGTTTAGGAGGGTTTTAAAGCTAAATCTTCAAAATGATGGTTCATGAAGTACAGACCTCCAAATCCTAAAATATTTTAATTTATTTGTATCAAAATAACCCCCTAACATCCCTTAAAATATAGTTTTCCCATGAAAAAGATATGAAAATTTACCACGTGAAGGAAATTTGCCTATAGGGTTTTGACTACATTATGGGCTGCCTACACTCTTAGTGATTGTTCATAAATAAAATACCCTCAATTTATCTATATTTTTCATTAATTTTAATTAAATACATGTCTTAAAATCATACTAATATTTTTAATCCAAACTCTACATGTGGTGAAAGATACAAGCATCTAAATAAGAGACTTGAAAGGGTGTCTAGAACTATAAAAGTGAAAAATCTTCACCAAGATGAAAATTACTCTTCCCATAATTCAAAAATCCTAAAAATATCATCATATGACTTTTAAAATTCTATAAAAACACTTTTAAATTCTTTTTTTCTTGAAAATTCCAAAAATGCCTTTTTGGCCTATATGCCTATTTGCTTACAAAAGCATGTATGAGCATGGTTTGCATAAAATTTGGAGTTTTAAAACTCTTTAAATGTCTTATGATGATGTAACAACATCATACCATGCTTAAAACTTTTTAACCTATTCTTAGAAACCTCTATGGTACTCCATAATGTTGCTTGCTCTAATGGTGGTCTCAAATGGATAGGCTGAGGTCTGAGACAAAATATGGAGTATTTACACTCACCCAATAGACATGGAATTTTATAAAAATATTATTTAAGTTATGATGACATTTTTAAAAAAAATTGTGATTTTGAAACCACCTTTATCACCTAAAATCCTTAATTTTCCCTCAAAAATGACCCCTATGCATGGAATGTCTGCATACATGACTAAGTTTTTGTGTTTTTAAAGTGTTTTCATTGTGTCTACTATGTTTTAAAGGTAAAAATAATCTTTATTTATCAAAATAACTCCTTAAATATTCTTGGAAACTCCTACACCCCTATTTTTAGCATGATGTGACCCTTGAATAATGCATTTTAGGCCTTTTACTGGCAAATTCCATTTAGTAGGTCACTACTATATCCTTTTGAACTTGGAAATGATTATTAGTATCTTTTATTATGGTCCTAATAATTTCCATTTTTCACTTCTTTTACCTTTTCATTGCATTGGCTATCTCTTAAAGAGATCACTAACTCTCAACCTACATGAACTAGTCTTAGAGAGTGACTGTATACTCAAGTGACTGTAGGGGTATTTGAAGGGTAATTCAACTTTAATATGTTCATTTACTTCTGATGATAAATATGACTCTTTATTATGGTACTAACTCCTTTCTTAATGAATCAACTTCTTAAACATATTAACCTTCTTTGATCACTACGTATGACCTTGATACAAGCTTAAGGAAAAGCTTATGTTCTTATGAAAGCTATAGCATGGTGTTCAAGGGTTAAAATTAATATATATGTTTTTTTGGAGTTTCTCTTTCATGAAATTTAAGTCCTATTGCCTTATAGGTTACTATTATAACCCTTTACAACTTATGAAACCTTTTTTGTGTACCATTAGCCCTTAAGAAACCCTTCAAGACTATGGTGACTGTATATGTTTGGTTACAAGTTGATTTTGGTGGCACTATAGCATTAAGTGTTGAAACCCTCATTATTATACACTTTAACAATTCATCATGCCATTTTAAAACTTTATCCACCCTTTGAAATGACTATATTTCCCAAAATTAATGATCTCCTCATGATTATTGACCTATTATTAAGTATTTGACTGTAGAACACCCCTACAAGCTTGTACAGACAATGTAGGCTTGGAGGTGTCTTGGAAATCCTTTACCTTATATAATGTGTTTAAGAAAAAAAATTCATAATGATATTTGATGAATTTAAAGACCCTTGGTCCTATTCCATTGATGGCCTTTCTTTATCAAGACATAGTCATGAGTCCCATTGTTAATACTTCTTTCCAAGCTTTGATCATGTTTATCAAGGTGATTGAAGGGTGTTCTTTAGACAACTTACTTGAGAATGTTTCATATTGTATCATGACCTATTAATTTATTTCTCATTATTTTCTTCATTAAACCTCCCCATGGTTTGGACATGAAATAATTTTAAAAACACTACTTACCTCTATCTACTGGCCTTAAGGAAGGATTTTGGCCTTATGATGGTTGTAGATCTCCATTTAAGCTAATTTTACTATACCATTTTTGATAAACCTCAAATATCCTTCTAGATAACTCCTCATACCAAATTAAAACTTAAACTAGCCTCTTGATAAAATCTCAAAATACCAATTGATTGTGTAACCCTCTTGCAAGTTGTAGGTGCATTTTTAGGGGTTGGTTCTAGATTACATTGTGTCTAAAATAATTATTCCTAAGCCCTTGAAAAACTCCTTAATATAAATTCCTCCAAGTCATGATGATTATTTAAACACAAAACCCTCATTTAAAGTTTCAAAACTATTATAGACTACCAAACCACTATTAGCTAATTGACTATGGCTTCATTCTTCTAGGTCCTTATACGGATAGGGACAAGGTGTGAAGGTGCCCTTATGTGTTTGAAAAATTAATAAGATATCCTAATGGGTTACATATTTCTTGAAACTAACTTGAATGTCTATTCAATCCTCCTTAAACTATCATGACTATCTTGAGACTCTCCTTGACTGTCTTAAGAGCTCATACATAGTTGTAGGTGACTTTTGATTAGGATGTAGGGTTTCATATTTAGGTTTGTATGATTGTTTTCATTATCATTGAGACCAAAACATGATGTTCAAACTTATCATCATTTATTTTTTCCAAAAATCCCTCTTGTATTGAAAATAAAACCTTAACTTGTCCCTTATGCTATCAACCTCCTCATATATCCTATAGATAGGTCTATGACTATGACTAAGAGTGGTTATAGGATGATATTGTTTAAAATTATCCCTATCAAATATCTAAAACATGCTTAACCGTTGAAAACCTTTATTCACATTCAAGATAGGATCTTTTATATTCACCATTTATCCATTCTCACTTCTTTATTGATGTCTTTTGTACATACCCATGTACTTGATTGTAGATTCTTCTTGTAAGTCCCTTTGTACAGATTGTGAACCATGTTTGAATAACTTACAAATATTTTGAAAGATTGAGAAATAATTGTGAAGGCCCCTTTCCTACATATGTTAGAAATCAATATTCTCTATTAACCATAATCACCTCTTGAAATCTTTATTATTGCTAGCTTGGACTTGATATGAGGTAGAAAGGTACTATTGTATGAACAATAGATTATATGATGCTTGTAATCATGGCCTAACACTTAATTTGATCCATGTCATTCTTCATTATTTACTTAATTAAGTGAGGGTATAAATACCCTAAAGGATAGATAAACCTCATTGTCACTCCTTGGTTATTTTCATGGTGGACTCTTCATGATAGAGATGGATTGTTGTAGGTCATCCTTTTGATCGAGTCATAATATTTGCTTGATGAATATACCCTATTTATGCTCATATGACCCTCAATTATCTAACCTCTTATAGATTAATTCTCTTGAATACACCTAGACCTTCAAAAATATATCCTTTGAACTTGAACAAGAAGATGAACCTTCAAATTTCAACCCTTGACTATAAAATCCTATTATTTGTCTCTTTTATGATTGTATTTGATGTTTGAATAACCTACAAATTGCTTTGCCATGCTTACCATTGGCTTCTTGACTAGACCCATGGCATGGAGGTGAGATGTGGGTGAAATGACATTTGAAATTAATAAAACACAAGAATGGAGATGGAAAAAAGTGAAAACATAGTTGAAAAGGGGGGAATAGGATAGTGAGATGGGGTGGGTGAGGTGGAGGTGATGAAAGAGCTTGAAGGACCATGAAAAGACCATAATGAAGAGAGTATGCAAGTATAAACACTTGACCATCACTTCAAATTAATTTGGAGGCCATTATAGGAGTTCAAGGAGGTGAATTTGAAACATGGTTTTCTCCAAAAACCTTACGATTTGCAAAAAATCCTTAAAGAATGCTAAACTAGCTCATTTGAGATACATGGAAGCATGGACATGTCTTAAGCAATGGATTTTCTTGGAGGATTTCTTGATAAATTTATTGAAAACATGAAAAATTTGATGGAACCCTAAAAATACCAAAATCTTGAAAACTTGAAGCTAACTTCTCCCATGATCGTATAATAACAATTCTTCCTTGCAAGCTTGTCAATATTGCAGATTGCCTGGCTGAATTTGAGACCTCTATTTGACCTTTCATTGGATGGAAAAAAGATAAATGAGGACATGGAAATTTATAACAAGTCCTCAAGATTTAGGAACAATTTTATTTTCCTTGAAACTCTTCCCAAGTGAAGAAAAAATGGAGAAAAATAGTTGCCTTTTTGGCTATAAGGCATCAAAATTTGACCTGAGTTCAACTAGATGTTTCATGAGCCTAGAGAATCTACTTGAGGATCCACTTATACCATCAGGAATTTCTCTGATTCTAATTTCTTTGCACCTAATTTAAGAACTTAAATCTCCTCCAATAGATTGTACCATTAGAAAACCTACAGGTAAGTCTCCTTGTACCAACAAGTAAAGTAACAAAAAAAAGATGGTTTAGGGCCTATATGGCCATGAATTTCCATGGAAATGTTCATGAATCTTGGTGATTTCTTTTAGATGATAATCCCTACCTTAGATGTATGGAATATGTATGGATCTCATACTATCTCTTGAAAAATTTAAGAAAAGAGCTCCTTTTGGCCTTTTAAAAGCTAATTCAAGATCCCACCACTTGACATAGAAAATTTGAGAAGCATCACGTGCCATTCATGAAAAATTAGACTTTTTAAAACCTTTTCATTGTTTAATTTTGAAATTTGGCATGTGGAAGGGGTTTTGGGGCCTTTTTGTCTTAATTAGCATACTAAATGACCTTTTGATGACTTGAAATTTTAGACTCAAGAGATTTTCAAACTTTTGAACATGACTAAAGTTTAAATGGAATAATTTAATAACTTTTGAAACCAATTATGACATTTTTACCATATTTTTGACATTTTTGCTCAAAATTCACATTTTTAGGCCATAATTTATCAGTTTGACTAGGAATAAAGGGATATTAGTAAGATTTAGGAAATTTTTTAATGATATGGGTAGTGATTTGACCTTGATAGGTTAAATTAATAACAATTTTGGTGACTTTTTGGGGTTGACTAACCTACTAGTCAAAGAACTCAAAAACTCTAGATATGACAAACACTAAAATTGGGAAAGCTTGCAGACCAAGATATAACAAGAGAAAATGACACCAAAAATAACAAACATGTGTAAGTATGAACTTAGAGGAATGAACAATAACAACTAAAAAGGGAAGCAACAATACTAAAAGCATGTATGTATATGCACTTAGAGAAAATAATAAAAGATAGTATATTATGTACAAACTGGCCTCCACCTTGTTCATCCTCTTGGATCAAATGGAAAGTTATTTGATGAAACTAGAACTTTGAAATGTATTTTCTTCCTTTTGATATATCTCTTCTACAAATGGGAGCACTTATATGTTCATGTGTTCTATATAAAGTAGCTAGGCCTCCAACTTCCATTCTCAAGTGCATGGATTGAAGATATGGATCCAAGAACCATTCATCTTCCTCCTATATTATCCTTTGTTTCATAAATAATGTTATCTCTACCTCATTCATAGTTTTATCATGATTTGACACATTTTCATTCAATGATTGTATTGGCAATTTAACGGGTATACTTGGATTGATGTCTTCATTAGGCTCTAT
Source organism: Torreya grandis (assembly GCA_037957365.1). Classification (NCBI taxonomy): domain Eukaryota; kingdom Viridiplantae; phylum Streptophyta; class Pinopsida; order Cupressales; family Taxaceae; genus Torreya; species Torreya grandis. The sequence goes on from JARHVA010003718.1 coordinate 1,818,542, forward strand.
TTGAGGTAGTACTTTGTCAAAAAAATTAAATTCTTGATAAGTATTTAGAATTAGATGTAATATGTCTTTAATGTTTTCTTGATGAATATTTACAATAGTACTCTCTACATGACATTCATCATTCTCTACTTTGGGTGGAGATGGACTATCAAACTTTGCATAAAAACTCTCCAAATCATCCCAAAAGGCATCTTCATCATGATCAATTGAAAGGACATGAAATTCATTTTTAATCTTACCATTCAAAACATATTGATCACATTTTATACCTTTTGGATGGATTCATATGAAATTTCTTAATCTACTACACTTGCTCCATCTTCATCTTCTATAGAGCATGACATCTCATCTATCCACTCAAGTTTTAGGTCATCTTGCTTTGGGATATGTAGAATAGAATTACTTTTTTGAAGTTCCAAAACATTGGTAAAATCCTAAGATTATTAATCAAGATATTTTTATATCTCATCATCAATATGTTCCATCTTAAGCTCTTCAATTTCTCTCATGAAATCATGGTACAACTACTGCCACTGATCATCTTCTTTAGGAATATTCTCCATCTCAGCTATGGCTCTATGTGAGTTTTATTCATGGCTACCTTCTAAATAAATATTTGTTTATACTTCATCTATTTTTTCTATTGAAAGCTCTTGAAAAACCTCCTGTAATCCATCTTCTTGTTCATCATGGAAAACTAAATCATTATTGTCCTTGCCAAGTGGTGTCCTAATAATGATTTCTTCTTCATTATCACTAAATTCATTTTCCTTTTCAATCTCTTTAGTTACATATTCTTGGATCACCTTCACCTCATCTCTCTGCACTTTTTATTGAATGGATTTCCATGAAGGAAAGGATTTAGGCTTCTGAGGAGGAAGGGATGAAGGCTGAATGATCTCTTGTTTGAATTTAGCATCCTAAATGATGCTTGATTATTCCTCTTTATTTCTTGACTCCAAGATGGTAAAGATAAAGGCTCTTTTTTGACCTTTTGATTCTAGTTCTCCTCCTCTTTCCTTGTCTTCAGCTCCAACTCTCTAATCTGCTTATCAATACTCTTGGAATATCTTCTCTTTAAAGTGGTTACTTATTTCATGAAGATAAAGAATAGAAGAAGACTCTTGAAGGAGGATGGAGTATTGGATGTCAATAGAAGGCTACCCCATGATAATCTCTTTATTTCTTTAACAATTTTCATGGATAGATCTCTAAGAATGGAAGGTTTGAGAAACAAATGAAGAATTTAGCAAACTTAAAGGGGCATTTGGAATAATCTCTTGAGAAGGAATGGATGGCATATAAGAAGAGTGAGGTTGAACCTATTATTCCTTGAGTTTTTTTAGTTTGTCATCAATGCTTTGAATGTAACCACCTACATCCACCATATCACCATTTATATTTTTCTAATTAGCTCTCTCAATAGGTGCCCATTACTCTTTCAATTACAATAATGACTCTCTAATTGATGAATCTGGTGAGTATGGATATCTTGACCATAATATCTCTATGAATACAACTCTATTACATGCTTTTCAAGGCTCATTAAATCTTGTTTAAGTGTTGGTATATATTAGATCAATACAAAATGGCTATGATAAGACTAGTTAGTGTTAATATTATGATAGATTGGTTGTTCATATGGAGGATCTGGGTAGTACTCTTGCATATATGCCTGATATAGATCCTCAAACTCCTAGTGAGGATGATAGTGTGGTTGTTCATACTAATCATAGTGAGGATAATATGGATCCATACTGAAACAAGTAATTAGAGACCATTACTAAACCAAATGTTGAAAGTAATCAATTTTTGAAATGATACTTGATCTTCTAAACCAAATTTGAGTGCCTAAAAGTTTCACTGATATTTTGAATACCTCTAAAAGGATATTGTGTAGAAATATGTCCCACTAGGTGTGAAAGAAACCGTTATCACTCTAGAGTGCACCATAATTAAATATGTGCAAGGCACACCTTCTCTTCAATTGATATAATTGGAACTTCTCATAGTGTGGGTGACTCTGTACTAAGAAGAATTTCTAGAGAGGGTTGGTTCCCTTAAGAATTTTCTATTAAAACTAAATTATTATTATTTTGGGATGAAAAGGGGAAGGGGAAGCTGAAGGGAAATCCTATCTAATCAAGTGATATACATAAATTATTTATATCCTCTAGAATCTATTTAAATTAATGCACACATATAAATCAATGAAAATTCCAATATTTCCCTTAAGCATAAGTATTTCAAATGAAGGATTGAAAGAATTTTAGATTACAAAATTCCTTTCTTACCTCTTCAAATGACCTACAGAAGGTGAGATAGAAAGCAATAGGTAAGGAAGGGACTTGCCAAAAAGGAGATATAATCCCACTAATGTGTTGATACATAATCAATTACACTCTGTTCTCTATCAAAACATGAATATGCAAAATAAAAAATTCTCCTTTATTGATGTATGGTCCAGAATATAGTTTCTTCTTTAACTCTCAAGAATTATAAAAAAAATCTTCAAAAAGCTAATATATATGTCAAAAACAAATCTTTGGCCAATGTGGAATTAATTTTAAATAAGTATTAGTCTTGGTTGGCTAACTCAAGACTAATTCCTTTTAAAATATTAAAACAATTATAAAGAAATCCTTAAACTCCACAAAGCATGCATGAAACTTCAAAATTTGGCATAAAAGGAAAGTGGTGGGCCCATGGATAATTAAAAATCCATTTCATGAAATTATATTCCAAACTTTATGCCTTAACTCAACTTAAACTAATTTTTAAGCTATGTTGGAACACTGATTGCATGAAAATCAAGATATCTCATAAAAGGTCAACTGAAGCTTTGACTAGTTAACTCCAACAAATCTCCTTTGCATGAAAATAGAATTTGAAGGTTAAAGATTCACATTAAAATTAAATTTAAAAACATAAAATTTTCATGTAAACTCAAATTTAAATACTTGAATAGCCAATCTCAAACTTGACTGTTTGACTAACTAAACCTATTATGCCAAAAAGGCCTAAAGGCTCATCTATGCACCTGGACACCATGAAACATGAAACAAGATGCCATTAAACCTTAAAAAATAATTAAATAGACTTGTAACAACCTTCCTCATCACAATATATGTGATTATGATGAGAAAACACTCACCATTCAGTCACAGAGTTGACTAGGCCTATTTCGCTCCATTTTCCTATAGACTGGTTATTTTGATAAAATTGTTAGGGGAACATATAGGATTATTTTTGATAAAATTAATATATTATGATGAATAAAAATTATTAGGATTATAAATCCATTTATTATCTTTAATTGAACTATCTTGTACTTCATTTTATATGCTTTTTTCCATAAAAACATGATTTATGTCATCATCCTTATAGATCCATACATAAAATTGACATTTATAGAATAATATATGATTTTACCTGACACTTTTTTAATTTTTTTAGGTTGATCCATGATTATTTGATGAAAATAAATTCCACTTTTCTCAAAACTAATTTTCTAGGGGTTTAGGAGGGTTTTAAAGCTGAATCTTCAAAATGATGGTTCATGAAGTAAAAACCTAAAAATAATAAAATATTTAAATTTATTTGTATAAAAATAACCCCCATAACATCCCTAAAAATATAGGTTTCCCATTGAATATATATGAAAAGTTACCATGTGAAGGAAATTTTCTTGTAGGGTTTTGATTACATTATGGGTTGCTTACACTCTTAGCGATTGTTCATAAATAAAATTCCCTAAATTGATATCTATTTTTAATTAATTTTAATTAAATATATTTCATAAAATCATAATAATATAATTTGGCCAAACTCTACATGTGATGAAACATATGAGCATCTGAATAGGAGACTTGAAAGGGTGTCTAGAACTGCAAAAGTGAAAAATCTTTACCAAGATGAAAATAAATCTCAAAATATTTAAAATATCATAATGTTAATTTTTCCATGCTATCAAAACACTTTTAAATTCTTTTTTTCTTGAAAATTCCAAAAATGCCTTTTTGGCCTATATGCCAATTTGCTTACAAAAGTGTGTATGAGCATGGTTTGCATAAAATTTATAGTTTTGACACTCTTTAAATGTCTAATGATAATGTAAAAATATCATACCATGCTTATAAAACTTTTATCTAGGCTTATAAACCTCTATGGTACTCCATAATGTTGCTTGTTCCAATGGTGATCTCAAATGAATAGGTTGAGGTCTGAGACAAAATAGCGAGTATCTCCACTCATCCAATAGCCATGAAAATTTTTCAAAATATTATTTAATTCATGATTACCTTTTTTTTTTAAAAATAGTATCTTTAAAACACATTTAACACCTATAATCCTCAATTTTCCCTCAAAAATGACCCCTGTATATGGACTATATGATTGAGTTTTGGTGTTTTTAAAATGTTTTCATGGTGTCTTATATGTCAGTACTATATCCTTTTGAACTTCATAATGTTTCTTATTATATTTTATTAGAGTCTTTATAATTTCCATTTGTCACTTCCTTGACCTCTTACTTTCATTGGATATCTCTCAAAGAGATCACTAACTCTCAAGCTACATGAACTAGTCTTGGAGAGTGACTGTATACTCAAGTGACTATAGGGGTATTTGAAGGGTAATTCAACTTGACTATGTTCATGTACTTATGATGATCAATATGAATCTTGGTGATGGTACTAACTCCTTTCTTAATAAAGTAACTTCTTAAACATATTAACCTTCTTTGATCACTATGTGTGACCTTGATACAAGCTTAAGGAAAAGCTTATGTTCCTATGAAAGATGTAACATGGTGTTCAAGGGTTGAAACTATTGTATATTCTTGTTTGGAGTGTCTCTTTTATGACATTTCATTCCTATTGCCTTATAGGTTACTACTATAACCCTTTACAACTTGTAGAAACCCTTTTTTTATACCATTATCCCTTAGGAAACCCCTCAAGACTATGGTGACTATATATGTTTGGTTGTAGGTTGATTTTAGTGGAAATATAGCATTAGGTGTTGAAACCCTCACTATTATACCATTTGAAAATTCATCATTCAATGTGAAAACTTTATCCACCACTTGATATGATTGTATTTTCCTAAAATCAATCATCTCTTCATGATTATTGACCTACTATTAAGTATTTGACTATAAAACACCTCTATAGGCTTGTACAGATAATGTAGGCTTAGAGGTGCCTTTGAAATCCTTGAAATTATACAAAGTGTTTAATAAAATTTTATCATAATGATCTATGATAAATTTAAAGACCCTTGGTCCTATTCCATTGATGACCCTTCTTTATCCAAACATAGTCATGAGACTCATTGTTAGTACTTCTTTTAAAGTCTTGATCATGTTTATCAAGATGACTAAAGGGTACTCTTTAGACAACTAACTTGAAAAATTTTCATATTGGATCATGACCTATTTATGGCTTTGTCATTATTGTCTTCATCAAACTTCCCCATGGTTTGGACATGAAATAATTTTAAAAACACTACTTACCCTTATCTACTAGCCTTAAGGAAGGATTTTGGCCTTATGATGGTTGTATATCTCCATCGAATCTACTTTTACTCCAAAATTTTTTATAAACCTAAAATATCCCTACATACAACTCCTCATACCAACTAAAAACTTAAAATATCCTCTTGATAAACTCTCAAAAGACCAATTGACTATGTAACCCTCTTGCAAGTTGTAGGTGCATTTTTAGGGGATGGTTGTAGATTACATTATGTCTAAAATCATTATTCCTTATCCCTTGAAAAAATCCATCTTGATTCCTCCAAGTCATGATGATTACCTAAACACAAAACCCTCACTGAAAGATTCAAAATCCTTATAGACTGCCAAACCAGTATTAGCTAATTGACTATGGCTTCATTCCTCTAAGTCCTTATATGGATAGGGACAAGGTGTGAAGGTTACTTAATGTGTTTCATAACATAATAAGATATATTTATGTGTTACATCTTTCTTGAAAAAATATTTAATGGCTCATCAATCCTCCTTGAACTGTCATGACTATCTTTAGACTCTCCTTAACTGTCTTAAGAGCTCATACATGGTCGTAGGTGACTTTTGATTAAGATGTAGGGTTTCATCTTTAGGTTTGTATGATTGTGTTCATGCTCTTTGAGACTAAAACATGATGTTCAAACTTATCATTATTTATATTTTCCAAAAATCCATTTTGTATTAAAAATAAAACCCTCACTTGTCCCTATGTTATCAACCTCTTCATACAACCCGTAGATAGGTTTGTGACTATGAATAAGAGTGGTTTTAGGATGATATTGTCTAAACTTAGACCTAACAAGGCTCTAAAACATGTTTAAAACCTTAAAAACCTCTATTCATATGCAAGATATGATCTTTTGTATTCACCATTTAGCCATTGTTCACTTCTTGATTGATGTCTTTTGTGCATACCCATGTACTTGACTATAGATGCTTCTTGTAAGTCCCTTTGTACAAATTGTGAACCATGCTTGAATAACCTACAAAGAGTCTAAAATATTGAGGTAATTTTGAAGGCCCCTTGCCTACATATGTTAGCAAGAAATATTCTCTATTAGCCATAATCACCTCTTTAAATCTTTTATTATTTCTATATTGGAATTGATATGGGGTAGCAAGGTACTATTGTATGAATAATAGCCTATATGATGCTTTTAATCATGGCCTAACACTTTATTTTATCCATGTCCTTCTTCTTTATGTGTTTGATGAAGTGAGGGTATAAATACCCTAATGGAGAGAGAAACCTCACTGTCACTCCTTGGTTATGTTCATGGTGGACTCTTCATGATAGAGATAGATTGTTATAGGTCATCCTTTTGACTGAGTCATAATATTTTCTTGATGAATATAACATGTTTATGCTCATATGACCCTCCATTATCTTACCTCTTATAGAGTGATGTTTTTTAATAAACCTAGACCTTCAATAAGATATACGTTGAACTTGAACAAGAAGATGAACCTTTAACTTTAAACCCTTGACTATAAAATCCTATTATTTGTCTCTTTTATGATTGTATTTGATGCTTGAATAACCTAAAAACTGCTTTATCATGCTTACCATTAGCTTCTTGACTAGACCCATAGGATGTAGGTGAGATGTGGGTTAAATGGTATTATAAAAAATCAAATCACAAGAATGGATATGGAAAAAAGTGAAAACATATTGGAAAAGGGGAAAGTAGGATAGTGAAGTGGGGTGGGTGAGGTGGAGGTGATGAAAGAGCATGAAGCAACATGACAAGACCACAATAAAGAGAGTATACAAATATGAACACTTCAACATAAATCCACATAAATTTAGAGGCCATTATAAGAGTGAAAGGAGGTGAATTTGAAACATGGTTTTCTCTAAAAACTTAAAATTTGAAAAAATTTCTTAAAGAATGCTAAACTAGATCATTTGAGACACATAGAAGCATGGAGATGGCTTAAGAAGTGGATTTTCTTGGAGTATTTCCTTTAAAAACTTATTTAAAACATGAATATTTGTATGTAACCTTGAAAACACCAAAATATTTAAAAATTTAAGTGAAATTCTTCTCCCATAACCATACAATAATAATTCTTCCTTGCAAGCTTACCAATACTGTAGATAGATTGGCTAAGTTTGAGACCTCTATTTAACCTTGAATTGGATGAATAAAAGATAAATGATTCCATGTAGATTTATAAAAATTCCTAAATATTATGTAAAAAGTTGATTTTTCTTTAAACTCTTCTCAAGTAAGGAGAAATGGATAAAAATAGTTGCCTTTTTGGTTACAAGGTAGCAAAATTTGACCTAACTTCAACTAGATGGTTTATAATCCTAGAGAATCCAATTAAGTATAAACTTGTATAAATCAAGAATATATATTAGTCTAATTTATTCACCCCAAATTTTAGACCTTAATTATCCTCCCAAAGACCATACCATCAAAAAACCTATAGGTAGGTCTCCTTGTGCCAAGAAGTAAAGTAACATAATAAAGATGGATTAGGGCCTGTATGGCCTTGAATTTCCATGATGATGTTAATTAATATTTTTAATGGAATTTATATGATAATTCTTACCTTTGATATATGTAATTCGTATGGAATCCATACTATCTCTTTAAAAAATAAAGAAAAAAGCTCCTTTTGGCCTTTTAGAATCTAATTCAAGATTCCACCACTTGAAATAGAATATTTGAGAATCATAACATGCCATTAATGAAAAATTATACTTTTTAAAACCTTTTTAATGTTTAATATTTAAAATTTGGCATGTGGGAGGGGTGTTGGAGCCTTTTTGGCTTAATTAGTCTATCAAATGACCTTTTCATGACTTGAACTTTTAGAATTAGGATATCTTCAAACTTTTAAACATGAATAAAGTCCAAATGGAATAATTTAATGACCTTTTAAAATAATTATGACACTTTCACCCCATTTTTTGACATTTTTACTCAAAATCCACATTTTTAGGCCATAATTCATTAGTTTGACCAGCCACAAACAGATATTGGCAATATTTAGGAAAGTTTAGAATTATAGGAGTAGTAATTTGACCTTGAAAGGTAAAATTTATAATATTATCCTAGTGATCCTATTAGGAACTTCAATTCTAGGTTTCAAAATATGTACAACTAGGTCATTATGCTTTATCAACCTAACCCTTAGCTAGTTCTTGAAATGTATAAGAATGCACTAGACCCTTAGCCATGTTCCTAAGGAGAGACACAACCATAGTAGACCTATCATTGTCTTATGTAATTTACACTAAGGTATATAGGTAAATAAAACCTTAAGACCACATGATGACCCCAACTCTTAATATGCTACCATGGATTCCTACATTGATTGTTTTTCCCAATGTTAACCAGAATTCACAAATGCTTTAGTTACTCCCTATAATACATCAAATCCTATTGGTTAATCCCACTTAAAACCAACAAATATGTTTCCTTAACTCATGGGCCATGAATTGACCCCTCATACATAACACCAAGTAACATTGGTAGTAGCTAATAATACCAAAACAACACCTTAGGAGTCTACCAAGAATGAGTTAGATGCCATTTAATAGATGGCACAAAAACTCAATAATTATTTCCTTGAGATACATAGGTAGGTGAGTAATTATATTCTATAAATTTCTAACAAAAACTTCACCTATCAAATACCAAGAAAGAACTATAACCATCCTCATAATCCCCTAAAACCCTCACCCAATAGGCTATCTAAAATCAATATCTTTGAGATAGCCTTACCTAACTAGTGTCAAGTGCATAACATGGTATCCCATAAGGAAATTGGCTACATAGAGTTTGGTTCTACTTTTGAGATCTTCTAGAAGGAAATGGAATAATATGAGGTGGTCCCCAATCATCTTAAATCCGCTATTTTAGTTAAATCCCCTAGTACTATTATGGTGTTAGAGACCATGGATTTCCCTAGCTAATAAGAAAATGAGCCAGAGAATGGTATTAGTGAGGTTCAATCATTTAAACAATTCTAGAGGATTAATTATTCCCTCAATAATAGGCAATAATAACAACTACTTACTACCTCAACTCCCACTAATAATGATACAACCCCACCATATCAAAATGCTAAGAATGATCCCTCACCTCCAAGACCTCAAGAACCTAAGGCACCTATAGAAACCCCATCAATCTAAAGTAAAGGGGGTTATAACATATTAGAATATATGAAAAATATCAAGGCCAACACTACCCTTCATTATCTTACTCAAATCAAAGAGAAATTGGATCTCCTAATGAAATCTTTGACTCACAATTTAACCCCATAGACCCAACCAAAACCAAGAGTATCACACACCAATGTGATCATTCACAAAAATAAAATGGAGGTGCCCCCTTTCCTCTTAACCATATGGTTATTTATAAATAATATACATAATTTATTATTATTTTTAGAATCCTTAGCCAATTTGATGCTAGCAGGCATATGTGAGAAGCTCGAATTGGTCCCCATAAAGTCAAACAAGGTAGTGGTCTATCTAGACAAGTTAAAAGTAAAACTGATAGGTAAACTTCTCAATGTCCACATCTAATTATATTTATATCTTAGGATTCATCACTTTATATACATTTAATTAGTGGACATTCCTAAATCTTATGACATTCTCCTTAGTAGAGATTGGTCCAAATCCCTAAATGAGTATATGGCCACATATTTCTCTCATATGTGGTTGTCATGTAGGGGAATAGCCAACCAAATTTGGGTAGACATATAACCCCATGTGAACACATGATAACCAAGTAAAACATCATTAATTATATTTTAAACCTAGTTTACTTAGACCTAGGCATATATGTGTTAAGCACAAAGCCACCCAAAGATCAAACTAGTCATGGCCCAATCATGCTTGGCATATCATCTCTTATATATATGGTTATCATTCTAAATAAGGCAATGGGATAGTATTATAATTATATATATAGTAGGGAGAAAATATTTACCATCATATAGGATTTAATTTACATACACAAATAACTTGGTAAAGTATGAATCTCTAATCCTAGGATTGCAATTTGTATTGAAAAATAAGGAAAATGAGTTGAGAATATTTAACAACTCTAAGCTAGTGGTTAACTAGATTAATACTAAATTTTAATTCAATATATCATACCTCAAGATGTATAATAATAATTCTTTGGACCTAACCAATATTTTTAATGTGTTTAATATCATCCATATGCCCCAGGAGGAAAACCAAGTAGTCACCTCACTACATCTATGGTAGCAAACCTAACTCCCTTGGATGACTGTGAGTTACAATAGTTCTCTATGGAACTTATCCCATTTCCCTCTATCCCAAAAAAATTGACAAATATATATTTATTCAAGGATGACCATTAGATAATTTATCATCAATAATGGAATATTCAAGACCCAAGTTATAGATGAGAAAGATTGAGATAACCCTAGGGATGAGCTAGATAAAGATGGGATATTGAATATTCATGGGAACCATATCCCAAAGGGTATGATATCATTATAGATAGAATTATATTCTTTATACCCCACCTTCTAAGATAAAAATCCCAAGTTTAAGGAGCAAAGTGTATGCAATGAGAAATGTAGCATATATATAAATAAATCCTAGCTCAGAGAAGATATATCTTTATTACACTTCCGATTGGGGATACATTACATAATAGAGGTCATGACTAATATGGATCTTCTAGACCTATCTAAGGCATATATTACTATAATAATATCACTAGGGAGGGTTTTAAAACCTCTAGTCAATTAAAACTATGCAATAACCCTAACTAGGTCCTATGTTTTCATATTCACTAAACTAATAATAAGTAAAGTAAAAGTATAGTATAGTACTCACCAAAGCTTGTGGCACAACATATGGGTTTGTAAACATACAATCAAACATGCATAATATAATCCTATTTAATCTATGTATATGTAAAACCCTAATGCATGGATAAAGCAATATATTCAAAATCCATTACTTATGCTACTTTTATCTACTAAAGAGAGGAGAAAAGATATATACACTTACTTGAAAGATGAACCCATTGAGACTCAATCTCTCCCTTGGATAAAGGTTCTTCAAAATAGGTTTTTGTGGTTTGTAAGGATTAATAAGAAAGGCCAAACTATCCAGGACTTCTCCACAAAATAAGATTTTTTTCTTAGTAAAAACCCTAAGCTAAGACTCCTCAAGTAGAATGGTGGAAGAGTAGATTGTAAAGAATAAATAATGAATAATTAACTCTTTTTATCTCTCTAAAAAATGGAAAATGTGATGTGTTTATATAGGTATATATAACCCTAAATGCTTCTAAAATTTTTGGCTAACAAGGTCAACATGGTTGACCTAGTATTAAAATTTACAAAAAACTAAATAGGTAATGAACTATGTTAGCCATGGCCAACTTAATTATCAATAAGCTCTATCAATAAAAATACAAGGTTGATATGGTCGACATGGTCATGTAAATTGCTAAAAAGTGGTTTAGGTTACAAAAGGGATAGATAATGAAGGTGGTAAATGATTGGAGGAGGGTGAAAAATAGGGGCAAATCTTAGGGGAATATTTTTAGGAGCTAGTTAGATTAATAAAAATTGAAAGTAAGGGATAACAATCCTACAAATCACCAATTGCCTATCCACCCCTTTCTCAGTGCATCCCTTGGGGCATGCACTTAGAGAGATTGAGACTCGATGGGTTCTTACAAGATAGAAATCATTAGTAATTGATAAAGTTTGAAAATATTATGTGCATACATATTCCCCACTTAAATCTCATCATGTGTCATTTAGGTGTAACAATGGATGGTGCTTCAAAAATATAATATAGCAACACACAACACTAATGCTAACAAAAATAGTATTTTAGATCATAAAATAACTAAAAGGGAAAGAACTAAAAAATAAATGGGTATGTACCTTGACATACCTTTATTATTGGATGGTTATCTTCTATGTTTGAGATTTGATTATGGATGGCATAGAGTCTAGTTTTGATAAACCTAAGAATAAAAAACTAAAGAGAAAAAAAAACATAAGAAAGCCAAGATAATCAGTGTTATGTAGATGAGATGTACTTGGAAATTTAGAAAGTAGGGGTGATAATTGTTATATTAGACTAAATTACCAAGTCAAAATTTAGAGTAAATCAGGCAACCAAAAATCCAAAGCTACTAAAGACAAAAAAAACTCAAATAAGTAAACCTTCATTAACAACGGCAAACTCACCAAGTCAAACTAAGGATACATGTCAAAAAGTATAGTAATCAAACATTAATGTCAAATTAGTAACAATCCTTACTTAAACAAATATGGAAAAGAAAAAATCATAAAATAACATTGATAAGTGAGAATTAACAATTTTTACTCAATCATCAATGGAAAAAGTGTTCATAAAGGGGAAAACAACATTGGCGAGTGAGAAGTAACATGCCGACCTCACTCAAGAATGGAAAAATTATGTGAAAGTAGAAATAGAGTTAGGTGTTCAAAAAAAGGGGTATTACAACAATGATAAATGGTAAAAAGAATTTAAATAATATATATATATGTAAATCCATAGTAAAAATAAAGTAATCCATAGTTGTTCAAACATGTTGTTTTGTTCTAAGGATAGATAAAACTAAAACAAAGTAGTGTTATCATGTTTTTAAAATGTGAAGAAAGAGAAAGTGTAGAATGGAAAATAGATTCAAAATCACAATTTTCCTATCAAGGGGGGAAATCAAATGGGTAGAGGGAAAAATGAAGTAAAAAACAAGGTAGAGTAACTCTTTATCAAAGTTAAGACACTCAATTTAGGTTTTTAAAAACAAGAGGGCTTTCAACCTTAAGGACTTTAAAGAACTTCTCCTAGCCACACAAGTATTAGATCAAAAAATTATGTATATCATCCCATGAAGTTTATATGCATGAAAATTAAAATGGACTTAACTTCCCACAACATGTTCCCCATTCTTTAGGGCCCATTATAGAGTCGTTGATCTACTATAAAGATTGGGAATTTGCATGAGAAAGTAGGTAGCACCATATAGTTTGTTCAATTCTCCTATTCCAATCTATTGTCCTATCAAACCCCAATGGACATTGGCTCTATTATGAGACTAACTATGGAGTTTGATATTTGATTGAAGATAGGATATGTGCTTGTAATTATATCTTTTGGTGTGATTTTGACTTCTCATATTTGTATGTTGCCTTTTGTATATTATTTCCTTTTATTTCAAATGATTTGGCTCTTAACTATCTTGATGTATTTTTTTATTCCTCCTTTATATATATTTGTAAAACCAAACATGGGTGTTAAAGATGACTTTAATTTGAATACTTGGGACTTGGTTACTAAGAGAGAGAACTCAAAGAGCATTGGGTCTAAGAGTCTCATAAATATAGGTGAAAAAAATGATATCTTGACTTTGACCTTATTTTATCCAATGTGGAATGAAAATAAATGAAATTAAAAGGAATGAAACATGAAACAATTTTAATTAATTAAAATTGTAAAAAAGTAACAAAGGGTGAAAAAGGGATACAATCATAGTAAAGTGTGATTCCTTATCATAAGAGTGAAGGAAATGTAGGAAAACATGATAAAATAATTTGTTTGTGAAAATTTTATCTACAAAAGAAGAAAAAGATCAATTTTAAGAACAAAGTATCAAGAACTTGTAACCATTTCAAAACACACTCTAGAAAAGGAATGAAAAATATGGTGATTTTATGAGGAAGGCTAGGTCTTATCCATGGTCTTATATGGAAACTCATAAAATAGAAACCCAAGGGGTTCCAAAAAGTGTCTGGAAGGTGAGAAAATAAAGAGGATAAACCTATATCATGAGAAAGACTAGTTTGTATTCATGGTTTTACAATTCAACTCATGAGAAAAAAGAGGGAACCAAAATACCAGAAGGAAGGACTAAGGTTTGTGAAAAGAGAGAACTACTGTATAGGGTGAGGCCTATGTAAGTATCCTACAAAAATTGTTAGATAGATAACATATAGAAAGTATTAAAAATAAGGTAAGGATTTATTTAAAATACTTCTTAAGGAAGTGTGCGTTGGTGGGTTCTTTGAAAATATGACCTTCACTGGTTTAAAAGTGATAGGTACTTGGACTAAGAATATATTTAACTAAATAAATGCCCCACCATTTTTGGGTATATTTACTTTATTTATAATGAGTTTAGTATAATTTAAGGACAAGATCACCAACATTAAATGTGTAAACTTTAACATGTTTCTTATGTTGTTTGTCAGTATGAGCCTTGTATTGGTGATTATGTTGTAAAGCAGAAAGGTAGTCCTCACCAAGAGATCAAGAGAATGAAGGAAAGATTCATTTAATTATTCATTGGGTATGAACCATGAAGATATATACAAAAAGAGGGATGCTCAACTTCTAATGGGAAGATTGATTCAAAACCATAGACTAGAGGGAACAATGTTTCCCTTTGGGCAGTGTGTATGCTAGTGTGATAGGCCCGAAGAGCAGGATAGAGATGAAGGTGCCAATCCATTTGGGTTTCATGAATTATATTTTAGATAATTTTATTAATAATTTTTTTGGTAGCCTTAGCTTGGGAATTACATTTTGGATGATAGGGTGTGGAGAATTTTTGATTGATTTTAAATATAGCACAAAGTTGTTTGACATTACCACCAATGTCTAAAATGATAGTACGAGGGACACCAAAGTGGAATATTATATTATTAAGGATGAATTTGGATATGGTTTTACCAGTGAAATTAATAAGGGGCATAGCCTTGACCCATTTTTAAAAATATTATATGGTTGTGATTATAAAGATATGCCCATCTTGAGAGCAAGGTAATTTGCCTATGAGATCTAATCCCCAAATTGAGAATGGCCAAGGAGATTATATAGTTTGAAGCTCAACTAGAGGTGAATGAATTAAATTTTCATGAAGCTATAAAGTAGTACACTTTTTATAAAATTTTATTCCGTCATTTTCAATAGTGGGCTATAAGTATCCCATACATTTGTGGGTTGTAGTGTATCCACTATAGTGGCCACCATAAATGCCCCCATGTACTTATTCAAGAAAAGGAGGAACCTCATATTTCATAACACATTAGAGAAATGTACCTTCATCATTATAATAATAGATGATTTTATATCAAAATACATACTTAAAATCTTTTTTTTGAATGTGAGTCTTTTCATGGGAGGATAAGTTTGGTGTTCCAAGAATTGAATGATGCATTTGTACCATGGGCTTTGTTGAATAGCGATGACCTCAATGTGGTAGATAAGTGAATCTTGTGTTTTAATAGAAGACAAATATTTTCTTATGTGGATAATAAAATTAGGATCGATAATAACTTGGTGTGGATGAAAAAGAGGTGTTGAAGAAACAAGTGAATCATCAATAGAATTTTGATCTTGAGGGATAGGCTCAATGGTGAAAGAAATGAAATTTTTGGAAAGAGTATCTGTATGTTGATGATAATAAATGGTATTCTCTCTTTTTCATTGGTAATCACAATTTAGTTAGTGGAAAATGAGTTAGGATCACCTAAATCATGTAGGTATTAGATATATAAATCAAGGGTTGCTCTCATGCCTAAGATTAAATCTATATACTCTACCATGTAGTTAGTGACATCAAATATTAGGTGAAAAGATAATAGGATGGTTTTTCCAAGAGTGATCATAAGGATACAACTTTCCCATTCTCCTTGAAGTCATTTATCAGCATAAAAATGAAGGGTCCAAGTATCCTCATGTAAATTGACATTAATCTTAGGAAGATCTTTGATAACTACTTTTAGTTTAGTAGTATCAAGAAGGAAAGTAGATTCATAGAGATTACTTGCTTTAAGATCAGAAATAAAGTTATGGAAATAATATTTAATGGATATGGCTTGGTTGAGACCTTCAATAAAGATAATATTATCATTAAAAAGACTATCTTGAAGGTTTTTGGTAGCAGGCACAAAAGCTATAACAAGTTGATCATTGATGATTTATCTTTTGACATGTTTTTGAGTAATAATTCAAATATCAAATTCCATGAGAAGGATTTTCAAATTTTGTCTCCAAAAAGAAAGGCTTTAGATAAGAAGTGATGAAGGGGATCATAATCGATGATAACATAAGTGGTTTGATAAAGCATATAATGTCAAAAAAATTCAATGATAAAATATATGGTGAGGCAACTGCGTTTGACTTTTGTGTAACACTTCTCATCATAAATGAGGCCTCAGTTGATATAGTAGATGACATATTCTCTTCTAGTATCATCTTATTGGTCAAACATTTCCAAAACTGATATGGGTGTGGAAGAGGTATATAAGATCAAAGGTGGATTATTTGAAGGGTGGAAAAGAGTAGGTGGGTGAAGCAATGATTTTTTCATATTATCAAATGATTTTTGATAGGGATCTATCCAATCTAAATAAGTACCTTTTTTAAAAAGATAATTGATGGAATAGATATGGTAAGCCATTTTGGGTATGAATCATCTAATTACCCTAATTTTACCAAGATAAGTTAGAATATCCCAAATGGATCGAGGGATGGGCATGTTGATGATAGCATTAATCTTGGTAGGGTCAACATCGATGCCATGGAGATAAACTAAGAATCAAAACAATTTACTAGTTATGACACCAAAAACATATTTTTAAGGATTTAGTCTAACTTTGTATTTAAGAAGGTGGTTGAAGATGATAGAAAGATCAAAAAGATGAATCTTGTGACATTTAGATTTAGTAATGACATCATCCACATAGGTTTATACAATTTTTTGAACAAGATCATGAAATATATGAGTCATTTCCCATTGATAGGTATCTCTAGAATTTTTGAGGCTGAAGGGCATTTTAACATAACAATAGGTTCCCCATTCCATTGTGAAAGTTGTCTTATGTTGGTCTTTAGGGGAAATGTGAATTTGGTTATAGCCTAAGAAACCATCCATAAGAGATAACATTTCATAACAAACTATGGGATCAATAATAGCATCTATTGAAGGTAGAGGTAAATTATCCTTGAGACAATCAAGATTAAGATTATAGAAATCAATGTAAATGTGAATGACCATAGTGACCTTTTTTCTAATAGGGACTATGTTAGAAAACCATTCAGAATATTCCATTTGTTTGATAAAATTAGCATAAAAAAGTTTGAAATTTTCTTTATGGCATAAGGTGGAAATTTTGGGCATAAATTTATGTTTCTCTTGGCACACAAGTTTGGCATCAGGATATGTGATGATATTGTAAACCATGATGCTAAGGTCAATACCAAGCATCTCCTCATAAGACCAATCAAATATATCATGATATTTATCAAAAAATAACTTAAATCTATCATTTTTAGTAGGTGTGAGTTCATGAATAATTATAGTAGGTCGATGTCATGATAGAGTACCATATTTAAAATGAGTAGTTTATTTGATAAACATAACATTTCCATGTTAGAATTGGTATGGTGCATTTGGTGAATAATAAATTGGATTAGCTTTAGGGTCGATGTTAGTGATGAAATTATTGAAACAAGGGGATTTATTTTTTAAATTCATGATCTTGTGATGTTGTGAAGGAAGTTGATATTATTGGTCATGAGTTAATTAAAGAATAACTTCACCTCTAGGCAAAGTGAGAAGAGGACCATAATACTCAATGTCTATTCTGAGATCAATAATTTAATTACTATGGATATAATATTTAGAATGTATATAATGGACATATGTGGCCTTGGCATATAATGTAATCTTAGGAGTATCAAGAATATATTTATTAGATGAGATTGGTGTATCATTAGTTTCTTTGATGAGGAAAGAATCAGATGTAACAATGGGATATTTAGGTGGTAAAGAAGATGCAAGAATTTCCAAAGGTTTGAAAGGTATTATTTATTCAACCACCTAAGGAGTATTGAGAAGAGGATAATTAATGGGAGGTACATGACCATCGAGATAAAATTCAAAATACATGGAAATGGTGTGAACATCCCAATTGAAAGCATGTATTTGAGCTAAATTTTTTTGATAATATTATACATCCAAGTCTTGAGACTGAGCTTAGGCCATGATATATTTATCATCATAAGTTGGATAAATGGTACATGCTTGAGATTCAAGGGGGGTATATAAGGTGAAATTTCAAGATTAATAAACTTTCATAGAGACATAATTAGAAGATCTTATAATAATTTGGCCACTCTATAATCATTACAAGTAAAGGCATGTTTTGGGTAAGAAGGTTCATGATCATTATATAGAGGGGGAAATCAGTGACCTCAAGATAACAAAGAGGGAGGAATCCACTCTAAGATATAAGGATGTAGCTTAGTAGTGTTGCAAGTATGTTTCAAATCATTAGGTTCATCATCATCTGAATCAACAAGACTGACTTGTAATTCTGGATTGATGTTGATGAATTTTGATAAGGGAACACTATTGATAGTAGGAATGGTATGAATGCTATATTGAATTTTGGATTGGGAATTTGAATACTCCAAGGGTTGGTATTGGCCTCATTCTTATACCATTTGTTATTGTTTAGGAATTTGATATATTGTCTATCAGAAGAAGTGATGGCCCTCATTTTATGAGTCTAGGGATGACTGAGAAGTATGTTATAAGATAGGGGCAAATCAAAGACTGTAAGTTTAGTTTAAATGGTCTTAGGTCCAATTATTAGGGTAATAAAAATACAACCAAAGTGTCTTTTGATTATTTTTATCAAATCCATGATAGGTGAGGTAAGTTTTTCTTGATATGATCCTTATTATATCCAATATTTTGGATGAGCCATAAAGATGTCATATTAATACCTAACCCTTAATCAAATAACACTTTATGTATAAGGGTAGTATTAATGGATATTTTAATAAATAGTGGTGGATCATCAACATAAAAAAGTATTTCATCATTAATCATGTCTTCTTTAATAAATTCAATAAAAGGCTTAGAAGAAGAACAAATGGATTCAATGATATACACCTTGGTGGGTTGAGGCTCGATAGAGGGTGGTTATTCATCTATAAGAGATGCATCTTCATTTTTTTGTAATTATTTTATGAGGAACTTGTGATGATAAGGGTAAGTACAAACTAACTCCACAAGTGGAATCGTGCAAGGCATGGAGTTGAGTTCTTTGAGAAAGTTCTAATGGGATTTAAAAGAAGAACTAGTGTGAGGTTTATAAGGTAAGGTAGATTTTGATGGAATGGAAGTGGTTGGGGGTTTGGAAGAAGGAGGTGGTTCCTTATGGGATTATAAATTTAAATGAGTGGTTTTAGTATCTTTGAGAATTTGTTCTTCCAAATATGGTTTCTTAGGTTTTGTGATAGGATCTTTGTGAGATGGTTTTTGATGATAGTTGACCTTAGCTGCATTAACATATTGAGAATTATTTTTATATTGGTCATAGTCAACATCAATAACACAAACATAGTTGGTATTTTATTGATGATTAGGTGTGGGAAAATATATTTGGTTATTATAAGAAGATTTATGAGCTTGTCATTTTTGAGAAGTAGTGTTATATTCTTGATGATGGAGTTAAATCATGGCTTCATGATTGAATCACCCAACATGTAGGAGACAAAAAAATTAGCAAGCACTCAAAAAGTTTCATGGGAAGGACCAATGTCAGTGTAGAACTAAAAAAAATGATTAGGTTCATACCATTTAGGAGGATTATTAGGATAAGTAAAGTGTTTGAATGGTAGTAAGAATTATTTCATTTGTTATACAATTAGTGGTATGTGAGAAGATGGGGGATTATTAGCTTTGGTAAATCCTAGTTTGCTTTGAGGAGAATTTCTAGCGATGGCATTGATATAAGTTTGAAAATATCCAATAAGGAATTTGGTATTAGGTTTGAATTGCTTCATGAGGAAGTTTTGATGTTTATATTGGTCAAGAGCTTAGTTAAGCATTTGAGGAGTAAAAGATCAAACCTTATATTAAAGTGAAGGATTTAAAGAAGTTATAAAGAGTTTGAAAAAATTATCATCAATCATGTTATGGTCTACCATATGGGCTAGAGATTTCCATAATTTTATAAAATTAAGAGCTTATTTGGTGGGAGATTACTTAACATTAATGAAATGGCTAAGGCAATTTTTTAGAAGGTCATTATGTTGAAACTCTTTTACTAGAGGATTAACTAAATCCTCAAGTTGAAAAATGAAATATTGGGGAAGTTGGTTGTACAATTCTAAACTATTACCAGTGAAGGTTTTAACTAGAAGTTTAGTTGTGGTGAAAGTATTAGTTTAGAGCCACTCTTTATAAAGATTACCAAATGATTTGAAAAAATATGTAGGGTCTTTAGTCCCATCAAACTTTATAGTTGGAGATATATTACCAATATAAATGGACATGATGAAAAGAGCTAAAGGCTCATTTTGGATCTTTTTAAGAATTTTTTTATTTATGATAAGTTGAGGAATAACATTTCCTGAGACATATCTAAGAGGTAGAAGAAAAAAATTTAGATTGGATTGAGAATTGAGAACTGGAGGTTGATTATCCATATTAATAAAATAATGTTGTAATTGCATCATTTGAAAGGTGTTAGAAGTTTTCATTATGTTTGTTTATTTTATGAATTTTGTAAAAAGTTGAGTCATATCAATTGGTAGGTTGATGTTTTTAGGAGAGCTCACTAAATTGGTATTAATGGGAGGGTTATTGGAAGGTGGATTACTAGTGGGATTTTTGGATAGACTTATGTCAATTGGTCCCACATTTTTCTGAAAATATTGAAGGTGAGAAATATCTTAATAAGTATAAAAAGTATCAGATCCAACTACTTTGTCTTGAGGTGTGATTTGAACTATGTTATAATCCATAGATGATGGAGGGGAGGAGGTGATCCAAGAGTGAGGGTTCTGTTAGGAGGTAAAGAGAGGGAGAAAATAATACCCCATATAGTGTCTAAATGGATTTAAGTTATCCAAGAAGATTTTAATTGGGGACTTCATGATGTTTGGAGAAAGGAACAAAATGCTAATGGATGAGAAATAGAGAACTAAGTCATCCAAATAAGAGAGTAGGGGCAGTAATCAGATTCAAGATTGACTACGTTGACTATGTATTGATGAAAAGGGAGTTGAGTTGAGTATAGATTTGCCTTAGTACTATTGAATAAAAGATAAATAAGAGTACAAGGTTGACTAAGTTGACTTATTACTACAGGTAGGCAAAAATATAGTTTGATAAGGACATAGAATGGGCCAAGTTGACTTAGAATTATAACTTGACTAATACAAAAGAGTAAAAGGTTGACCAAGTTGACTTAGTACTATAGACAAGGGAAAACATAGTCTATAAAGACTGTGTCAAATAGAATGATAGTGTGTTAAAACTAGATAAAGTTTTTGTATTATAATTGAAGAAAGAAATGGAAGCAAACACAAATAATTGGATCAATGGGAATGATCCAATTGGGGCGCATATTACAAAAACTTGCACCAACATTGGTCGATGTAAGTTTTTGCAATACAACACATAGTGATCAGAGAAAAAGTAGTCAACTAAAAATTAAATTTTAACTAAGTGGTCATACTGAGTGTTGTTAGATTATTATAAATTATTATTTTAAGTGTGATAGGGAAGTTGGCTAAAAATAGGGATCTAAAAATTATTCTATAGATGGTTTTAGGATGTTTAGACTGAAAGGGATATGTGATGGCTATGGTAATGGCTTAGTATTGGGGTCTACCCCCTCGCTTAATAATATTTTAGTGATAATGATGATAGGTGATTTTCCAATATATACCATTAACCACATGTTTAAACTTGGTCAAAAAACCAAGTTGACTTCCCCCTTGGTGATGAAATCCAAGTAGGTAGGCCTTAGGAAGATAAATTTTAAATGTGTTTTGAGTATTGTGTGATTTGGTAGTGTGTGAAAAAAGATAAAAATAGTGAAACTAAATGCTAATTTGAAAAACCACAAAATTAGACTATGTGAGCTACTCTAAGTATGAAAACAACTAAAAATGAAAGTGTGAATTAATTACTAGAAAATAGTTGTTAATTCCCAAATTAAGAATGGTTCAACTAGGCACTATTATTTTATAGAATCAATATTTTTTAAGAACTAAGTTGATCAGGTTGATTTAGTCTTTTAGATATAAGACATGATATAAAACTAAGTTAACCAAGTTAACTTAGTTTGTCATAGGATTGTAGTTTTCAAGATTATAAACTTGCATAAAATAGAACTATAATGAAGTACTAAATTTAAAGAGAGAGAAAGAGAAGAACCTTGGTGGGTTAGAAGATGATTAGGATTGATAATTTTCTATTTTAGTGCCTTGAGTGTTGCTTGTAATTTTTGCAAACTAAGTCTACTAGTTTGACCTAGTTTTGTGAAACCCTATTTATTGAAGCTTGATAAGATGACTAAGTCAACCTAGTCAACTTAGTTTATTATCTAGACGTTAACTAGAATACTAAGTTGACCTAGTTGACTTAATTTATTATATTTAACTAAATAATAATAATAATAATATGTCAACCTATCTGATCTAGTGACCTATATCTGATGAAGACCTACAAAAAAAAAGTCATTTTGATACGACTATGTGTTAAACTTGTGCACAAAAGTTAAAACTATACTTGCCTAGTCAACCTAGTATCACAAGTATATAAAAATAATAAAACGATAGAAATTAAAAGTGTGAAATAAAAACTATAAGGGTTATATTCACATCAATTTCACTAGAATGTATGTAATGGGAAATGCAATATATTTATAAATCAATCCTAGTTTGGAGAAGATAGATCCTACTTACACTTATTATTGGGGATACATTAGATAATAAGGGTAATTATAAATATATATCTAATATACCTATCCAAGGTATCTCTTAATAAAATAATATCACTAGGGAGGGTTTCAAAGCCTCCAGTCAAGCAAAACTATGCAATAACCCTAACTAGGTCCTATGTTTTCATATTTACTAAACTAATAATAAGTAAAAGTCTAATATAGTGCTCACCAAAGCTTGTGTAACAACCTGGGGGTTAGTAAAAATAAAATTAAACATGCATAAGAGAATCATATTTAATCTATGTATAGGTAAAATCCTAATGCATGGAGAGAGTAACATATTCTAAAACCATTACTTATGCTACTTCTATCTAATAAAGAGAAGAGAAAAGTTAGAGATACTTACATTGAAGACAAACCCATTAAGACTCAATCTCTCCATTTGCCAAAGGTGATTTTCAAGAGATTTTTTTAATTTTTAAGGATC
Source organism: Torreya grandis (assembly GCA_037957365.1). Lineage (NCBI taxonomy): Eukaryota > Viridiplantae > Streptophyta > Pinopsida > Cupressales > Taxaceae > Torreya > Torreya grandis. Next base: position 1,842,304 of record JARHVA010003718.1, read on the forward strand.
ACTAAGAAAGGCCAAAGCATCCAAGACTTCTCCATAAGATAATATTCTTATACAAGTAGAAACCCTAAGCTAAGATTCTTCAAGTAGAATGGTGGAAGAGAAAATTCTAAAAAATAAAAAATGAATAATTAAATATTATTGTCTCTCTAATGAATAGACAAATGAATGTGTTTATATAGGTAGATCTAACCCTTTTGAAAGTTTCAACTAACAATATCGACTCAGTCAACCTAGTATTGAAATTGACAAAAAACAAACTAGGTAATAAACTGTCAACCATGGCCAACTTAGTTCTTAGTAATCTCTATTAATAAAAACATAAGGATGATATGGCTTACATGGCTGACATAGTCATGTAAACTACCAAAAAGGGGTTTAGGTTAGGGAAAGGGCTAATGAAGGTGGTAAATGACTGGAGGAAGGTATAAAATAGGATATAAATCTTAGAAGAAGTTTTTTAGGAGCTAGTTGGATTGATAACAAGTGGTAATAAGGGAAAACAATCCTATGAAACACCAATGTTATACACACTTATTTCTTGGTACACCCCTTCAGGCATGCACTCAGAGAGATTGAGACTCAATGGGTTCCTGTAAGATAGAACGCATCATTAATTGATAAACTTTGAAAATATTATGTGTATACACAAATATGTCAACTCACTAAACTTTGCCTTACATAAAATCCCTAGATGGTTAATGTGGGTCCTAACTAGATGGACTAGGAGTTTTAATAGTTGTGAGGGTTACTACTAAGATATAAAGACATGATTACCTATGCCTATGGGGACCTTATGATATTCATCCTTAGAGTGATGACTCACACTATCCCCCTAAAATCCATTCAAAAACCCTTTAGGCAAAGATAGAGGCCTGTAAACCCATTTATGGAGCCCTTAATACACAAGGAATTCCATAATCTACTTTCTACATGGATAATTTTCTTAATCCACCATTCCACCTAGATGGCCAACCTAGTGCCTGTGTAGAATAAGAATGGATAAATTTACTTGTGTGTGGACTTTAATAACTTGAATTGAGCCTTAGATAAATACAATTACCCATTATCCTCCCTCGATTAGGTGATCCAAATGGTGATTAGGTTTCAATTGATGTCCTTTTTGGATAGCTTCTATAGATACATCTAGGTCTTAACCAACCCCAAAGATAAGACTATAACTTATTTCAGCACCAAATGGGGCACATTTTCTTATAAACAAATTCCATTTAGGTTTATCAACATTGGTGCCACTTTCCAAAGGGTAATGGACTTCACTTTTGAAGGATTGATAGGTAAATGTATAATAATCTATATCGATGACCTAATTATGTTTTTAAAATATAGGTCAGATCATGTGTGCCACTTGGAAAAGGTATTTTAAATATTAATAAGGTATGGCATTTCCCTAAACCCCAAGAAGAGCAAGTTTAGTGTCACCAAATGTAAGCTTCTTAGTCATATTTATAAAAAAAAAAAAGAGGTATTGTTATCGACCCTAAAAGGGAAGATGTAATTTCCAAAATGCCTTTACCTAAAAATAATAACTAACATCTTTCTTTAGGAAAATAAACTTTGTGCTTAAATTTATTTTTGGATTTTATGAAATAGTAAGACCCTTGAATGCAATGTTGAAATAGGATACAAAATTGGAATGGCATATAGAATCAAAGGATTTTTAGGATATTAAATATGTAATTATGTAAGCCCTACTCTCATCAACCTAGACTATGTGAAAGATTTCTATATCTACCCCATTACTTTGATGTACACCATTTCCACTTACCTCACCCAAATATTAGAGGGAGAAGAGTACCTCATTTCTTTTATGAGAATTAATCTTAAGGATGTCAAGCTCAAATATTTTACCCTAGATATGCACACCTATGCCCTGGTCAAGGTGGTGAAGAAATTTAAACATCACATCCTCTAAAATAAAGTACATTTAACTATCCTAGACCTAGATATAAAATATATGTTGGGGAAGAATGAGTTAGGCAAAAAAAGAGGCCAATTAATGACAAAGTTTCAAGAGTATGACTTTAAAATCAAGTCATCCAAACTTTTTAGGATATAAGTCCTTAGATAATAATAGAGATAGATTTGAGGATTATAATACACCAAGTGGACCAAGAGAGTACTAAAATAAGAATGGTATGCCCCGATCATGCATTTTTTCTCTATGGGAATGTACCTTCGATATTCAACCACACATAGAATAGGGCCCTCTATTTGAAGGTGGCATAATATATTCTAGTTAATGAAGTTATCTTTATAAGGAACCATGAGGGAATCTACCTCTGATGCTTATCACAAGAAGAGGGGAAATAAATAATGTCAAGTTTCCATGAAATATTGGGAGTCATCCACCCTACAACTAATGCCATGGTCCATAAAGTTATTTGGGTAGGATATTATTGGCCCACACTATTCAAGGATATTCACACCCATGTCCATTTTTACCATCAATGTTAGACCTTTATTAAAAGATAAACCCATGTAGAAAATCCATTTTATCTCATCATGGAGTCTAGACCATTTACACAATGTGGGCTAGATTTCATAGGTGTCATCAATCCTAATTCATTAGCAAACCATAAATTTGTTTTCATGGGCATAGACTATTACATAAGGTGGTCTGAGGCATTTGCAACTAAAATAAGCACTAATGATGAAATCACCAAGTTCTTAAAAGGTACAATGGCTACCCATTTTGGGGGCCCCATATCTTTGGTATGTGATAATGGTATTGACTTTAAATCTATAGAATTCATAGAATTGGCCTATGATAATATAATCATGATAAGGTTCTCATACAATCACTAGCCATAAGGGAATGAATTGGTGGATTCCACTAAAAAAAAATTAATAGACACCATCAATGAATCAATTAGAGAGAAGCCCCAAGAATGATAATTATTGATAAATTTCACCCTATATACAGACTACACTAGGAATAAACAAGCCATCTAAAGCTTTCCTTTCCTTGTAGTTTATGGACTCGAGATAATCATGTTAGTCATGCTTAGGATATTGACTTATAAGTTCATGTAGAAATTTATAGATCTAGATGATAAGGTGGATTTTAGACTCCTTAACCTAATTTAGTTAGAGGAAGCCTGGGATGAAGCTCTGTTAAGCTTTAGGAAACACCAAGATACCATTAAAATGTGGTTTGATAAAAGATAAAATATCAATACCTTTATAATCTCTAACCTAGTCCTAATGTGGAACAAGGCTCATGAAATAATGGCCAACATTCAAATATTTATCCCATTTGCATTGGCATATACCAAATATCCAAAATCTTGGATTAGAATGTCTTTCATCTCAAGGATATTGAGAGAAATGAGATACCACTTTAAGTAAATAGGCATTTCCTAAAGCACTTTTTCTTAGTTTTCACCTCCAACATAATTTTTTAGTAGTTTGACTAGGGGTGGTAATGTATATATTAGATAGGTTTTTTTTCATTATGTGTTCTCCCTTTGTTGTGTTTTTTCTTTTGTTATGTGTTTTATCCCTCTGGTTTGAACTTTGTTTTATAGTATTCCTATATCACCTGACCCTATTAGTAGTTACCCTATGGTGATGGCCAAAGCCTAAGAAGGATTATCAAGAAGTGGGAAGACTCAAGTTGAAGCCTTCAATCCAATCAAGTCAGGGATGGTAATTGAGAATTTTGACATTAAAATTTGAGATGCTAATGATTCTAATAGAAATTGGTCTATTTTTGAATAACTCACATCCTAATAAAGCCACCAAGATACACTTAATATAACATATCAATAAAATACTAATTTATCAAAGTAAATCAAAGACTAGATGGTTATTCAAGTCTTAGTCATTCTTTCACCCTTGTCTTAGTCCTAAGCCCTCAATGGATAAGACTAATTAATGTTAGTCTTTTCATAAGGAAGTTTGGAAGAAGATAAGAAAAGCATGCAAAATCTAAATTTCAAGTCTTCCTTGAAAGGGATATAGAGTCAATCTCTACCACATGATTTTTGTCTTGCCTAATAGTGGATTAAGGACATGAATGGGACTAGAGGAATATCTATTGGGGATATGGATGACCATATAGTATTAGTCTCCCTTCCAATACATCAAGCCATCAATGCCCCAGAAGGATCTTGATATCCATTCCAATCTTTGTTTCCCAAATAAAATTTGGAATTGAATGAAAAAATCACTCCTTACACACTGGTGGTCATATATAGGGTGAAAGCTTAGTATTCCACTTTCTATAATGAGGCTTTGATGCCTTATCTTTTCTACTATGTATGAAGATTCCTCTTACAATCTATGTTCTATACAAGGATAATAAATTTATTGGTTGGGTTATAAGTTATTTTCATCACTTTTCCTATTAAAGTCACCATTTATTATGGCCAACATGCCCCCTTTTCCTTGAAATGGGGGACACCATGAATCAAAGCTCTTGGATCCTTTCTTTTATTCTCATTAGTTTTGCCTGAACCAAAATCCTTAGAATATTATGTTGCCTCAATTTCCCTAAATAGTAACAAGCCTTATTTATTTCTATAACTAAGGTAGACTTATTCTTTTATGGATTTAGGGTGGTAACATTATAGGTCCACTTTTAAAGTAAGTCCCCAAAGTCTTGTTCCTTCCCCAGAGCAATAGACCCAACACCCTTCATGATGAATCAACATATTAATGATAGATTACTAAGTATTAAATGTATTATTTATGTTTTTAGTTATTATTTAAACTTTTTGTAAGTTTCACAGGAGAGCCTAGACTCATAATAAGGTGCCACATTACCAAGTTTTTAGAGTGGTCAATCCTCTAACCTATCAAATATATTAGAATCTAGGATAGCCTATCTTAATTAAAAGGTGAAACATTACCAAGTTGTTAGGGAGAATAGTCCTCAGACCTATCAAATATGTCAAAACCTAGGAGATCCCAACCTAATTAGAAGGTGACACATTACCAAGCTATTAGAGTGGCCATTTCCTAGACTTTTCAAAGATGTCAGAACCTAGGAGAGCCTAGCCTAATTAGAAGGCACCATGTTGCCTAGTTGTTGGAGTGGCAAACCCAAGACTTATTATCCTAGGAAAACCTACCCTAATCATAAGGTGTCACATTGCCAAGTTGTCAAGGAAACCAATCCCCAAACTTATCAAAGATATTAGATCCCAAGATAGATAAACCTAATCATAAGGTGTCATGTCACCAAGTTTTTAGTGTGGCCAATCCTCATACTTATTAGAGAAGTCAAAACCCAAGAGATCCTAGCCTAATTAGAAGGTACCATGTCACCAAGTTGTTAGGGAAGCCACTCCCTAGACCTGTCAAAGATGTCATAACCTAGGAGAGCCTAGCCTAATTAAAAGGTGACACATTACCAAGTTATCAGGGTGACTAATCCCTAAACCTATTAGAGATGTCAAAACTTGGGAGAGCTTGACCTAATTATACAGCACCATGTCATTCGATAAGGCATATGAATAGGCAACCACCTAAGTCCCTAGAAGGGTTAGAATGGGATATAAATTGAGTTTTAGAGCTAATTAGTAATTTCCACATATCCTTAAGTGACACCTCACCCTTCCTAAAGGTATAACTCAAAGTATGAAGCCATTCCTATGTGTTAATTATTATCATGAAGTTCAATGGGTGGATAACATGTGGAATAAAGTATGAGTTAGTTGGTAAGCCTCTAAGAGATGTGACTGCATGCCTACCATGCATTGGGCACTAAAAAATAGAAAGTGAGGACTAAATGGATAGTTTTAAAACATCCCATCACTATTGCTAAATCTAGTTAGTGGTAGGGGATCATGGGCTCTAAATTTAACTTTGGATTTAGAAATAAAGAGAGGATATCCAACTACCAAATAAAATTTTAATTCACATTAAGTGATCCATAAAATGATATTAATATTAGAGGTTAAGTAAAATATGTTTACAAAATCCTAATTAAATCCCACTAATGGTTACCCCTACATACCTTTGAGAGTACTCCAGTTCTTAGCTTTCTAATTCTCATAGAGTACCCCTATGTTTTTTGCCTCTTATGCTCAAGCCTTCTTATTTACCCTCTATCCTGCTACAATGGCCACATCCTCTTTGAACCCAAAGTCTAAATCTGAGTACTAGGATACCTTATTCCTAGCTGTCTTAACCAAGTTCAATCACTATAATGACATATTAAAAGTAGTTGAGTAGGTTCCTAGACACTCAAGCTCTAATGATGACCAACAAGTAAAATTCAAAGATGCCCTTCAGGCTTACAAAAAATACAAAATTTATAGGGTTGTGCCAAACTAAAAGCATTTCCCTATGAATTTTTTTTGGAAACCTACTTCTCACCACCATCTGAGTATACTATGGGGTCCATGACTGGGTGTGATTTCCAAACTCTAAACACTAGATCATTGATATCTCTATGAATTCTTATAATGCATATTACTCCCTCACATATTTCACCTTCTCTAATGATGCTATAATGATGGAATAGATAAAGACCTTTTAGATATGTGATGTCCTAAAAGACTGGGCTAAGAACCTAAATGCTAAATGGATCGGCAAGGAAGACATAAGTGCATATATAATCTACACCTTTTGGGAGGAAGTTTAAGTAGGCATGATTCTACTAAACCAATTATTCAAGGCCCAAGAATTCTTTCACATTAATTAATTATGTTTACCCCTATTCTATATGATCCTTACACACTCCAAAGTCTTAGACATGGGAAAACTGATCAACTTCAAATTGGTTAATTCCATCATAGATGCCTGAGTTGTAGGTAATATATATATATATATATATATATATATATATATATATATATGATGAGATACCTTGTGGACACAATCTATAGAAAATTCTCCTTAAAACCTTTGGTTTTTCCTACATGGGTTCTTAAGGGCTTAGTAGTCCACATAATCTTATAAAAAATATATGGAAACCAATACCAAAAGCACATCTAGGACATCTATAAGCACTTATACCTAGTGATCTACAACATCATCAATAATATCCCAATTCCCTATTTATCACAAATAATATGGGACTCCATAACCACCATCAATGACTACTGGTACTATAGAGAAGACACTATGATCCAAATTGCAAGTGTCCTCAACAAATTCCTCTATTTTATGTATTTCATCTTGGATCATTTAGTAGATCAAGAGATCACCTACTAGTTAGTGGAGGGTATGTTTGGCTTTTGCATAAGCTACCAATAGAAGGCATGCCCATCACTACCAATATCCATTAGGCACCATGTGTACAAGGCCTTCCCTCCCCTCTAGAAAATGGAAACCATATGGGACTCCTTAATCCTATATAGAGTTGATCATTTATATTGAGACCCTAAGGGGATGATCAGATATCACTTGGTGAGTATTCAACCTACCTTAATATAAACTATGATCATCAAGTGGAGGATGAAGATAAATTATAATTAGATGTTATTAATGACTAGGAGGTATTGTCCCAGATCATAGTAAATAAGAATAATAAAAGAAATGAGGTCCAAGTTTTCCCATCTACTCCCCTTCTATCCCTTAATCACTCCATAAAGGATCTAACTATAACTCCTTTCACTATCTCCAGCAAGATTTTATAGAGCATTCTACCACCTTCTCCTCCATTTTCTCTATATCCAACTCCACTTCCTTAATAAAATCCTACTCTTCAATCCCTAAATCCACCTCTACCTCCTCCAAATACTCCAATAGTCTAGCCATAATTGAGCTAGACCCATATTATTCAATGATAAGTAGCCCAAGTATAGGTAACCTAACCATCAACACCTCAACCTTGGGCCATACAGAGCCTAAGGTTTGACATAACTAATAGTCTATAGGTGAGCCTAAAATTAGACTCATATAATTCACTAATATAGGTCCCACCCATTACACCTCCTATTTTCTCCATCTCCCTTCTATCAATAACTCCCACCACTTTCAATCTTTCAATCATGATACCCACAAGTTTTATTACACTCCCACAATCTCCCCAAGTGGTTCCTCCTTTTTGCACCATTATAACCCCTCTATTATTTACTTATCACCTTTAGCCTCAATCCTCTCAAGAATCCTTACCTCTTTATTCCCCTCCATCTCATCTATTCCACAACATAAAACCATTTTGGTGTCGTATATAGGCTTAACTATAGTCTAAGTACCATTAGATGCATATTCATTAGCAAGCATGGATAAAACCATTAGGATTGTACCTCTAGTGGAAGTATCCCAATTCCCATTTAATCATATTGATGCATCTCTTGGTAATTCTAGTTCCTCCACCATTATCCCCCATAGATCCTACTATTATAGCTAGTCCTTCCACCATCATATCTAGAGTTGACATACGTAAGATACCCAAGAAAAATAAAAAGGTATCTCACACTCCTACTTTAGTTTAGAGAAATTTTACTCTAATATAACCTCCTCCATCAGCCTCAATAGTTCCTTCAACCCTAGTCATAGCACCTTAGTGCATTGTTCACTATCCCCCTCTTTTCATTACCTTGGAAACTCAAAGATCTAGATTAAACCAACCAGTATCTTCCCTTATGTTTAACACCCCTCTTCCATGAGTAATTTTCCCTCAAATGGGCATGACCTATGATCAATGATAGGTATAAATGTTCCCATGGGCCTCCCTTTTTATCCTCCCTCCTTTCACTCCCATTCCCCCTCTACCTCTATTGATTTCCTCATTCACCCATTCCACTTCCTGAATTTCCCCTCCACCTCTTCCTCCACCCTTCACAACCATCTCGTCCACCCCTCATACACCTCTCAAAACTTTTTAAATAGACCCAAGGTTTCAGGCACCAGAGATGACCATCTAAGGTGACCTAAACGTATAGTGGATCTTTGACCAAACTTCAGGGAGCATGTAAATGAATATAATGCATAGGTTTATCCAATAAGGGATATTTTTGGTTTGGTATACCCATCACTATCTATTATCCCTCACTAAGGTGAGGAATTTCACTAAGGAAGAAAGGATGGTCAAGTATCATCTCTTCATTCTCTATTAAACTCATGATATGTTAGAAAATCTCCTAAAGGACATGTAAAGCAAGGTGTAAACCTTAGAAGTCTAGGTGAAGAGATCATTCTCAGCTAGGTTTATTGGGTAGGTTAACTACACCCTCTTACTACTCTTCTTAGTTCTAGGGAAGGTAGTATAAACTTTATCCAAGAACAATGTGCTTATCCATTAGACTCAGTCTTACTTGGAGGGTATTGTAGAGATATACAAAAAGTGTAGGAAGTTGATAGTGGTTTTTAACAAAGCCATGCTCCCATAATTGAAATTAATGACAACCTCTAACTTGGTGTTGTATCATATATACATCTAGAACATGAAAGAAACTATGGAGGAATGGTTGACTATGGCTAGTAGTGTAATTGGACACTTAGAAGAGGGTAAGAATAAGATATTGACCTAATTCAAAGAGGTCAATATCTTTATGATATTCCACCCAGATCATACCATACTATATGAGGGAGAATTTGGAGTCCACTTGGGTAAATTCAACCAAGTCATGAGGGAGAAGGTCACCAAAGTAAACAAGGAAGGGTCTTGGGTGGTTATGGAGCTATCAACACAATCCATAGTGAGCATAAACCAAATATCTAGGGTTTAGTTGTCAATGGAAACACCCTTCTATGTCTAGTGGAATCTATTGGCTCAAGTTGAGGTGATATTTAAGGATCCCCAAATGAAAATTTTTAACTTGGATAAGTAATTTGACCTCATGGTAGCTGTGTTTAAAGCTATATATTCAAGATCAAAGTAGTAAGGATCCAAACATTCATAACCACCTATACATATCAATTAAGTGGACCCCCACAAATCTTTTTATGGGTTCAAAGGGATTTTTTCATTTTGAATTTTGAATTATGATTGTAACTATCATGAGTGGCCATTATGGCCTAGGATGGGAATATTTCACTATTTACAGGTGAATACCATCCTCACTTATATAAGTTAAATTCATATTATAATATAGGGGTCGACTAAAAACTTGCTTGAAAGTGTTGTTAGATTATATCCAAGATTTCACCTACTTTTTATTTCATCTCTTTAGATTGTAGATTTGGCCAAGATTGAATATTGTAACAACACACAATTTTTAATTTTCTGTAAAGGGTTTATTTTACATCTAAATTATCTTTCATTTCCATTTTGAATGCTTGTCAATGCTAGATTAATTTGACTAATACTTTGACACTTCATGTGTGTTATGGTTATTATGTTATTGGACATTATAATCATTATGTGATCTCATTTTTCTCTTCTATAGTACTATTAATTTGTGAGTTAGTATACAAATTACTATTGGGGGTTTATGTGTGGTTTAATATAAACTCTTGGTACTTATATTTAGTGAGGGCTCATATTTGAGGTATACTCACTATTTCCTCAAACTCTTCCCATTGTGTGTTCTTGGAAGTAAAACTTTAGTAAAAATCAATCTACAATGGTATAATTATGTCAAGGGAACTTGGTTCAATGATCAACACATTAAATTCATTCTAGACCTATGGGCTACCTTTTACACTTACTCTCCCTTCTCCTTTTATGTTTATTTTCTAAGATTGAACTACCCTCTCCCCTTGTATTTATAAAAAGAGAAGCATAATACACAAAATCCCATAACAACCTTTGTTAATTAGATTTGTGTGCAAGAACTTCATATTGAACTTTTGGTGGTGATACTACATCTCTTGGAGACTATTCATGTAGACTCCATTTGTGAATTCAAATACCCATACTCGTTCCTTGGTCTAATCCTAGATAAATCCTAAAATGGAGGATGAAATTCCATAATTTTCCCCATATTACCTTTAGGTAATACCTAATATCATGGGTATTTCATCAACTAGGAATTTGGAGTATATAACACATCCCCCCCCTTATTCTAGTAATGAAATTGATATTGTAAAGGCTAAAAATATACCAGAGTGTGTGAAAAACACATTGTATTTTGAGAGGAAACTTTAATTATTTAGGTCACTCAATTTATCAAAAATAATATCTATTTACATCATGACCAGAGTGCTAACTAGTTTTAAGTGAAACAAAAACTATTTTCCATTTAATGTATAAATTGTATTGTAGTGTATATGCACATGAACCAATATCATTCCTTTTGAATTTTAAAAATGTGTATATATGCATGAACAAACATCATATCCCCATGAATATATTCCAAATTATATATAATGGCATGCATCTATATGCTCTTCTATAACTATACATGAAACTTGTCATTCTCATTCCTATAATTATTTTGCATATGTCCATTCATATGCATCTAAGTGTGTATGAATTTATACTCAAGTATATGTGAAGTGATTTCATATGCCTCCATAATTTTTATCAATGTTTCAATATCTATCATGCATTTTATTTTTAAATTGCTTTGAAACTTTTGAAAACTATATTCTTTATAAAATCTGATTTTTGAAATACTTTTAATCTTTGAAACCTATAATCTTTCATAAAATCTAATATTTATGCTCATGGAGACTTGAATATTTGAGATAATCCCAATTTAATTCCCCCTTTTTATATGAGGGATGTTTCCTTCAAGTCACTCATCTGAAAATCAAGTTAATTTTATCATGTGATAAATAAAATCATGTATAATCATGTCAACATGTGGAGATGATGTCATCATAGTGTAGTATATGTCATCAATTCATGTATGAAACATATGTAATTTAAGGCATATAAGTGTTGTGTCTAGATGTATATAAAAATAATTCATGTAATAAAGTAACCATCTCTAAATAATACTACATAGTACAAGTGCATTATATGGATCATTGTAACACTAATACAACACACAATGTCATGCAATAACACACATAAGACCATGGGATACATACAAGGCACATAAAAATGTCAAAAAAAATAAGGATAAGTTTCGCATGAAAAGGACATAAAAAATTATTTAAAATAAGAAGCATAAATAAGTCATACAAACAAGGCCAAGTGGCCACACATAATAAAAAAGTAATTTCTAGCTTATCATGAAAGAAAGTTATAACATTGAAAGAGCTTAGAAAAAATGAGAACTAGTCTATGCCTTCCATATGTATCAATTTCACGTCATATTAAAGTATCATATCCATGTATCATAATTTAATAGATGTATAACTAAAAGGACACTTGAAAGATATGTTATACAACATGGTAGAGAGGTCATATATAGAAATGACCTATGATAATGTAACTTGTAGAATAAGATGCCCCAAGCATAGGCATGGAAAATGGGTAGAATGGAGTCAAACATATAAGAATACATGTATAATATTTGTCTTTTATCACACTTATATACCTATTAAAATGCATGTGTGTATAAAAAATAATATGTATGTTATTTACCAAACATGTGATAAATAACATATGCAGAGAGGTAAACTAGAAACTCATGTCATGCTCAAGTTTTGATTTATGAATTTTTTAGAATATTTTGAATCTTTTTTTGATTTTTAAATATTTAAATTATTTTTATTTTTGAAATATTTTATTTTTTTATATTTTTAAAATATTTTAATTTTTTTGATATTTTATAATATATAGAAATGTAAAGTAGTAAGTCTTAAAAAAAAAGAATGGGAGGGATTTGAATAATCTATAACATGTGTCAAAGCATAGTCTGCACTTACATGGTGTTTAGGATGACTTATGTGTATATTTATAATTTTGGAAACTAGTCTTTAAATGGTGTGGGAAAAAGGTCACACTAAGTGGATAGCTCTATGGTAGTGTACCTATCTTCAAAATGTGGACTTGTATAAAAAAATCAGGAATAGTTGGCCTGAGGCCAACAACAATTTGAGAGTGATATAAAGCAATTTTACAAATGACTTTGGAATTCATGTGTACTAATGACAAAATATAGGGGTTAATATTGTGTATATAAAATATTAAATTAATGTCTAATATGATTCATATATTTGAGTGTAATTCAAGTGGTTTAATATATTTCAATCATTAACATTTTCAAGTACTTATGACCAGATTTAGGTATGTATAGTTGTAACTAATTAAAATATCTCATCAAGGGCTTTGTAATAAGTCATTTGGAATTTTTTCAAGAAAAATTCATCCACTTACAAAATAAGTTGCAATCAATTTGATAATTATGTCCACATATATCTTGATATTATGCCATGTGTCATGATCCTGGTGTCTATGTATAAAGGGTTTCAAACCATCCCCATTATCTTTATATTTTTCCATGGACCCATGGATTTATAAAATCACTTGCTAGTGATCACAAATCCATCTAATTTAATTTGGGCTCCATATGTTTTTTGGATCCATGGACCTATTAAATACACTAGATAGCCTTCAATGTTTCCATTTTAAAATTGGTCCCTCTACTTTATACAAACTCATTAGATTTATAAACTCCCATTTAATTTTAGTTACACATTTTTCAAACTTGAAGTTGGACTATGTGAATGAGAGGTGACTATGACACTTGTCACTTATATTAACTCCTAGACTCATTTAGTTATATGAGATCATTGTAAACTATGTGGGGACTTATCAATGCAATGGAAACCATTGGGTTACAGACTCATTAGACTATCCAATCCAATTATGAAATTTTGAAGGTCTGATGTGGAATTTATTACCTTAAATATTAGGTGTGAAAAATTATCATATAATGTGGTTTCCATGAAGCTTAAATAATATATGTGTGGCCTCTCTAAACTTAGATACTATGGGTGGTCACTTATTAAAATTCAATATAAAGTTATGAGTAGAGATGTGACCCAAAATATGATTTCTAAAACTCTATGAACCCAAAAATTAATCTCAAAGACTCCATTAGACTCATAATTTACCTTGATATCCTCTATTAAACACTACCCAAAACTCCTATCTATTTCAATTGCTCGTACACTTTAGATGCTCCTACATTAGACACCTAAGGTAATTAACATGTAAATTTAAAATATAAATAGTTTATTTATACAATTTTATTTAAGTTTATTTAATCCATAATATTACATTATTTATTGAACGATAATTTTTTTGTTGACAATAACTTTATCATACTATAAATGAGCTATAGAGTTATAGTCATAAATAGAAAATCAAAAATTATTTTCTAGTAATTTAAAACTAAGTGGATAGTGTAATGAACCTACTTGAAAACAAGTTAATATAATAACAAAAATATAACTAATATGCACTTTAATGGAAACATAAAGATAATACTATATTTAAAATGATATAATCTCACTACAAAATATAATGGGCCTTTTCAAAGGGCAAACCTCCTATGATCCCAACTCAATACAAAATATTCAATAAATTACCTTTCATCTTACATGGGCCCTCTATTTAAGTTATTTTACTAAATAAAACTAAAACCTCCCATACATGTGTGATAATTATAAATAAAAAATGGGATGACTTATAAGGCATGTGTCTAAGATTTTATTAATAATACCTAATACAAACCAGAATAGATAGGATTAATGGGTCCTAATATTCCATCCCACTTTAAAAAAAAAAATCTCAAAGTTTAATATGAGGAAACTATTTTTATAATTGTAACGTGGGTTCCCATGTTTCACCTTTTGATTTCATTTCATGCCATTATCTAATCATGAAGTTAGGAGCAACTACCGAGGATGGATTTAGGCTCTAAGAGGATTGAACCTTCACTATCAAACTCTGAGACTGTCATTTGAGTCTAAACATGACAACAAATGACCTTTTTTAAATATGTTTCATGGAAAATTAAATGGATCTTTAAGGAGGATGGAATCTGGAATCTCCAACTTGTATTCTATGGGACCAATCTTGGCCATCACTTTATAAATACCATAAAATTTTGGTGCAAGTTTTTGATGACCCTTAAGCTTCAAATAAGACTAATTATAAGGTTTGAGATATATAAAAATCATGTCACCAATAATTAAATATCATTTTAATTTGTTTATATCAGCCTATTACTTCAAGTGGTTATATGCCAAATTGAATTTATCTTTGAGAGTTTGAAGGATAATGACATATTTACAGTGTGGCATCAACTAATTATACTTTGGATTTTCCTAAAAGGTATGTTTGAAGAGAAGTTGGTGGATAACCATAAAAGGCATTATATGGGTCATCCTAGTGATATTATGGTATGTAGAGTTATACCATCATTAAGTAAGTGGTAACCATTCAACCCAATGAGTTTGTTTATTAGAGTTAAAATATCATAGATAGGTTTCCAAACATTTGTTGACAATTTATGTTTGACCATCAATTTATGGGTGGTAGGTAGAACTCATTTTAATTTGGGTACCATAACAACATAAAATTTACTTATATAATTGACTGGTAAAAGTGGAATAATGGTCACACATTATTGGATTAGTATCTGATGGAGGTAACCGATCTAATCAATAAATGTTTGAGAAATAATGAAGGCAAGAAAAGGATTATTGAGGTGTAAAAATGGGAATACTTAAAGATTTTATCCACCACTATGATAATCACTAATTTCCTATCTGACTTGGGTAGTCTCTCAACAAAGTCCATGTAAATATTTTTCCATCTCCATGTAGGGATAGGCAAGGGTTTTAGGGGTTTTAGCATGCTTGAGGTGGTGATATTTTCCCCTTTGTTGTGCTAACATATTTTAGATTATGCCAAAAAAATAGTGGATATTTTCATAGGTTTTTTAAAAACTTGAGTGGTTGGCTAATGGAAAGGCATACAAATCAAATGTAATTATATATCTAAATGTTTATTTTGATTCTAGTACCAAACATGTTTTGTGCCTTAAATAGTGACCATCCCAAGGTAAATTTTTTTGAGAGGTAGGGTTAATGATCACTTCTTGACTGAGTTATTGAATCTATGTGTCATGGGACCATTCCTTTTATGTATGATTAACCCAATATAGAATTTAAAAGGATGGTGTGCACAAGATTGTGTATTCTTCATTATTTTGAGATAACACATCTTTATCAACATTGTCATTGCTCTTCTTATAGGCAACTTCATATTCATATCCCATTAATTTGGTTACCCACTTTTATTTCTCAGTTTAAGATATTATTTGATCTAAGAAGTACTTAAGGCTATGGTGATCAATTTTGATGCATTTCCTCCCTATTAGGTATGGGAACCAATTTTTTCTAGCATGAAGTATAAGTATAATCTCTTTATCATGTGTGGAAAGAGAAAATTTCTTCCCCATAAATGCCTTGATGGTGAATTTAAGGGTCCAACCCTCATAAATTAGAAAAAATCCAATGTTAATTCCAAAGGTATCACTTTTGATGAAAATATCAGAATGAGCTCTAAGAATATTGATCCAAGTGAATGCATTGATTCAATATGCTATGTGAGATGTGTATTGTACAAGATAATACTGAGCACACACATACACACAACTACAAGAAATGAATAAGAGGAATGAGACACCAATGATCCACACAATATTTCATTAAGAATATGAAAGGGAATAGGTACATAAATAGGTTAGAGGATGAAAGATATAACCCATTCTAGTGAATGTGGTATTAAAATTTCCAAATAACCAATATGACATTAAAGCCCCTAAGCAAGCAATATGCAACTGTGTAGCCAAAACTTTTAGGAAAAAAGCCCTACACCAACACCCCTGTAAGCACATCTTAGGTAGGTGATGATACAAAAAATGAAAAAAATGGGTCCCATTAACAGGCCTAATAAGGTACCCATGTATAATGTAATCTCTCATAAAGTAGAGAAAAGGAAAAAACCTAGTGGGAAAAAACTCCCCCACCAAAGGAGAGAAAATAAGAAAAATGGACTAAAAGACCCCCTAGAAGAAGATGCTAAAATAATCAACACTCTAAGTACATAATAATGATCCCTAATATCCTACAAAACATGAAGGAAGTGTGCCTCCACATAGAAGAGAGAGAATGTGAGTGTATAATGTCACATGGTGAATAATTTAGTGGGTCCCTCTAAAACAAATGTTGTCTCTTCCTTTTAGAAGAAAGAAACCTTGATCTATCAAACTATTAAATTCCCACTAAAGTGCAATGCATGCAAGAATCATGATGTAGATCTCTAAAAAAAATTGAAATGTCTCCCTTCTAGTGCTTGAATGTACCAAAGTCTAATCAGATATCATAGGACTAACTATAAAATATGGAAATGAATAAGCATGCAATGAAAGAGAGAGAATAGTTAGAGAAGAAGATAGACATGGAACATTTGCTAAAAGAATGTCTATGAGAAGATGAGAGTACTACTCAATAACTATCAAAATTTAATATTGGTTTACAAATGAAGCACTCAAATCTACAAGATGAACATCCTCAAGAATATATGAATCATCGATACTCTCAATGTGTGTACTCATACTAGAAATAATAAACTCTTCCAAAGTGCAAGTTTGTGAAGGCTCTTAAAGAGATAGAATCTGCACAAGAATAGATGAAGAATCTATAATGAGACAACTAAGGTTTGGTAAAATCTCATTCTAGAGTGGGGGATCAAAACAAGGAAGAGAACTATCCACCATGGATGTGTCATCATAGGGAATAGAAGTAGGAGGTGAGAGTATAATTGTCTCTAAAGAGATAATGGGTAGTGGAAGACATATGATGTAAGTCTCAGCTAGATCTCTGAAAAGAGACTGTAGTATGCTCCAAATAGTAGAGGGACACTTTATGTGATTTAAATGGTGGTTTAAATATCATGAAACATATATCAATAAGTGACCATAACATAATCACAAGAGTTGGCCCAGTCATTGTATTGACCTAGGTCAATAAGAGTAGGAATCTATCTATATAAGAATTTAGTAAGTTCATATTCCTTGAGTGAATGTTTCGTGTACATACCCCATGAAGCATAGTTAGTCTTACAAAGAAGGATCAATGGAGATGAAAAAACTCTCCTCATCTAAAATCTCTAAAATAAGGTTGACATGAACAAGAGAAGACACCAGGGAAATGCATAAATGTACAAAATACTCTATAATAAACCCCTGAAGCATGCTCATGAAAGGGATGTCAGCCATAGCCAAGAATGCATCCAAATTAGTAATTATTTCTCAAATGAGGGATAAAATGGTGCATGATCTAGATATGGACTTTAAACTCATCTAAAAATGAGTCTATAGAGATGAGAGCAATCAGTGCATAATGTATGTTGCATAAAGTAGTAGGGCCCGTACCCCCCTAAATATGGCACTTTATAACTTTAGTGTGTTTTACAATGAAAATGGGACTGATGGAACAAGAATTAAAAATAAATCACTTTTTTTAAAAATGGCACTCAATTTTGAGTTACCAAGCAAAAGTCATGGCATAATCAATTTCCCGTCATTAATGGCCTATTTTAATGAATTTACACTTAAAATTTTAAATGCTCATACAGACAAGGAGAAAGGTAGCCTTCTAGATATTAATTGTAATTATCATCAATTGAGGAATTCAATGGTTTTATTTGTGATGGGGAATTGGCCTCTTGCCAAGCTCGGCCTCACCCTTCATCTTTATCAGACAAAAATACAAGGTAAATTAAAACCAATGAAAAATCTCCTTTACAATGTATTATTTTTAAATTAAAAATAACAATTAAAAAAATTAGCATGTCCCACCATATGAGAACACAAAGGCCCCATTCCATGTGAAATAAAATCCTACCACTCACTATTAAATCCCACCGCCAAATCCATCCACCACATTTTGTCTCCCACTAGCATATTACCAGCCTGCCCATAATAATTCACTTCCCAAAAATTCAAAAGGATTTAAAAATTTTATGATGTTTGAATTACCTAGAATCAGGACTGAAATGGATTTGGATTAGATTAAAAGTGACATGGTAGGCTAGGATAGTACTAGTGGGTGGTAGGACCAGATCATGGCCTGAGGAAAATAGTGATAGGAGAGAACTAGCTAGTGAATGGAGACCAAGAGAATAACCAGTAATATGTAGGTTTTGTGAACCATTTTAAGTAAATTTTGAATAGTGGTTTTAAACACTCTCATGCTATATGTTTTCCCATGACTTGGATCACCAATCTACCAAGCCTGATATCATCAATATTTTCTTGCTAATCACATCGAGTTATGGTTAAAAATAGATCTGAATGGCATATAGTGGTACATAATTTTGCCTAAATTAGGTAGTCCTATCACTATTATCTAATTCACTACTTGTCATACCCCTTTATTCATGCACCTTTTAGTAGATTTCATTGGATTATCTCCTCCAATGCATGTAATAACATAGTAGATCTAACAAAAAAATAAGATGCTTAAATATTAGCAAAGTAGATTGGAAGGAAGGATGCAAATCTAGAAGAAAGGAGGAAGAAAATTATAGTGTAGATGTTTTAATAAATCTCACACCTTTCTACTCCACTTCCCATGCAACTATTTCACTTCTCTATAAGAATATGCCAATGCCACCTCAACAAGTTTAGAATCAATGTAAAGGCTACAAATTAAGCCAAAGGCTAGTTTTTGTAGATCTAAATGGCACCAAATATATATTTTGTAATACTTAGATATGAATAAGATAACTCAACACCACTACAAATTTTAGTTAAGCCAAAGGCTCATATTCTTGTAGTATAAAATTTGGGATGCCAAACACAGCAAGAACCTTATTGATTTCTACACAATAGATCTTGAAAAAGATAAAAGGATGCTAAGCAACTAGTCCAACATATGAGGAATTATGCCTATGGAAAAAGACACCAATATTAAAATATATCAATGCTTCACTCCACCCTCTTAAAACACCTTCTCTTTAGATCCAAGTTAGATCAGGTTGTTGAAACCTCCCAGGGGTATTTGTTCACCTCTTCCACCAGCAAGATATGCATGTAGACCAGATCTACACCAATAATTTAAATTTAGACTAGAGGTTTTTGATGTTTTTATTTCAAAAAAAAACCTAAAAATTTCATAAACCCTTTAAAAAATTTCTTGGAATTGATGTAGAATACAAAATAAAAATTACTCAAGATTTCAAACAAATAATAATAGAAATAACTAGTGATCATTAACAGTACCTAGAGCTCTAATACCATATCAAAATAAGCTCTAAGAATATTGATCTGAGTGAATGCACTGATTCAATATGTTATGTGAGACACATATTGTACAAGATAATATTGAGCACACACATACACACAACTACAAGAAATGAACAAGAGGAATGAGACAACATAATATTGCATTAAGAATATGAAAGGGAATAGGTACATAAATAGGTTGGAAGAGGAAATAGATAACCCCTTCTAATGAATGTGGTATTAAACTTTCCAAATAACCAACATGACATTAAGGCCCCTAAGCAAGCAATATGCAACTGTGTAGCCAAAACCTATAGGAAAAAAGGCCTACACCAATAGACAAATGGTTTAGATAATTAAGGCATAGCTATAATAGGTGTAGTGCACATTGCATGCTTGAGCAGTATGAAGTTTTTTTTTTAACCTCAAACCATTGAAAGGCATATTTTTTTAACATGGACATTAATGGAGTGGAAATTTTTCCATAGTCCTATACAAAATTTCTATAATACTAGTAAGGCACAAACCCCATGAATTATATTGAGTGCTTTGTGTTTAGGCCAATATTGCATATACTCATTTTTCAAGATCCACTTTGATGTCTTCTTTAGAAATGATGCACCAAAAATACTCAATTTATTTTTGGAAAAAATCACACTTAGACCATTTATCACGTAATTTTTTATCAATAAGGAGTTGGAAGGTATGGCCCAAATCTATCATATGCCCCTCCTATGTATGCATAGAGACAAGAATGTCATAAAAGAAAATTTGTATGAATTTGTGAAGAAATGGCCAAAATATGTTGTTCATTAAGCCTTGAAAGGTTGAAAGAGAATTGGTGAGGCCAAATGGAATGAAGATAAATTCATAATGGCCATCATTAGTTTTATATTATTTTGGGAATATCATATTCATTGATGTGTATCTAGTGATACCCTAATCATAAGTTAATCTTTGAGATGAATTGTCCACCATTTAATTAGTCTATCATCTCATCAATCATCATAATGTGAAACTTATCCTTCATAGTGGGGTTTTTGAGTTTGTGTGAGTCAATACAGAGGCACAAAGACCCATATTTTTTTATGATGACAATATAGAAGAAGAGTGAAGACTGATGTTTGTCCTAATGAATCCAACCTATAATAATTCTATCATCATTTTTATATTTCATTCTTTTATATAAATGGGTACCTATAAAGGTGAATGTTTGGAGGTACACTTCTTAGAATCATCTAAATCACATGATATTTACATTTCTTAATGGGCAACCCTTTAGGATCTTCAAAATTAATTACATGCTTTGACCGTATATCCTACAATTATGGTAGGTGGTTAGTGTATGAAATTAGAATTGCATGGTGTGCATACATGATTTCTTGATGTGAAAACATTATGAAAGGATAGAAATCATCAATGTAAGTTAGTTCATGGATCTTGAAAGGGTTTGTGGTATGCTACGTTTGGGAGGGGATACAATCACTCAAATTAGTGGATCAAATTTTTTTGGGTAGAAAGAGTTGGAGGATCATTGGTAGCCTAAAAAATACTCCAAGTAAGATAGATCAGACCTACACTTCTGATTAGGGAACACACTTGTTAAGCAAGAGAATGACCAATATGAGGATCTACTAGACTTGATTAGGGGATCACTTGTATCATCTATCACAACACATCATACTAGGTAGGGTTCCAAATCTTATAGTCTAACACAATCGCACAACAACCTTAAAAGAGACCTATGGTTTCTATATTCACTTATGATAATAAACAAGAAATAAAACTAATCTAATAAAAAGAAAAGTAAACTAATCTAGTGCTCACTAAATATTGTGGCATAATGTGAGGGTTTAAAACAAAACAAGTGAATAAAAACTAAACAAAACATGTATAGGATGTTGGAAATATTGTCATTGATGTCAAAGGTCTAGCATTGTTGGTGACAAAAGCCCCATAACATTTAATGGTGTTTTTAATGTTCATATCTTGTTTAATGTGTGTTAATATTTATTTAATATTAATGAATACATTTTTAGTTACATAAATTTAAAATAAGGCCCTTGAAGAAGTCAAAGAGTCATGAGATAAAGACAAAAGAAGGAAAGGATGCATTTTTCTATGAAGGGTCACCTTGAGGAATTCAAAGAGTTACCAAATGAAGACAAAAGAGGGTATGGCACATTTTTCCTTGAAGATTCACCTTAAATAATTTTAAAGGTCTACAAGATAAATAAAAAAGGGGAAAGGATGCTTTGCTCATGACGGTTAACCATGTGAATTTTTAAAATACAAAGATTTGAAGGGTCATGTAAGTTTGGCACCATTTTCCATGAGGATTGAAGGGTCAAAAAGAGTGAATTCCAAAGGTCATTTGGAAAGCTATAAATAAATGCTTTTGAATCCTTTTTTAATATGAAAGCAAGTGAATAAGTGCATGGTTTTATCTATCTAAGAAGAGCAAGAAGAGAGAAGAGAAAAGAAATAGATGTAGTAGTATTATATCATTTGTTGAGAAACTAACATTGTGAGATGGTTATGTTTTTATACTCAAGAGGGGTTGGTTCTTGTATGGGTTGGTGCTCACAAATCATTATTGTGTTTGTGTTTAGCAAAGGGGTTTGTGTTCTTATGGGTTAGCGCTCATGAATAATTGTTATGTTGGTTCCTAACAAAGGGGTTGGTGTTCCTGCAAGTTGGTGCTTGTGAACTTTATAATTTAGTTGGTGCCCATTCATATACTTAAGATTATTCTCCATGGTTTTTCCCACATTAGGTTTCCACATAAAAATTTGGTCTCTCTCTCTCTCTCTCTCTCTCTCTCTCTCT